>CM039680.1:444145-740562 GCA_022537955.1 Schmidtea mediterranea
TGCATCTGTTGATCGCCTCGTTTCACCTCACCCGGCCGCCTGGCCTGCCCCTCCCCACCCCTACTCCCGCTCTGCCTCATCTCGCCTCATCTCGCCTCATCTCGCCTCGTCTCACCTGGCATCGGCAGACATGAGTGCAAACTGGCGATAATTGGATTGACGTATTAATTACGCAGTTAACTAATGATTAATATTGCTATTGAGAGTTGCTATGAATATGGCAGGTCGCGCGGCGGCCATTCTGATGCGTATTTATAGCTAGCTGACGCTAGTGAGCATTTGCATAAATAAGCTCTGAAATAATAATAATAATAATAATAATAATAATAATAATAATTATTATTATTATTATTATTATTGTATTTATTGATATCATTTCAAAGTTTACTTGCGATGTGGATCAACTCAACCGTTGCTATCAAATCCTATGACTACGCAGGTGCCACTGCCTATGTTGTTCTCGTCATCCTCGTCTTCTGCCTCGGTGCGGTTGCCTTTCTCATAACCGGCCACTCGAGAACAACGAAGGAGACCATGAGACTGAAGGAGGAGTTCTCGGCCTACATGAAAAACCGAAACATATTCATGAAAGCGGAACGAATGAGCGAATTGAAGAACACCGAGAGGCATTGGAATAGAATGATGTCGTTGCCGCAAGGCTAATGGACATGAAGGGTTTCGGGGAAATTGTCAAATTGTATATAATATTTGCTGAGGGAAATTTGTAATTAATTTCGGTGAGATTTGTCCATGGGACGAGAGCAATTGTCATCGGGTTGCATGGAATAATCACAGTTCCCAGGAGACATTTGCTGGCCGTCCGCCGTCCTGACAGCAGCTGCTGTAACAGTGATATTAATTGCTACTCAAACTGTCTAGCAGTTCCGGATCTGTTTTCCTGCAATTATCTTCTCAATATCAACAATTCCTTTATTGCAAATTTCCCATGTGAATGCTCTGTTGTATTTGAGCTGTAATTGCTTGAGATTTATATTTTGCTTTTATTATTCCAGTTGCATTTTATTAGCTGGCTAAATGCCCCCCCCCTTTTCCCCAATATACATGCCATCCATCTCCCATTGATATACTCCGTGTGGATGAGCTGATATTTGATTGATGGCCGATGGAATATCCCGAAGGGTCTGAGTCATTTGATAGGCCATTATACCGTTTTGTCCCCCCCCTCAATCTGGAAGGCCCATAATAAATGTGTGTATTCATGAATAGCGGGAAGCCTTTTCTAGGGTTAAATGAAATATCTGAGATAAAATGAGCGCTATTTTTTAAGCCAAATATGTTTTTACATGGTTCAGAATTATCTGGTCAGCAAGGTTAGATGATATGATTCCTCCATAAAGTGCTTACGTAGCTTGAATGTCACATAGAATGATTTAGGTCGCATTTGCAATGCTAAACAATAGATTTGTAAGTTCACAAATAACAATTGACTCAGATTCAATTCATGTTTGGCCTTAGAAATGCGTTGCCCCTGTACGGCTATGGCCACGGCTGACTGAATTACGCTAATTGGTTTCATCACAGTGAGCATAGAGCACCTGAATTGCACCTCCATGTGTGGTCGTCTATCGATTATTAAAACATGAATGAATTTCATTGGACTGGCGGTGGCCGCACGTAATTCCTTGATCTGGAACGGAGCACGTCAGCTGACACTCGACACGCATAAATGCTACCTAATTTTATATATAAAAATCTCAAATAAAGAGATGAAAACATGGAATGTAACAGTAAGAACATTAATCATGAAAGGTAAGTGGGTCCCCAATTAGTTGCACGTATCCCAATCGTCCTCGGGTGTAAGTGAAGGTGCTGTACAAGTTGTACACTGAAATTTGATAGGATTTTATGTTTATTAATTACCAAAACTTTAACAGATCAGGCAAAAGGAAATAGTATTTTTTATTAACTAGGTAAAGGTGGGCCTGCGGCCAGACTCAGTTTTGCGGCTATATTTTATAAGAAATGAAATTTTGAAAAAAATTGAAAGTTCATTGTAAGATTTTGTGCATGCTGCAAAAACTAAAAAAAGATAAATGAGAACAATAAGAAAATATTATACAAAATAATCATAAGTAAATATCAAAAAATAAATTTACAATTAATTATTGAAAAATACAAATGACTTTACCAATACAAATGGTTCAAATAAAATGTTTAATGTGATGTTGAATGTAATTTCTATTGGCAGTCTAGTTACAAGCTTATTTGGTGCCGTTGAATGCTATTGGTCAATAAGGTTACATGCTGGAGAGAAAAGATCGAAACTATTATAATTGTCTGGGATAGGCTCTTAGTCTAAAAATCATCACATTAACTATCATATTGACGTCACTAAACAGTGACATTGAAAATAATAAATGAATTTTAAATGACGGTTTAGTGACGTCACAGAAAAAATTATTATAAATAAATTTTAGTAATTTAATATTTAAATACGTCATCAAGGATTTAAAAACAGGCAAATTTCTGAAAAATTTTATAGAGCAATTCAAATTTTTTATACGGAAATACATTTATTAAATTTATAGAATATTTTCGAGTTTTAATTATTTTTAGGATTTAAAAAAAACTTTAAGCAAACAACATTACAATGACAAATAGGATATTATTATATTTCAACATTACCATGGGAAAAATATCTTAACTCAAAAATTTCTCAAATTTTTAAAAACTTTGAAAAAATTCTTTCAAATTATCCCGAATATTTACAAGACTATAAATTATACATTCGAAGAATACGAGATTATTTTGATTCTATATTTGTTTGATGATATTACATCTTCAACAAATAAATTTTGATTTATACATTGCGTTATCATTCAACAACTTTTACATGGGAAATACATCCCAACCACAATTACCCAAAAATTTAAAACCCCTAAAAAATATTTCCCGTCTCAAAAATATCCCAAAATTTAAAATCCCTAAAAACTTATTTCCTAAATTTATGCTTTAAAAATTGGTGCTTGTTTAAATTTAATTGCTCTATGTATAGTAACAAAAACCGCCCCCAATTCTATATACAGTTTTAGAAGTTTCCAATGAAGAACATGGTTCTTCTTGGGCCAATGCGTAAGCATTAGCTTCTAAACTTTAGAATTGGGTGGACACATTTTTTCCGGAGCAATTAGAAAGTCATTCAAAAAGTCATGCATATATTACGAATGGCGGAGTATTCATCTTTGAATAATTTTTAAATTTTTATTTGTGGGGAGCGTGTATAGGGTAGTCCCTGTTTGATTTTTAGCACACAATGCAACATGTGCTTTAAATGATCTATCAAGTATAAAACCATTTTACTCTTTTTCTAACATTACATATACCGCCCGAATGACAGTTCATTAATTTATTTATATTAAAACTGCAGTGTAATGATAATTTTCACCGTCTTGCAAAAGTAAAAGATAAATAGGTTTACCATTAGTAACCTTGGATCGATGTATTATATCCAATTGCGGATGATGGGGTACACAATCAATGTCTTCATTTATAACATCTGTTGTTATTATTGATTTATATTTTAAAACATTTATAGCAAGTTTTAAATGTTCATTTTTCCGTTCAAATTTTGGTATGTTACATAACCTCATGGGACAGTCGTTAATTGGGTCATAATTTAATTCATTCAAGTATTTTGTATACGATATATGATAGACGCTTATATTATATATGATACACGCTCCCTATTGTTAATAATTACATCACGTTTTAATAATGATTATACACTGTAAATAAAACATTCATGGTCCATGTTTTGTACATTTACAATAGCTTTTTTACTTATTAACGATGTTGGTGCTAGTATAAAACTTTGACCAGCTAATCTATTTATGTGGTAAAATTTGGTTAAAATAAAATCCATTTCTTTAATTTTAACAACCCTCCATCCACTACCTAAATAAATAAATTTCCCTATTTTCTTCATTTAATTTATTTACATCATCTTCAAGAAAGTTTTCAGAAAAAACAATCGTACTATTTGAAAAGAAATTATCCTTAAATTCTCCGTCTCTTTCAAATTGTATAAGAACTGTAAATTGAATTTTTACAGTTCCCATTTTTTCTATTTTTTTTGAAATTATCTATAAAAATGTTTTAAAACATTAATAAATTAAATTAAAGTATTTACTTTTTGTTGATGAAAGATTCATAATATTATCATTTTCGCTAATCTCAAACCAATCTCCAACAAAATTACCTAAATTATATTAATAATTGGAAATTAAAATAATAATAAAATTACTCGTTGGAATGTTTAAATTTGATTGAAATATTTGAGCATTGACTTGTCGACTTTCTAAATGATAATAATAAATATATAAATGTATAAAATAAAACAAAAACTTACCATTTCCCCATAGAATCACTGATTTCGTATTTTTGTATGATGCCATTTTAAAGTTGAGAATAAATTGTGATAAAAATCTAATTGTTAAAGTTTATAACATGATTATAGTTTGTATATATTATCTAGTCAAAGGTCATGTATATACATAATCATATAAATCGATAATTTAACATTGGTAAAACAGAATTATCAATTGAACATGCACACATACTAGTTATGTATGCGAATTGTAAAACTAAATAAATCAATAAATTAAAATAAAATAAATCAAGATTAAAAATTTATTAAACATCAAATATTTTATACATCAACCATGTCAAACAATGTTGACCACATGAACGAGTCATTGGATTTTGATACATTGTTTTATTATACATAATAGGTTTATTAACTGTTTGCAGTTTTGATACCATCAAAGCAGGATAATAAAAACCCAACGGATCAAATACATGTATCTTGTCAGGTTTCATATAAATAGCAATACAATGATCACCACTGAGATGATATGATTGAGTATTAACCATTATGACCTGATTATTACCTAAATATGGTATTTTATTCAATGGATATACACCAACAAATTCATTTCCTAATAACAGAGTTCCGAGTCGATTAACCTGAATAGAACTATATCAATAAATTAATCAACAAACAAAATACTTACTACATGACAATATATGTAGTTAACACACTATGTTCATATTAGTAATATTTAAACTAATACCGTTCTATTTGCAGTAATTTGTACTTTACTTTCAAAAACTCCATATATTACGACATGCACTGGTTCTTTTGTCGCACTTGCAAATTTGATATCCAATCTTAGATTTCCATTTTGAGGTAATTGACTTTGATTCAAATCAAAATCTGGAGCCAAAACAAATGTAAGGAATGGATATTTTGATTTAAAATTTTCAAAAGATATTCCACAATTTAGATTTTTATCCAAATAACCCATATTTATCACAATAGATTGCATATATGCAGAACCATAATTATCATTCTCAAAATTTCGAATATATGTTTCGCGATAATCAGTGCTTTTTGATAAAGATAGAGAAGTGACATTAAAATGTTTTAATATTGAGCTTGATGCTGTATATGATCCATTATATTGAGTTTCAGATTGAAAAGTAACAAGTATAAAATTAGGCATTCTTTTATCTCCAAATATTTGTTCCTTATGAAATGAGGACTCACCTTAACCAATTACAAATGAAACAATTTCCTTGGTTTTTAATGGATAAATCGCGTCTTTAGAATTCAGAGCGATTTGATGACCTGTTAATACTGACGGATCTACACGAACTCGCCTTACAAATAATTTTGCATCAACTATTTGACAAATTGGTTTCCTTGTTGCAGAAGTTCATGATAGTATCGAATCAGATCTTTTTAAACGCAAACGAACATTAAAACCAGAAAGTAAATATTTTGGGTGGTCCATGAAATAAAGTTGTAAAGATGAACACAGGGTGAATAATCTAGAGTTTTTAATCCAAATCTTTCTACTGTCATCACTTCCATAACCCATAGTAGCAAGAAAGGTATTTTTAGTATCAGAATTATAATTTAAAATAGTTAAAATTAAAACTTTGTGAATATACGTGTTGTTACCACCTTCAATCTTGATATTGTTAAAACCAAGGATTGCATCCTTAAAAAGTGTATTGAATAAGAAATTGGTTAGTACGACATCTGAAGTATCAAGCAAAGGTTTTCTATCTTTATCAATGACTTTTATTTGAACTGTTAATAAAGTATCATTCAAATCCAGATATTCAGTTTGAGAACCATTAATATAAAATTCAACATCATTTCTACTATCTGTAAGAAAATTCATGGGGAATAATTCTTCAAATGCTCCATACTCAATTACTGTTTAAGGTGGTGGCCTGTCAAATATGCACAATTCAGTTTTACCGCAAATTATTTTGCAAATATAGTTCCATGACCTTACATTCTTTTGTTTATATACGATTATCGATGTTTTTACGTTTTGGAGTTTGAGTTGTAACAGGTGCGTGTGGTTTACCTTTGGTAAACATACTCGCAACACCTGGTAAAACCTTTCCGAGTTCTGACAGAGCATTAGTTTTTAGAGATGGTAATATTTTCTGATCATTCAAAATTACATCTTTTGCAGTTTTCATACCATAACTACCAACACGTTTAAGAATCTTCCAAGCAAATCTTTCAAGTGTTTGCAACCATCCTGATTCATATTGCTTACCAATAAAATATGGTAAATCACCTCCATTTTGGCTACCACTATAAATTGAAATAATATCGTTATTAGTCATCTATGTTACGAAAATGCAGTGTCAAATGAGTTTTTGTACCTTTTAAAAAGTTTATCAATTTATCAGAATCATCCCAAATATTAATTTCTATATTGTTTATACAAGAAGTTGAAACATGTAAATACATTGGATTTTCGATTTGAATTTGCACAGATTTTAATAGAGGAACATTTGAATCACCAACATTTATAGGATCTATTATGTTTGTATAAATGAATAATTTTTGATGAAGTTTAATTATTTTTGGTTTACTCGATCCTTCATTAATTTTTGCGTCTTGTAAATATCTTTGAATTGGTAATCCTAATGTTTTTATCAGGTTTTTATCAAACGTAATTTCATTAATATCAGTATTCAATGAGAATTTGAAATATTGATCTTCTATAAGTATAAACTCTTGGAAAATAAATCCACAATTTTGAATTAAATATGATTATAATTCATCGATTTATGAAATGTATAAATTTTCTTTAAATGTAAATGTATATGGTTTATTAAACGGGTATAATATTTTTAATCTAACTGCTTCAATTTGCTCTCCAACTTTGGTAAATTCTTGTAGGGTATCTTCAATGTATCCTCTAAACTACTAATACTCAATTTTGTATATCCCATTCGTTTCGCACTAGTCAAATCATCAAAGTATACATGAAATGGTTGATAATAACATCGGTCATATAAAAATCGCTTGTCAATATACAATGAAACATGTGCATCAGAAGGATTAGAGATATCGACATCATCATTTACATTATCACTTTTAATCGTTTTGTATTTTGTCATCATTTCAGTCTTTTTGTATTGAATTTTGGATTTGCTATAGAATGGAAATAAATTGTATACAAAAGTAAATCCAACAAAGCAACTTCCCAATTTCTATGTAAATAAATTGGATTTTGAAGATCAACCATGAATTTACTTGCTTGATTATCTGGATGTATTGTCGAACAGCTATTACTAAGTAAAATTATATAAAAATTCATTTTATTAGATTGTTTGCTGATATCCATGTTGAGTTTTAATATGCATGCAATTTGACATAGTATTGTTTATCCTTACCGATCATTTTAATTTTCAATATTTTTTGAATTCTAAATACTTGAGATGGATGAATAACTGGTAATTCTTGTCCATAAAATTTACCACCTAATTCATTATTATCATAATCTTTAATGACATACATGACTGGACTTTGTTTAACATTTATTTTTGAAATGATAAAAACTTCATCACTCCAATTTGTATCAAAATATTTAATAAATGGTGTAGTAGATATTTTATTAATTCTAACATAATCACCGATACTATATTTTGTTTTTTTAATGTTTTTAACTTTTATAGAAAGCCATGATTTAACAGATGTTTTTGATGATTCGTCTACAGGTCTCAACCCATTCAAACCTCGGTGTGATGAATAATTATAACTATGAATCATTTTGGGTAAAACAGGAATCCATATTTTAATACCTTGGTGCATGAACCATTTCTTTAATGAAGTTACTTTAATGAAGTTACGTGAGAAAGTATCGCAATCAAAAACCGAACTATCCATAAAAAATTGCCAAACGAAGCAACTATCGTCGAACAGTCAATCATCTAAGGAAAAAATCATCAAAGAACCTACAAAGCCAATTATCGAAAGTTCGAAATCACAATACGACGATTGAAGAAAGAACGAGAACCTTTTATCTAGAAGTGAGAAAAGGTTTTGTAGATTGTTTTAGGGTTATACAAATATTAAAAAATAAAATATAAAATTTCCAAATTATAAAAATCAATTAAAATTAATTAAAAATGCGAAAAAGTAAAAAATAGAAATTTTTCTGGGGAAAAGTGGTAATCGGTAGCAAATTTGATTTTAAAGGCAAAAAAGTAATATTAAATTGATCAGAAGTATGGTCAGGAACCAAAAAGCAAACTAATTAATTAATTAAATTATTTGCTGCAAATCCATTAATCAAGGGCTATCCAATTGAATGTCGCCTAATGAGCTGACCTAGATTAGACTAATTGACAATAAATTGCCACTCAGCTAAAAAAATTATTATCTTGGAACAGCAAAATTTATGGGCGAGAACATGTTATATAAGCAGAGAGGTTTATACAAAAGAGGCCATTTAGTTAAAATTATTTATTTTGTTAAATTTAAAGTTGCGGGAAGAGCGACAGGATATAAATAAAGGGAGAGTACATTGTGTTTTGATTTTACGATTAAGGATGATACCATATGGGTGTTAACCCAGTTAGATTCTGTTTTGTGTGTTAATCAAAAACTTTGTAAAGTGAAAAATAAAGATTTTGTTGGGATTGAATACTTTAATTTTTTTGCTCAAATGGATTTTTACAATAATTTATCGTTTTATGGAAACAAAATTTTTATAGAAAATGTTAGGTTATTATTTACAAATCTGTCAAACTCTGACTCTTTATATTCCTTTTATTATATATCAATTAACCAAAACCTAACACAAAATACGTCTATTGATTTCTAACGAAAATTTCAATTTGTTACACGATTTGCACTTTCCTTTCAGATATCGATTCAACAACATGAATATCAGATATCCCAGTGGAAGGTCACCTTGCCTGGCAGGTTAATTTAATTTCCAATTAAATTAAAGTTATTTGTTTTATTTTCTGACCTTTACTTGTTTCTTGAGGTTTTCTTCGACTAACTGAAAATTCATCTAATCTCGAGCTCTCTTTTTATAATGTCTCTTTGAAAACATTTTTACAGTTTGTAAATCTCCCCCAGAAGTGTGAAGTGTGAGACATTTTTTGGTGTATTTAGTTTTTTCATGTTTTGCTTTATGAGCTTTTGAAAGACATTTATTACAAGTATTACAAAAATATTTTTCTCGAATTACCATATTTTTAAAATTAAAAAATTAGAAATTTGTGAATTTTTCAATTTGTGAATAAATATTTTTCAACTGTGAAATCACCAATGTGCGAATGTTTGAAAGTGAAAAATTTAAAAGTGAATATTTCAAAATTTAAATATTGTCAATTAAACAAGTAGTGTGATTTTAGGGAGAACGGGTTTCGTGTTGACAATTCAGTTTTTCTCAAATTGTCATTTCCCAGAATAGAAATTGACAGTAGAAAATTTAACAGTTGTGTTGGGCCAGGACTGAATTTTGTTTAAATAAAAAAAAAATAAAAATAAATTAAAATAATAACAAAGTGCACCAATATCGGCACGAAATTAACATTAAAATAACAGAATAACACATAGATTAGACCGAAAAATGACAATTTATGAAAAAACAAAAAATTAATGAATAAAATTGAATTAAAATAGAATATTTTTGGTTGAAAAAATCCAATTAAAAATTTAAGAAATAAATTGTCAAATTAAATTAAGAAAATAATAAAAATTAAAGTTAGATAGAACAAATAATTTCAAGGTCAAATTTTTTTTATTGCACTAAAATTAACACGCAAGGTTAGGGTCACAGAACAGGCATATATACCAATTCATTTTTGCAGAATTTAACACTTATGAGGGATCACTTTTTCTCGTAAAAAACTCTTACGTTTTTTTTCAGAAAAAACAGTATTGTATCACAAGCTTCCGGAACGGTCTCGAACTATTATTAGCAGGAACTATCGAAAACTATCGAAGTGAGCATGAGTTATGAGCAATTATATGAGTTCGAGAATATGAATTTATTGATTAAATGACTTGTGATGAAGCGAGTGAACAATGTTTATGCAAATGAACTTCCGATTACTATGTGAAATGCCAAATAAACAATTTTATGCATCGAAGCTTTTACCCAATTTATATGGTAATATTTATTTATTTTTCGGCCCACAGCCAAAACAAATTGCAAGGTAGTAAAATTATACATAACTATCGAGAAGTGCGGTTCATCTGCCAATAGCTCGTGTCCGTGAAAGACCTCGCAGTGTGTAACGACGGGCTCGAACGTCAAATCATTGAACTAAATAGCGAAAGAGGGTAGCTCGAGGGTGGGTCTTTTGGCTCGACTTTCTTGCCCTCCATTTCGATAAAATCTCCAAAAAATTTGAAACAACAACCGGCTCAAAATTACTAACACCGAGTAGTCCAATGGGAACTCATTAAATACAATGTGAACACAAATAGATCATAAGGACAAAGAAAGGGAAAGGGTATTGGGGAAAACTGCGAAATCGTTGCAACAGTTAAAATGAATAGCCATCGGAAAAAGATTAATCCGAACGACCAAAATCATGAAAAGGAATATTTTAAATAATATATAAGAACTAAACAAATTATTTTGAGTTGAGACGGAAAATATGGGCGGAACGCTGCGCAAATTTTCGGAAATAATTAAATTATTTATCATAAAATTGTAAAATAAAAGCGAAACGCTGGTCAATTTTCCGAATTAATTAAAATACTTTATCGGAAATTGTAAAGTAAATGTGGAGCGCGGCTCTATTGTTTATATAATATTCTGATAAA
This sequence comes from Schmidtea mediterranea, assembly GCA_022537955.1. Classification (NCBI taxonomy): domain Eukaryota; kingdom Metazoa; phylum Platyhelminthes; order Tricladida; family Dugesiidae; genus Schmidtea; species Schmidtea mediterranea. Next base: position 455,274 of record CM039680.1, read on the forward strand.
ACTGTAAAATAAGGGCAGAACTTTGCTAAAAATTTCCGAAATAACAAAAATACTTTATCGAAAACTGTAAAATAAGGATGGAGTACGGCTAAACTTTTATATAAGTAAAATATTTTCACAAAGTTGAGGAATCCCTACAAAAAACTTGATAATAATAATGATAATACTAAGGATAATGGTAATAATAATAATAATAATAATAATAATAATAATAATAATAATAATAATAATAATAATTATAATAATAAGAAGAAGAATAAATATAACGGTAATGGTGGTAATAAGAATAATAATAAATGTAATAGCAGTAAAAATTTATAAAGGTAACACATATAATAGTAACAATGATAGTGCTAACAACAATAATAGGGAGCATAGTAGTTATAATAGGGATATGGGTAACAGATACTGTGTGGACATTTAACATAACAAAAGGTGTACAGGCCATGATAAAAGTCGATAATACGAACAACGATAAGATGGACTATAGGAATAGACACAATGATAAATGATACAACATGGTGGGTTACTGGGTGTTGATGTTTGTTTAAATCATGTTGTGGTTACCCAGGTAACGCCATGAAAAATAATGTTTTAAATAATATAAAAGAATTAAATAAATTATGTTGAATTGAGACGGAAAATATGGGCAAAACGCTGCGCAAATTTTCGGAAATAATTAAAACATTTACCATAAAACTGTAAAATAAGGGCAGTACGCTGCTCAAATTTTCCGAATTAATTAAAACAATTATAGAAAATAGTAAAGTAAAAGTGAAATGTTATTCAATTGTTAGTATAATATCCTTATAAAACTGAAAAATAAGGGCGGTAAGCTGCAAAAATTTTTCGAACTAACAAAAATACTTTGTCGTGAACTGTAAAATACGGATGGATTACGGCTAAATTTTTATATAAGTAAAATACTTTTATAAAGCTGAGGAATAAGGACGGATCCCTACAAAACACTTAATAATAATAATAACAATAATGATAATGACAATAATAATAATGACAATAATAATAATGATCATGGTGCTTATAATGATAATGATAATAATTATGACAATAATAATTGTAATAATAATAATAGTAGTAATAACAATAAATATAATGATAATTATAGTAATAAGAATAATAATAGTGTTGGGCCAGAACACAAACGGCCTTGTGAATGTTTAAATGAATCGGTAACACACATGCAAATATAACATGCAGATTTAAACTCAAACCTATTAAAACATCAATTAAACCCTATCAAATATGAGAAAGAAGATAATTACATATAAAATAATAAACATAAAAATAAATTAAAATAATAACAAAATGCAACAAGATCCGCACGAAATAAATATAAACATAACACGAAAACCCAACAAATTCGACCGAAATTTGATAATCTAACAAAAATGAAAATTTCATGAAAATGAAATTAAAATCAAAGAATTTGAATTAGAAATAATTCAATAAAAATTTCAAATAAAAAATTATCGAATGAAATTAAAAAATAATAAAAATTAAGATTAGAATACACTAGAAAATCCAAAGGTCGAATTTTGTTTTACTAAATCAAAAAGAACACTCAAGGTTAGGGACAAAAAATAGGTATGTATACCGATTCATTTTTACACAATTTTAATCAATTTTTCAAACTTGAACTAGTTTTGTTTAAAAATCTATTTTAGGGTGAGTTTTATTTTGGAACTTTCTCTCCACGTCGCGTCCTCGCATCTCGATGGAGCTCTGCTTGGATGTCGGCGTGGGGAGAGTGGTATTTTTATGATTTGTCGTTGGATCAAGTACTTATTATGTTGTTTTGTTAATATTAATAAATTATTCATAATATCTAAAATTATGTTCTCTATAATTAATTTCATGTCGAAATTTTTCCGGCCCACAGCCAAAGACACATCACAAGTTAGTAAAATCAGACATATTATTCAGATTCGTGTAAGTGCGTGGAATATCGCCGATGATCTGTGCTCGTGAAGACCCGGCGTGCGGAACGCAGGGATCAGAACGTCAATATTATCCCGTATAGAAGAAAGGAGAGATAAGGAAGTGGTCTTTTGGCTGCTTCCTCGTCCCTCAGTTTCTTTAAATTCGACCTAAATTATTCTACATACGGCTCAAAATCACCACACCAAGTAGTCCAGTGGGCACTCACTACCTATAAAATGAACACAACGCGCCTAAGGTCAACTAAGGAAAAGGTAACGGGGAGTTAAAATATGAAATGAGATCGCTGCTATTAATTTGATTCAACTATTATTATGAATTTAATTTAATCATCAATTTTAAACGAAGAATAAGAACTTTAGGCAATTAGAAACATCAAGTAGTCACTATGAACGTACCAACTTCAAGTAAAGTCATAAATTTAAACGAAATCGTAGACTCAATAGTAATTTTAAATTGATCTTGAGCTAAGATTACTAATTTGCAAACCCGATAGAGTAATCATTATAAATTTCCATCCCTATAACTAAGCCTAATTAATTGAAAACTCATTTAAGGAGATGCAAAATGATAATAATAATCCAACGTCATACATCCCATAATAAATATAAACCCTGATACCAAAATAAAGACACATTAACCCAAATACTCACGGTTACCACAAGAGTTATTATGATAATGTAGGCCACGGAAGAGAAATCTTATTAAATCCAACCAAAGTCCAAATATAACCATTGCCATACCCAAACCCCGCGTCCAGAAACCTAATCAAACAACAGATGGGATAGACTAATCCCTACAATCCATCACTAGGATCGGTACGGTCTGTCTTCAATAAAAACAACCACGAGAAAAATTGATCAGCACAAAACTGATAATTCCTGAATACCATTCCCTAATATTTGGCAACGCTCTAACATTATCTTTTAAAAATAGAGAGAAAAATGTTCTAAAACGATATGAGGTAATCGACAACTCACTCAGGTTAGGATCATCAAACACAGTCTACCACTCAAAGCCAACAAAGAATAACCCTCTAAATAATTTTATTAAATACCAGTAAACAATTGACATTCCACAATATAATAATCCAGCCGATTTGGAATACCATATAACAAATAGATGCATGAGAATAGGCAAGGAGCCAGACATTACATCCCAATGAAAGCATCAAGAGAAGAGTTCTTCCTTTTCTTTTTGTTTTCTTGCGGAAGACCGAGGAGCAATGCCTAAATAAGAATTCAGATTCATAATATAAATTTTGTTTAAATCTATACCCGTTGAAAACGTGCATTAACAAGATAATGTCGGAAACACTATAGAGCCATTCCTTCTTTCATCTTGATCGTCTCGTAGAAATTGAAAACTCCGAAATCGCCTAAATCAAGACTCGTTATGGTGAAAATTGACTGAATAAACTTACCAGAAGCTTTTCCGATGGGTAAATTTTTAAGATATTTAGTAAATAAATTTTAATTATACTGTCCGAGCGTTAGGTAAGAAAAATTCAGGACCGAACCCAATACAACTCCACCCCAGCCGAATTAGAACCCGAAGAAACCAGTAGGAAAGCCATCAGATTAATTGATTTATTCCGATAACTTATGTGGTATTCCCCACCATGTAAATATCCAGGCCGACCAATGACAGTTACATTTTTTGTTTTAACTCGTATAGTGTCCAAGGTCTAAGTTTTTTCCCGTTAAATATAATTTATGTTGTTTTTTTGCGATTGTATACGTCATATTAAATCATAAACTCACGAAATTTGGAAGATAACAGAACGAACAAATACCTGTTAAGCTTACAAGGTATGAATAATCAAACGGTAGGACTCCTAGTGGATTCTTTTCCCCCTAAAGGTAACGGGACAACTTTAGTTTTTTTTGTTGCTCGAACCTTCGAAGTGGAACTCTAGGGACAAATGTATTGAAATGAAAACCTTAATGCAGACGCATGCCCTAGTGTCTATCTATATGAACTCCTTAAACATTACGTACGCTAAAATTGATAATAACGTGGTCAATTGCAATTCCCTACTTTTCATACAAATTAATTAAATATGAAACATTTTAATCACGTTAATTCTTAACGTTATAATCATTTTTAGGTATTTTATTATTCTAATTATTCTTAGGTAATTAATGTATACAACACTTCGAACTACATTGATTTAGTAATCTAATTATTTTTATGTATTGCATTAATCAAATTATTCTCACATAGTTAAGGGTAAAATATATTTCAAATCGCACCGATCTTCAGGATTCTAATTAACTTTTAGAAAATCGAGTAGAAAATAGTTCGGAGTATACTAGCCCAATCAGATTAGCCTCGATATTCTGATTCTTTTTACATGATTAAGCTCAAAGGATAGTTCAAAAAATCATTCCAATTCCTTCTATGTACGGATACACAAAAGATATTTTCCGACTAATATTCGTTCCGTCAGTCTGAGTCCTATTATCCGTTAGGTTAGTCGGGGGGAATACTTACGTGGAGGCCATATTTCAACCAATATTAGTTGCACCCTTCAAATTTTGATTCTCATAGAAACTAACCGAGCATTAACATACTCCAACAGTAGTCGTCTTAGTTCCCCTCTAAGCTGGTCCATACCAAACGTCGAGAAATTTTTTGACGATACTAAACGGCAGTCGGGGAGATCACTTAACAATTGACCGGGTGTTTATTAACCTAGAGAGATTTTATTTTCGATGTTGAATTTATCAATTACTACCTTTTTTAGAACGATCAGGGTCTCTTATTCGGACCCCCACCCATGTTGCGGATCAGTGGCGACAGACCTGGAGTCGCGCCGTTCGGGAGAAATACCCCGACAGGCTTCAACCTGGAGGAAATCAGCGAGAAGACCTACTCCTGGCAGACCAAACGATGAAACAATTCAAGAAGAAGGGTCTATCGGATGACCCAAGCCCAGCCCGAGAAATCCACGAGCGGGCTCGAGCCCTCTTAGCCTGTCTCCAGCACCGCCAACGACGAACCAACCAACTGGTAGACTGGGCCAACAAATACCTGGCGAATGTCGAAGAGGACATCGCCAACGGCATAATCGCGGATGCCTACCCACCCAGCCCAAGACCGGCTCGCAACACGAGACGACCCGTGTTCGTGATTCCGGGCTGCTCCTTTGAAGAAGGGATAAAGAAGTTCTTCCAGGACTCTGAACCTCTTTGAATCCCGGAATTCGCTGCCTAGTGTTAATTTTTGACAATTTTGGAAATATATGTTTGATATTTGTAATATGTGTTAATTTTCTTATTTCCTTAGTGTAGTTTTATAATATGTATTTAGATCAATTGTATGCTTGTGAATTTTAAATCAGTTAATAAAAATTTTAACGTTTCTTATTATAGTAATGGAGCCTTCACGACTATTGCAAGCGGAACTGATCCACGCGAGACAAGCCAACAAAAATCTCCTCGATCAGGTTATCCAACTAACCCGGGAGGTCCAACAAGTCAAGGCCACATGGATAGATCCCGGGAAGACCAGATCCTTATATCAAAGACTTACCGCGGCCCAAAAGGGATGGGCAGAAGAAAAGCAATTGATCCAGAGTTTAAAGACCCAAATAAAAGGATTGGAGGTTGCCCTGTCCGCCTGTCAAGAAGGAGCGGCGGTAACCTATCCTCTCGTGTTTTCCCCGGCTCAATTAGCATATCGCGACCCAGCGGCGACTCCAACAACAACCAATAGTTATCGACCGGGACGTAAGGAGCGGGCTAAACGCCGAGCCGCTCGAGTATTGAACAAGATTTGATAAACATAGTGAATGTATTTAATTGATGAATAAAGTGTTATTGAGTTTATAAATTCTATATACGCATTTGGTATTTATATAGTCCTGGTTAAATTGAAACGGTACCTTCAAAAGTTTAAATAAGTGCCTATGACACCGCAACCAACACACGAAAATTATTCCATTACTATACCATAGTTGGGTTATTTCTAAAATAACGCTGTCAAACCTCTTCGGATAGTATAATAAACTGTAACGATAAAATTTACGACACCAAGGGGACCGAACGACCTAAAGCGAGCACAAGTCTTCTAACGACAGCTCGTTGGACCCAGGGGTTGTCCGAGCAATTACAGCATTAGTAATAGCGCTCACTTTTTGTGGACAATACACCCACTCGAACACATTTCCAACGTTGCCTAGGAACAGGTGCCGAGTGGTAACTAGAAAATATTTATATGGCGTTACCGGGGTAACCATAAGAAGATTTAAACAAACATCAACACCCAGTAACCCACCAACAAATAATAATAGTAGTAACAAATAATGAAGGTAATACATATAATAGTAACAATGACAATGCTACAATGTAGTATCAATAATAGAGAACATTGTAGTTATAATAGGGAGAAGGGTAAGAGAGATACGGTGCGGATACTTATGTTGGGCCAGAACGTAAACGGCCTTGAGGAATGTTTTAATGGATCAGTAACACACACGCAAATATAACATGCAATTTAAATAAACCTATTGAAACACCAATTAAACCTATCAAATATGAGAAAAAGAGAATTAAAAATATAAATAATAAACATAAAAATAAATTGAAATAATAACAAAACGCACCAAGATCCGCACGATACCAACACAAATATAACAAGAAAACACAACAAATTCGACAAAATTGAAAAAATTAATAAAAGTTCAATAAAGTGAAATTTAAATCGGAAAATTTGAATTAGTAATAATTCAATAAAAATTCCAAATAAAAAATTATTAAAGTAAATCAAAAAATACTAAAATTAAAGAATAGAATTTACTAGAAAATAACAAGGTCGAATTTTGTTTTAATGCATCAAATTTCACATGCGAGAAAAGTAGGTATATATACTGATCCATTTTCACATTAGAAAACCATTAGCAAAATATTTTGAAAAAACCATTTTTGCACATTTTGAAAAACTATTTTTAAACTATTTTAAAAAGTTATTTTCAGATTACTTCGGAAATCCTTTTTTAGGTGAGAAATATTTATGTTGGAACCCTCTTTCCACGTCACGTCCATTGCAACTCGGTAGAGCTCTGCTTGGCGTCGGCGTGGGGAGAGAGGCATTTATGTTTTATTTTATGATGTGGTGTTTTATGCAATTTTATGGATTGGCGATTGATGGTAACTATGTTCGTTTTATTTATAATTAATAAATATTATTAATATTAACACATTGTTTTATAAATTAAATTAAATTTTTCTGTCGAAATTTTTCCGGCCCACAGCCAACACATAACGCAAGTAAATAAAAGTGCGTGGAATATCGCCAATGATCTGTGCCCGTGAAGACCCGGCGTGCGGAACGCAGGGTTGGAACGTCAATATCATCCCTATAGATGGAACGAGAAATAAGGAAGAAGTCTCTGGCTGCTTTCTCGTTTCTCATTTCTGTAAAATCGACCTAAAATCATAATACACACGGCTCAAAATCATTCACACCGAGTAGTCCAGTGGGCACTCAGTAAATATAATATGAACACAATGTGCGCCTAAGGCTTAATTCAAGGGGAATGGTACGGGGAATAAACTAAATTGAAATCGTTGATATAGATAATTTGGATTATTATTTTTGAAATAAATTATTGGTACAAGTAAATTGAATTTACGTTTTGAAATAGCTTAGCAGAAATTATTAAATAAGTAATTCATTGATTTAATTAACTTAAATTATGGATAAAGGTTAAAGCAACTATTGATTACAAATAAAGTAAAAGCCAAAGTAATTAATTAAATTATTATAACTGAAAAATGGAATAGTATTGAGAAAAACAAGTAATTCATCAATGTAAATTATTATTTATTGGTTAAAAGTAAAACAATCATGGAGAAAAATAAGTACATTATCGATTAAATTCCATTAATATAATTGTTAAGTAAAATTAAAGTAACCCATTGTTTAACAAACAAAATTTTCTTTAATGTAATTCGGGAATTAAAGCGAAATAGTATAAAATCCTTGATTAATAAAATCAATCCGTTGATTAATCTAATAAAAGTTGTCGATTAAACCAAGTGATTCATGATTAAAATTTAAAATAACTGGAATAAACTAAATTAACTCTCGGATAAAAGTCAAGTAAACCGTTAAGAAGAATGAATAAAGTTGATTCATTGATAAAAATACTAAAATAATAATAATAATTTAAATTAAAGAAATTGGCGATTTGACAAATTAGAAAGAGAAATAAGTAACGCGAGTGATGGAAATTAATCGAATTTATTGATAAAGAGATTCCTCGATTCGAACAAAAATAACTTGCGGGTAAGAGTAGCGGGATTTATTAGTTAAAAACCAAATATTTCATTAAGTAATATAAATTCCTAGATAAAAATAAAATAACGGAATAAGATAGTTTATTAATTAGAACAAATTAACACAAATTATGAAAAAATAAAAATTTAACAATCAAAATTTATATTACATGAAATGTTCAATCAGGAAGGCTTACTACATGATTTTTTTTTGAATAATAAAAATTCCACATAAATTCCAAGTGTAGGAGATGGCATCCGCTCGAAACTCACGATGGATGTAGGAGTTTTTTTTTCCTTAAAAGTGGTTAATAAAAAACATTCAACTTATCTGAAACATATAACTCACCAAATGTTCCACGAACGCACGATCTTGAAAGTCCACTTGTCTAAAATAAATTAGAAAATTACCAGTGATAAAATAAACAATATTTACTTACTGCCATTTCCGTCGACATAAACAATTCACTGTGATCGAATTGCGATTGACGTTCACTTCCTGCCATTCGATTCAACCACCAGCACATTCGTCAATATATTTATCGCCGATAACAGGATACGTCATTTGTTTTCACTCGACAAATTATGCACTCGCCCAATATCTTAGATGAAGATTTAACCCGTCAATCCATGAATATTGCAGAAGCCCCTCAGACGCGTAATTTTTAAGTAATTTTAATAACCACTTATGATTGCGTACGAGCCTTAGAAACAACCCAGCATCGAAACCACGTCATCCGCCGATAAGAAACTCAAGTCCGTAAGAAAACGCTCCAAATTAAAGACAACGATCAAATAAGTCATCCCTAATAATGCATCGAGATACTCCCGTGTCAGCTAAATCTCAAACTCCGGCTTAAGCATGACAACCAATCTTTCGTTTGTCATTATGCACCTTCGGTAACCCTAATCGATCTACAGCACCATGAATACGCAGTTAACAAGTTCTACACGAGAATCTCCGTCCTGATTACCTAAGAAAATTTGTCCGACAAAAACTAAATTGAAATCAAATCGTGTGGAAATTACGATACCGACTCGGTGACCGTCTCAAGTACTTTCGCCTAAATTCTTCAATCGATCCGTTAGATCGTTATACCACATTCAACTTAAGTATTTTAATTGATCCAGGAACTAAACACTAAGTATAGATTTTGTAACCTTTATAATTGTTTTATTTTTCGAATAAATTAAACTGTGATTGCTGAAATCACTTTAGTTTAAAAGATATAAAAATGTTTAATTATTTAACTATTATTTCATAAAAGATAGACCACATAATGTCCGTTCTATCCAGAAAATGATGAATGTTCAAAATAGTTTGTAAAGTTTTCTTGAAAATTATTTAGCTATTTTTCCTTTAACTCATATTGATATTCGAATTTACATATATCTAATTGAATAATTTAAATGTATACAAACTCAAAGGTTAGCAATCGATGAACCATTTGTAACCTAAATAAGTTAAAACTATCAACGAACTACAGTTTGTTATTTTTCAACATCAGTAATGATTTTCTCGAATGGCCCGTACGGCATGAGAACGCGTAACCCAGTAGCTTTAAAGTATCGTTTTCCCCTAGTTTCCAAATGCATTGCCAGACCGGTCAGTAACACGCGTCCACCTTCGAGTCTCGGGAGTTTTAACGTATTTGAATGTGAGTTAACACAATCTCTCCTTTAAACGACAAGAAATTTTGTGCAATTGCGAACCATACGATAGCCATCCCAATCTAAAATGCCAAGAGAAATATTGAATGTAAAATGCTAATCTCACCAATTTTTCCATTCAGGAGAAACAGGAGCTATGGTTGAACTCCCTGCTCATGTCGTGGAACAATGGAGGCAGGCATGGAATCGGGTGTATCAAGAGCGATGCCCTGACATGCCTGAAGATGACCAGTACGAAGACATATCGCCGGAAGGATTCATGTGGCCGTTCCGGAAGCCGTTTGACGAGCCCAACCCTTCCCAGGACATCCTAACTCAGGCCCAGGAGCTCCTGGAGGACCTCCTCCAACACCAGCGCCAAGTCGAAGCAGATGTGGCAAGGGCAACAGCACATCTGGCCAACGTCAAAGATGATCTGGTGGCAGGGCGGTTAGCCAGTAGATACCCACCGTCACCAAGACCAGTTCGGAACCTCAAAAGGCCAGTGTTCGTGATCCCTGGTTATTCCCCAGAAGAAGGGATCAAGCGATTCCTCGCAGACGATTGACTATTTTGTTAATGATTGGAACCTCTTATTATAATATTAGTGTTATAGACCAATTCTCTTCTTTTATTATTATTGTAAATTTTATTTTCATAAATATGTTTGAGCTTAAACCCAATTTTCATTAATAGCCAGCATAAAAATTCACCCCTTATTATTCCAGAGATGGACCCCATGCAGTTACTCCAGAATGAACTGACTCAGGCGAGGCAAACCAATAAGAAATTACACGATCAACTTGTTCAATTAGTACGAGAAACGCAGCGAATTAAAGCAACATGGGTCGAGCCCACGAGAATCAAACGATTGTACCAAAAGCTAACTGCGGCCCAGAAGGGATGGGCAGAAGAAAAGCAGTTAGTGCAGGGCCTAAAAACCCAAATCAAGGGGTTAGAGGTAGCGTTATCCGCCTGTCAGGAGGGAGCAGCGGTGACCTACCCTCTAGTCTTCGCCCCTGCTCAATTGGCCTATCGCGAAGCGAACTCTACTTCATCTGCCACCTTAGCTACTCCAATCACTCCGTCCACAGCCAGTCGACGACCTGGGTTTAAGGAGCGGGCTAAGCGCCGAGCCGCTCGATCTTCCAATCCATCGGCAATCCTATAATCTTTGGATAAATAAAACATCATTTATGTATATTGTGGTTTTCATGTACATTTTGTCATTTTTTTATAACATCTTGAGGCTTGAAGTAACACTGTAGAAAGGTTAAATAAGCAGTAACACTTATTTCATGGTTAAACTAATGTCGGTAAAATAAATAGATAAACAATAGGAATTAAAACGCAGGGGGACCAAATAAACGTTAAAGCGAGCACAGGTCTTCTATCGACAGCTCGTGAACCCGAGGATTGTCCGAGCAATTATAGTATTAGCAATAACACTCACTTTTTGCGGGCAATCCACCACTTGAACACATTACCAACGTTGCCTAGCAACGGGTGCCAAGTGGCAGCTAGAATCATTTTGTATGGCGTTACTGGGACAATCATAAAGATAAGCAAGATTCGAAACCCTGTAACCCACCATACAAATTTGGGGGCTCAGCCGGGATAGAATGATTGTTTTGCAAAGAACCCAAGGAAATATAAGCAAATGTGTAAAGTTTAAATAGAAATGTCGGGAAGACATTTCACCAAACCCCGCAGAGATGAAATAAGAGTTGAAAAATTGTTAAGATCGATGAAAAAAATTGTAAAGACCGTTGAAAAGCGAACAACCTGACTACAGATAAGGAGCAATGTCAAGGAAATAAACGACTAGCCCACCAAGTACAAATTTGGGGGCTCAGCCGTGATCGAATGATTTTCGTGTACAAACAAACGAGGGGACATAAAGCATAACTATCTTTTTAATAGAAAATGTCGGGACGACATTTTACCAAACCCCGAAGAGATGATAAAAACGACCAAAAACGACCAAACTGACTACAATTAAAACAACTAAATCAACGGCCAGCAAGAGAACACAATGGTCATTTCGCAAAGTCCCAAGAAAACAAAATCGATATGATACTATTCGAAAGTGGTATAGAGATCGACCCCAAGACATTCGACATCTACCAACGCTCGACGATATCACACCCAGTAAGTACCAACGACACTCACAAGACGCAAACAACATATAATTAGAAGGGAAAAATTCGGGATAAAATGAAATGGGGTAAGTAAGGGGAGTGACGATGAACGAGAGAAAGCAATAGAACCAAGTAGAGGAAGTCAATGACAATAGAATAGATTACAACGAATAATAATTAAAATAGTAGTTAATAAAACGAATCAAAATATATTAAACTAAGAGTTGAATGAATTTAGTTAATTAGTAGTTAATTAAAATTAATGGGTAATTAAAAGAGATTTAATAATTTTAGAGATGGAACCAACAAAAATAATAGAAAAGCTAAAGGGCATCTTAAACATCGAAAGCGACAATCTTGAGGAATTAATCAATAAACAAAAGCTAATTTAACGAGCTAAAGAGGATATATCAACGATTTCAAACTTGTACTCCGACGAACATTGCATATTAATAAAATTGATCGATATGGATAAAGACATAACAACTGAAAGAATATATGAAATTCTATCCATGAGATTGGAAATAACCAAATTTGGAAAAAGCTGGAACAAGTTAATGGAAAAAGTCAAAAACATTGAAGACGAGATTGCAACAACAATGAAAGAGCAAACCAAGGCTTATTTGGAATGCTATGCGTGCAAAACAGAAGAAGCACGAGTAATGGTGATACCTTGCGGACACCTGAGTTACTGTCATGGATGCGCACAAGAGTCGTACTGTATGTTATGTCAGCGAAAGATAAAGGAAAGATTAACTGTTTACTTTCCATGAATTGTTATGATGAAATGAAATAAATGTGTATTATGCAGTACTTGAATTATTATTAGATGATAAGACGAATATAAAAGGAATATGCAGTGTTTGTAAATAATAAAACCACCCGACAACGATAAATAAAAGTAATAAACCGAAAACATGAAAGCCGAATTAAGGAAATAATTAAAGCACATGCACAGAGACACAAATATTGGACGGAAAAATTTCGACAACCGAGTTCCTTAGTGTATAATTCTTTTTGTTTTATTGATATTATATTGAGATAGGACGAGGAAAAATGGTTAACCTGAGCTATCAAATGATAGTACGCTCACCCAAGGGAAACCCTGATCAACCCTACTGAGAAAGGAACTGGTAGGCCAAGTCGCGTATGTCAGCAAGTAACCGGCGAGAGATTGATCACATCTTTTGGGGAACTTGTTGATGCGATTACCACAAATTTTGAAGGGGGGAGTGACGAGATAGACCGAGAGGTGAGAGAAAGAGTGCACACGGAATAGAATTAATAGTTTTGTTTAATAGTTGATTAAAGGTACCTAGAAATGATTTTTTCCCTAGCTGGTGGTGAGGCACCAGAGGACAGCTACGGACTGTTGTGTTCAGGTTGTTATCAGCCAAGGGACTGATGGCGCTGAGCCGTTCGATACAAAAACCCGGATCACACACCGAGTATCGAACGATTCTTTTTTATTGCTGGGCGGAACTCGATACAACAACCCGGATCCCACACCGAGTATCGAGGGCCAAACGGTAGGTGAGATGTGAACTAACCAGTAAATGGTTCATACTCAAAATGACCTACTAAGGTCAGATAAGGGCGGCCGAATTGAGCCGGGAAATCTGACGGGAGAGGCGGGCAGATATTAGAAAGTTTATTAAGAAAATTTTCCGCGCCCATATTTAATCGCTTCCTTTTCTTTTCACTATTCGGGAAATCAAGTAAACCGCTTTTGGAACTTGATTGAACGTCTAGGCATTTCCATACTTTTATATTCTCCGAGGTACACAACCCGGATCCCACACCGAGTACTGAGGGAATGTTTTTTTATTTTGCCCAGCGAGGAGTTTGGTACAATAACCCGGATCCCACACCGAGTACCAAATATCCGAATGGCGGTGAGTAAAGCGTAACCGGAAAGTGCGCGGCCAAAAGACGCCATGGATTGAGAGTCAGTGTGAGGCCTCAAACATACCCAAAAGTCACTGATGAGCTCAATTCCGATGATTGGAATAAGATAAAATAATGAGAGATAATATGAATAAGATGAATTAGACTAAAGTTAATATGAATATGAGTAAAGATGAAATTGATAGAATATGATTATGATTAGAGACGAGAAACAGTTATGAAATAGGATATAGAAATGAGATACGATTATGATGAGACATTACAGATAGGATATGATATGATTGAATATTAAAGATGATATGAGACATGATTAAAAATTAAATATGATTATGAATAGATGTTAAAGGTCACAGATGACCAGTAAAAGAGTTAAATCCGAAGGCCGATGAGCCAACGGAAATTATAGAGGGCATAGAGCGCCAGCGACTGAGGACTAAGTAAATAAATTTTTTTAATGGAATGAATGAAAGTATGAATATGATGATTTTATATTATTGTTATTATGATATAGATAATTGATACGACTATATAGATGATTAATAAGACTATATAGATAATTGATACGAGATTAATAGATAATTATTACGAGGTATAGATAATTAAAAATAGACTTAAAATGAGGGGGGTGAGTCGGATAAAGAAGACCACCACGGTAAATGCGAACAACGGATGATAACGTATATAGTATGGTAAACGGAGGAGAAATTAGTATAGAGTATAGAATATTGGAGTGTCATTTATTTTTAGGAATCAATAGCCAAACAAAGCAATCCAAGCCAATTCCAAAGCAAACCAAAGCAGAAAATAGTTCAGAACAAACGACAAAGCAGAGTGATAATAAAAAGAAACTTGAATAAACGAGTGGAAAAGAATTTGGAATAAACGTAGAAATAGTTACGAGCAACAATCAACCAGAAGCTTCAAAGCAATCAAAGCAAGAAAAGAGAAACGATAAAATCAGTCAAGCAAACGAATAACCGTAAACATTGATAGCATCAGCAACCATACGAGAAGCAAAAGCAAAGAGAATAGAGAAAAAAGTTTGTTAAAAGCAGAAGAGAAGAAAAAAGTTCGCAACAGTAGAAATGTCAATACAGGAGTATCAACCACAGCAGTAACAGGAACCGGCACAGATAGCGGATTAACCGATTTTGAATTTACCAGCAGCGAAGAGAACGAACTATTTAATAGCGAAAACCAGTAGAATCAGTGAACGAAGAAGAGAATCTAGACAACAACCCAAACATGACAACTTCTATAAATTCTTCAATTCCGGATCCAAATACAATGTCGAATAACAATAATGCAATAGTAGGAGAATTCAGAGAAAAATTTAGAGGAGAACCGTTTGACGGTAGTCTCAACAAATTGGATACGTTTATAAAGGAATTTGAAGTTTATAAAAATATCTGTCACTGGACAGATCAAAAAGTAAAAGAGCGACTACCCTTATATTTAAAAGGAAGCGCACAAGATGTTTTTGTGGAAGAAGCAAGAGATGTAACGAAACTGACAACGTGGACAGAGATTAAAGAGTTCTTAGTAAAAATATTCGGAATAGAGAAAAAGGGAAATAGGAAGATACTGGACTTCCTACATCGAAAACAAAGACGAGATGAATCAAATGCAGTGTACGCATGTGAATTAAAGAAATTGTGTAAAGAAGCCTTCGGAGATGCAGATTTGCCCGAAGACAAAATGGTAGACGTCTTCATAAGAGGAATTAAAAGAGAAGACATACGAGCCAACCTTGGATGCTTGGCACCAGAAACACTAGATAAAGCAGTAACAATCGCAAACAGATGTGAAGCCCATCTGGGACGGGATATCAAGTGGCAGTCTTGGCCACAGAACCAACAACGCCAACAGTCAATGCCAACAATCAAAACAGCAATATCAATCCAGCTATGAATCAATTCATACCAAGAGCACAGCAGATGTTCAAACCACCAGCAACGAGAAATCCAGAGGATAGAGGTAATAACAAAGTAAGTTATAATAATAATTTCAGGAACAATCCAAACGCAAACGAAAAATGCTCCACATGTCAAAAAATGGGACATCGGTCAGAAAATTGTTTCCGGAATCACAACTGCCAGAAATGTGGTAGAAGAGGGCACACTGAGAGAATATGTAGACAACTCGATAGCAAAACATGCTACAATTGTGGTCAACAAGGACACATCGCAAGACGATGCAACATAAGAGGAGAGTCAAACCAATCAAGACCAAATAATAATCCTATGGGAAATCCACAAATTAGCGTGATGCAAGAAATAGACATGTTACGGGAAACATTACAACGAATGCCCATGGAATTAAAAGAGATGATGCAACAGATGCCCACCAATATACAACAACAACGAATCAATGTAATGAGAAGCAATGAGGAGATTCAAGAGCTGCGAACTAGAGAATATCAAGAGCAACAACAAGCTGAATGGCAAAGACTACAAACAGAGGAAGCTCAAGAAATCCAGCAAAGATGGGAAAATCGAAAACAAACCCCGAAAAGAATTAATATGATGAGAATGGAAATTCCAGACGAAATTCACACTGCGGAGCAGTGTGTTGAGAACGAAGGGGGAGGAAATATGATAACTGATAATGAGAAAATCGAACTAAATACGATGGAAAAAATAGAGGCCATCAAAGAATTTGCAGAGGAGGAAAAACAAAGACGTCGACAATTAAAAGAGAATAACCGGAGAAACCGGAAGCCCAAGAGATTAAACGAGCAGAGATTATGATAACGGAGGATCAAAACGAAGAAACATTAGTGTACGAGATAGACGAACTCGAAAAAGAAATTATGACACAAAAGATAGAAAGTACACTCGAGAAAATAAAGCAAGAGGAAGCTCTAGAACAAGAGGAGGATCAATTAAAAGAAACAGAAGCAATCCTAAAACAAGAAAAAGAGCAACTAAGAAAGAAAACGCTAATATTGAAAATAGACGGAGCATTAAAACACTTAGAGCAAGAACAAGCACTAGATCAAAAAATAGAAGTGCTGGCAAAGAAAGTGCTATCTCAAGAAATGGAGGAACCAAGATTAGAACTACAGTGAAGCTCAAATTGAGAACAGAATAAAAGAGATATGGTTCCAAACAAAAGAACCAGCTAAGATGATGAAAGAGAAAAAACAACTACAAATCAATATGCTAAGACAAATACCAGATGACCAAACAGATGAAGACGAAAGTGAGATAAGCACTCTGGGTGGAGAAATTTTTCAATCATGCGAGGAAAATAAACCATATAAAGATGAATCAAAATCCGAATTAGAGGAAATGGAAACGAACGTGCCAAGAGAAGATGAAACTGAGATATTAAAAGGAATTAACGAGATTGTAGAAGAAGTAGACCGAAACCAAATGTTCCTAAACCTCAAAGATACAACCGCATACAGCAGAATAATGAAACTAATCGCGAAAGGATACCAACAAGATAATGGTACATTCACGGCATCATGGAAAGATATGATAAGAAAGTACCAAGAAAATTTGAAAGAATATGATAGAGAAGAGTATCAGGTAATTATTGATTTTCCAGAGATACCGAGACAGATAATAGCAACAAGAGGCGAAAGCACGAACGAGTTGTATGAGTGGGTAGTGAAAAAGCTAGGACCCAGCTATAAAAATAAACCTTTATATTACCAAGGAAGGAAAATAAAACGAGACATACACCTTGCGGATGCTCTAATATGGCCAAATAGGATAAATGTGGTAACATTAAACAAAAATGGAAGCGAAGAAACGACAGCAGAAATATGGCAAAAAATTCAAATATTGTACAACAAAGAAATAAAACCCGGATTAGAAAAAGAGAGACAAAAGATAATGAGGCAAAACCAGATCAAAATGACAGAGCAAGCAATAGACCAGGCTAGAAAATATATTAACCGATTATCGTTAACCAGACCAATTTCAATGAAAATATTTGTAGAAGCTGTACGAGATACAGACATTATGAGATTTGATAACGAGAGAACAGATGAGTTGATAACCAAATACGGAGAGCATCAAAGAGACATGAGGGGAGACGAACCAATAAAGAAAAAGATAAAATTACCGAATGATAAAATAAAAGAAATATTGGTAGATCCCAATTGTCAAATGCATGAATTATACCGACGGATAAACCGAGAAATCATACAACCGATAATCGAAAATAGTGATGACGGCATGGTAGAAGATGTGGCAATAATGTACCACAAACGACAAATAAGCCCGCGAGAACGAACCCCGATATACGAATTAGGTATATGGGAAGACGGACAAACCATTAATATCATAACTATGGATGAACCAGAGAGAAAAAATACAACAAAAAAGGAACAACAGATCCAAGAATTTCAAGTGGAAATGAAAAGAAAAATGGACCAAATATTAACCATCTACCAGTTATGGAGACAAGATGCGAAGTTACGCACAAAATTACAACCTATAGATGATTCGCGATGCCGATCAACACCATGGAAAAAGGTGTATGATGAAAAGATAAAGGAGTGGAAATGGAAAACGGAGAGAACCGAACCAAAGTGGAGAAAATATATACCAGGAGAAGCGCCAGAGGACGCAGCTAATGAAACAACCTTGGAATTATACGAAGATGAACCATACGAAAATTTACCAGAGGAAATGCTAAACGAAATGGAATGGCAACCGGAAGAAGACGAGGAAATAAATGATAGAGCTCGATTAGCCCCATACACATGGAAAATAGGTGGATGGGCTGAAAAAGTAAAATCGGCTGAGGAAGAGAAAATCATCGGTATTACAAGCCATCAGTTCTATACAGAAATCGGAGGATACCGGATGAAATTGAGAGTGTACCCAAACGGAGATGGGGTAGGAAAAGGAAAATATCTATCAGTATATTTTCTATTGGCAAGAGGCAGATATGACGGAAAGTTAGAGTGGCCATTTAATCGGAAAGTCATAATTTCAATCGCTAAACCCGGAAAATGGGAAGAGCGACACAGCGAAAAATTGGGAGTAGATCCAAGATCTATGATAAGCCAGAAGCCAAAATCTACTGAAAATGTTGCGGGAGGAGTACCACAGTTTCTATTGAAAAAATATGTAACACCTGAATTCGTAAAAGACGATACGATATATATTACAATCGAAGTAGAAACGGAACGAGAAATGAAATTGCGAATTCAACAAGAACAAGCGAGACCGCGAATCAGCGTACTCGAAAAACGAATTCCAGGAACAAGATATTTGCCCACAGACATAGATGATTCTGTGGAAGAAGGATTAACACGATTAACGGAAACGCAAAAATGCAGAGAATTAGCAGCAATATTGAGAACCAGAGCAAAGAATCAAAGACGAACTGTAACGGATTTGGCAAAATGGATAATCAATTCTTGAAACAGAGTAGAGAATTTACGAAATATTGTAAAGGAAATAGAGGAATATCGGAGAATGTATGCGTGGTACCCAGAACAATTCCGAGAAATTATCCGAAAATGGAAACACACCGAATGGGCAGCCGAAACGATAGAGAAGTATAGTTTAAAAATTATGACACCAGATTTCGAACCAATCGAAAGAGAATTTTATATCACTGCCAAGGTAAGTGAAGTAAAAAAGCGAATACCGTATGAATTGCCATTTCATTTACAATACGAAGGACGATCATTAGATGACGATCTCGAAATCGGAGTTACGCAAATGCAACTGGGGTTAATAAATATATTAACGGTAGCAAAAATTGCGGGTAGAGAACTCAACAAAAGAGAAATCAAAACGAAAACGCCAATAGGGCGACAAGAAAGTCTAAATACGCCAGAAGTTCCACCTGCAGCAGATGAAGTAATCGTCATCACAACAGGAGATGAAGAGATATTAAATGATCTTAATGATATCGTGGGCGAGGAAACAACCAGGAGAATACCGGAATCAAGAGATTTGTTTATGACAGAAAACGAAAACGATATGATAACAGATGAACTAGACGAACTAGTATGTGCTCAAAGACAACCAGTAGAAATAATAGAGCCAGATACCGAAGAGGAAAATAAAAAGAAAGAGAGGAGACGTCGAAACTCAACAGGAGATGAATGGGACAACTGGATAAATGAACGAGGAGCTACAACATCCAGAGAAACGACAGACGAACAACCTAAACGAAAAGAAACAGGTACTGTAATGGAAAAGAAATCCAGAGGACGACCGAAAATTGATAAACCAGCTCCAGAAAGGAAAACTAAAGAACAAATGCAGATGGATCAATTGACAACAAAACTAAACAAGCTCAGTCAAGTAACGAAGCAGTTACAGGGAAAACTGAAAGGTCAAGAACAAGGAGCAAAGTGGATCAACAGATTAATAACTGATATGCTTGGATTAGCAAATCCAGAGATAAAGAGAAATTTAAAACTTAATAATATCGGAACAGAAGCGAAACAGCTTTGGGCAGCAATAAAGCCAATAATAAATAAAATCATGGACAACAAAGTACGAACCACAACTAAAGATCCAGAGGAATTGCTGTTGATAATAAACCACTTAACAAAACGATCAGATGACCCAAACAGATATTTGGTAGGAATGGCATACCTGATGTATAATACGATAGTGATATACAGAAAACGAACTCCAAGATACAACCCAAACGGATATGAATTTGCGATAACGGATATTATCAGAAAAGTAATTGAACCATTCATCCTGACTCAGGGTGGATGGCAAGCCTTTATAAATTTGGTGAGTAAAGATGATCAAACTGAGATAATGCAAACAAAATTTGAAAGAGTTACTGACAGAATTCGAAACAACGATTAATGCAAGCGATCCAAAAACAGCCAGAAAGGGGGATGAATGCGATAATCACTACAATACTCATATGGATGATGTGCGTAAAAGGAGTAGAACCGTTTGTAGTATATGATTGCGATAACATAAAGATTGGTGATAAATACTCACTAAAAGAAACGGAGGAGTGCAAAGCTGCAAACCCTGGTAGATTGCAGACAACAGCAACCGCAGTATCGTATAATGTATATCAAGAGGTAGACTTCATTAAAACAGAAATCAAAGAATGCTCAGTAACAAGAAAAATTGTAGCATTCCACTGCGGACATCACTCGCATTCAACAATTATAGAAGCTGGAACAGAAACAACAGTGGTTTCAGTAACGCGGAGCGAATGTGAAGAAGGATTTACGACAGGATTTTATTTATTTAACAATTTATTCATTTAATTGATTTATTTTCATTTGGATTAATTCACTTTTTGCACTTTAATTCAATAATAAAATATCATAAAAAATAAAGATATAAATTAACTATCAACACCAATTGTTCACAAAAATAATAATAAAGATTAAATATCAACACCAAATTATTCCCAATTAAATAAAAATTTTTTAAAAATAATTGTTCACAAAATAAATACAAAATAAATATCAACACTAATTAATTGTTCTCAAAATAATAATAATTGTTCACAATGTTGTTCAGAAGTAAAAAGATAATGATTTTTCCTTTCTCTTTTGTAGATATCGAAGCATGCTAACATCTGTGTTAGGATTACTCTTACGATTTGAATAATGAGAATTATTCCCAAAATTCCTGCCATCATTTGTCCGAAGATTAAGAATCTTCCCCACATGGCTTTCATCATATTTGCTGTTGCATGTTGAAAATGGTCTGGTGATAGTAACAATTCGTAGTTGGGTTTCTCTCCATAGTTGTTACCTCTCGTTATCGTTACAATATTGGATAGTATTGCTTGTCTTTGTGCTGGGAATAATAAATGTTCTCTAGCTCGTTCCAGATCTTTTGTTTGGTATATCCCACTTTGCGATATATCTACTGGTTTGAATTCTGCTTCACTGGCCAACTCTGTCAGTCCAAATATTTTTGGTGGTGCTACTATTACTCGAGTTGGAAATTGTAACCAACTTCCATCTCTTATTTCGAATAATGGTCCATATACATTACTACAACTGAACATATTAGGTACGAATTTCTCTGGATTTATCATCCTTGTTACTGGCTGAGCGAATCTGATTTTTCCTTTATGCATTATTTCTAACTCGTTTATGCATTTATCTCTTGGAATTGTTGAATTATCTGGTAGTTTCGCAATTGTCTTTTCACATTTGTATGTGTACATAACTTCTCCAACGATTCTTCCGAAATATCCTTCTTGGAGTGGTAGTAATGGAATTGCGTTATCTGGATTCGTGATTGCCATTGCTAGCTTTGTTTTTAGTATTTCTCTGTTCAAGATACAGTCATTTTTAACTAAATCGTAATATATTTTCTCTGTTGATGCCAATCCTTTATGATATAAGAAATCCATCTTGTTATTTATATACAAATATAGTTTCACATCTTTGGGGTCTATTTGCGCTTTTGCGTTCGGTATTGCTGTTCGCGATAAGAATATTCCTTTATAATTGGTACTGGCTACCATCTCGTCGCATTTGCTCACCATTCGTCCTTTTATAAATCTCATTCCGATTGTGGTATCGGTTGATATTACTACCGTTGGCGTGGCCTCTGATCCGATAGTTGTGGTAATTGTTGGTTTTCCGATTCTTCCGGTTCTCCGTAATTCATCTAGCGCGCTTTTTTGCGTGTTGGTTTCTGTTTCACGGTGCACTCGTCCTTGAACTTCATCAAATATTGCGCTTTTCAATAAGGTGAGTCTACAAGTTCTGGTATCGGCGTGGTATACGATCGTTGAAATTCCCGTATTACATGATCTATCCGTTGCTAGACATTGAGGGTACTTTTTCATTGCTTGCGTGTCTGGATCAAAATATCCTTGATATTTCTCTAATTTTACTTGATAGCTTTCAATCACTACTACTCCTTTGACTAATTGATTCAGTAGGGTGTACTCTCCTCCTTGACATGTTCCGTCTCCAGCCGTTATCTCCCCGCAGCGTATATTCGGGTAGTTTTTAATTTCCTTCTCAGCTGCTACGTTCACTCGTCCAGCTATTGAGATGCGTCCTGTCGTGAATCCTTCTTCACATTCGTTCCGCGTTACTGAAACCACTGTTGTTTCCGTTCCAGCTTCTATAATTGTTGAATGCGAGTGATGTCCGCAGTGAAATTCCACAATTTTCTTTGTTACAGAACATTCCTTTGATTTCCGTTTTAATGAAGTCTACCTCTTGATATACATTATATGATACTGCTGTTGCCGTTGTCTGTAATTTACCGGGGTTTGCAGCTTTACACTCTTCCGTTTCTTTAGTGAGTATTTGTCACCAATTTTTATGTGATCACAATCATATACTACAAACGGTTCTACTCCTTTTACGCACATCATCCATATGAGTATTGTAGTGATTATCACATTCATCCCTTTCCTGGCTGTTTTTGGATCGCTTGCATTAATTGTTGTTTCGAATTCTGTTAATAACTCTTTTAACTTTGTTTGCATCATCTCGGTTTGATCATCTTTACTTACTAACTTTATAAAGGCTTGCCATCCGCCTTGAGTCAAGATGAATGGTTCAATTACTTTTCTGATAATGTCTGTTATTGCGAATTCATATCCGTTTGGGTTGTATCTTGGAGTTCGCTTTCTGTATATCACTATCGTATTGTACATCAGGTAGGCCATTCCTACCAAATATCTATTTGGGTCGTCTGATCGTTTCGTTAAGTGATTTATTATCAACAGCAATTCCTCTGGATCTTTGGTTGTAGTTCGTACCTTGTTGTCCATGATTTTATTTATTATTGGCTTTATTGCTGCCCAAAGCTGTTTCGCTTCCGCTCCGATATTATTAAGTTTCAAATTTCTCTTTATCTCTGGATTTGCTAGTCCCATCATATCAGCTACTAATCTATTGATCCATTTTGCTCCTTGTTCTTGACCTTTCAGTTTTCCTTGTAACTGCTTTGTCACTTGGCTAAGCTTGTTTAGTTTTGTTGTCAATTGATCCATCTGCATTTGTTCTTTAGTTTTCCTTTCTGGAGCTGGTTTATCGATTTTTGGTCGTCCTCTGGATTTCTTTTCCATTGCCGTACCTGTTTCTTTTCGTTTGGGTTGTTCATCTGTCGTTTCTCTAGATGTTGTAGCTCCTCGTTCATTTATCCAGTTATCCCATTCATCTCCTGTTGAGTTTCGGCGTCTCCTCTCTTTCTTTTTATTTTCCTCTTCGGTATCTGGCTCTATAATTTCAACTGGCTGCCTTTGTGCACATACTATTTCGTCTGGTTCATCTGTTATCATGTCGTTTTCATTTTCTGTCATGAACAAATCTCTTGATTCCGGTATTCTCCGGGTTGTTTCCTCATCCACAATATCATTAAGATCATTTAATATCTCTTCATCTCCTGTTGTGATGACGATTACTTCATCTGCTGCAGGTGGAACTTCTGGCGTATTTAGACTTTCTTGTCGCCCTATTGGCGTTTTCGTTTTGATTTCTCTTTTGTTGAGTTCTCTACCCGCAATTTTTGCTACCGTTAATATATTTATTAACCCCAGTTGCATTTGCGTAACTCCGATTTCGAGATCGTCATCTAATGATCGTCCTTCGTATTGTAAATGAAATGGCAATTCATACGGTATTCGCTTTTTTACTTCACTTACCTTGGCAGTGATATAAAATTCTCTTTCGATTGGTTCGAAATCTGGTGTCATAATTTTTAAACTATACTTCTCTATCGTTTCGGCTGCCCATTCGGTGTGTTTCCATTTTCGGATAATTTCTCGGAATTGTTCTGGGTACCACGCATACATTCTCCGATACTCCTCTATTTCCTTTACAATATTTCGCAGATTCTCTACTCTGTTACAAGAGTCGATTATCCACTTTGCTAAATCCGTTACAGTTCGTCTTTGATTCTTTGCTCCGGTTCTCAATATTGCTGCTAATTCTCTGCATTTTTGCGTTTCCGTTAATCGTGTTAATCCTTCTTCCACAGAATCATCTATGTCTGTGGGCAAATATCTTGTTCCTGGAATTCGTTTTTCGAGTACACTGATTCGCGGTCTCGCTTGTTCTTGTTGAATTCGCAATTTCATTTCTCGTTCCGTTTCTACTTCGATTGTAATATATATCGTGTCATCTTTTACGAATTCAGGTGTTACATATTTTTTCAACAGAAATTGTGGTACTCCTCTGCGACATTTTCAGTGGATTTTGGCTTTGACTTATCATAGATCTTGGATCTACTCCCAATTTTTCGCTGTGTCGCTCTTCCCATTTTCCGGGTTTGCCGATTGAAATTATGACTTTCGATTAAATGGCCACTCTAACTTTCCGTCATATCTGCCTCTTGCTAATAGGAAATACACGGATAGATATTTTCCTTTTCCTACCCCATCTCCGTTTGGGTACACTCTCAATTTCATACGGTATCCTCCGATTTCTGTATAGAATTGATGGCTTGTAATACCGATGATTTTCTCTTCCTCAGCCGATTTTACTTTTTCAGCCCATCCACTTATCTTCCATGTGTATGGGGCTAATCGAGCTCTATCGTTTATTTCCTCGTCTTCTTCCGGTTGCCATTCCATTTCGTTTAGCATTTCCTCTGGTAAATTTTCGTATGGCTCATCTTCATATAGTTCTAAGGTTGTTTCGTTAGCTGCGTCTTCCGGCGCTTCTCCTGGTACATATTTTCTCAATTTCGGTTCGGTTCTCTCTATTTTCCATTTCCATTTCCACTCCTTTATCTTTTCATCATACACCTTTTTCCATGGTGTTGATCGGCATCGTGAATCATCTATAGGTTGTAATTTTGTGCTTAACTTCGCATCTTGTCTCCATAACTGGTAGATGGTTAATATTTGGTCCATTTTCTTTTCATTTCCTCTTGAAATTCTTGGATTTGTTGTTCCTTTTTTGTCGTATTTTTCCTCTCTGGTTCATCCATGGCTATGATATTAATGGTTTGTCCGTCTTCCCATATACCTAATTCGTATATCGGGGTTCGTTCTCGCGGCTTATGTGTCGTTTGTGGTACATTATTGCCACATCTTCTACCATGCCGTCATCACTATTTTCGATTATCGGTTGTATGATTTCTCGGTTTATCCGTCGGTATAATTCGTGAATTTGACAATCGGGATCTACTAATATTTCTTTTATTTTATCATTCGGTAATTTTATCTTTTTCTTTATTGGCTCGTCTCCCCTCATGTCTCTTTGATGCTCTCCGTATTTGGCTATCAACTCATCTGTTCTCTCGTTGTCAAATCTCATGTTATCTGTGTCTCGTACAGCTTCTACAAATATTTTTCATCGATAATCGGTCTGGTTAACGATAATCGGTTAATATATTTTCTGGCTTGATCTATGGCTGCTCCGTCATTTTGATCTGGTTTTGCCTCATTATTTTTTGTCTCTCTTTTTCTAATCCGGGTTTTATTTCTTTGTTGTACAATATTTGAATTTTTTGCCATATTTCTGCTGTCGTTTCTTCACTTCCTTTTTGTTTAACGTTACCACATTATTCCGTTTGGCCATATTAGAGCATCCGCGAGGTGTATGTCTCGTTTTATTTTCCTTCCTTGGTAATATAAAGGTTTATTTTTATAGCTGGGTCCTAGCTTTTCATTACCCAATCATACAACTCATTTGTGCTTTCGCCTCTTGTGGCTATTATCTGTCTCGGTATCTCTGGAAAATCAATAATTACCTGATACTCTTCTCTATCATATTCTTTCAGGTTCTCTTGGTACTTTTTATCATATCTTTCCATGATGCCGTGAACGTACCATTATCCTGTTGGTGTCCTTTCGCAATTAGTTTCATTATTCTGCTGTATGCGGTTGTATCTTTGAGGTTTAAGAACATTTGATTTCGATCTACTTCTTCTCTAATCTCGTTAATTTCTTTTAATATCTCAGTTTCATCTTCTCCTGGCACATTCGTTTCCATTTCTCTAATTCGGATTTTGATTAATCTTTATTCGGTTTATTTTCATCACATGATTGAAATATTTCTCCACCCAGACTGCTTATTTCACTTTCGTCTTCATCTGTTTGATCGTCTGCTATTTGTCTTAGCATATTGATTGTAGTTGTTTTTCTCTTTCATTATCTTTGTTGGCCCTTTTGTTTGGAACCATATCTCTTTTATTCTATTCTCAATTTGAGCTTCACTCCACGTGGGCTTTTCTTTTCTGATTCTTGTTTCTATTTTTTGTAGCAGTATCCTCTGGATTCGATTTTTTGCTTATTATTGGTTCTGATATCTTTTCTTTTTCTTGTGACGTTGATGCTTCCTGCTCATCTTTTTTAGTTCTAATCTTGGTTCCTCCCTTTCTTGAGATAGAACTTTCTTTGCCAGTACTTCTATTTTTTGATCTAGTGCTTGTTCTTGTTCTAAGTGTTTTAACGCTCCGTCTATTTTTAATATTAGTGCCTTCTTTCTTAGTTGCTCTTTCTCTTGCTTTAGATTGCTTCTTTTTCTATTAATTGATCCTCCTCTTGTTCTAGAGCTTCCTCTTGCTTTATTTTCTCGAGTGTACTCTCTATCTTTTGTGTCATAATTTCTTTTTCGAGTTCATCTATCTCATACATTAGTGTTTCTCGTTTCGGCTTCTTTGCCATCATCTCTGCTCGATTAATCTCTTGGGTCTTTCCGGTTTCTCCGTTGTCATTCTCCTTTAATTGTCGACGTCTCTGTTTTTCCTCCGCTGCAAATTCTTTGATGGCCTCTATTTTTTCCATCGTATTTAGTTCGATTGTTTTCTCATTATCAGTTATCATATTTCCTCCCCCTTCGTTCTCAACACACTGCTCCGCAGTGTGAATTTCATCTGGAATTTCCATTCTCATCATGTTGATTCTTTTCGGGGTTTTTTTCGATTTTCCCATCTTGCTGGATTTCTTGAGCTTCCTCTGTTTGTAGTCTTTGCCATTCAGCTTGTTGTTGCTCTTGATATTCTCTAATTCGCAGCTCTTGAATCTCCTCATTGCTTCTCATTACATTGATTCGTTGTTGTTGTATATTGGTGGGCATTTGTTGCATCATCTCTTTTAATTCCATGGGCATTCGTTGTAGTGTTTCCCGTAACATGTCTATTTCTTGCATCACGTTAATTTGTGGATTTCCATAGGTTATTTGGTCTTGATTGGATTTGACTTTCCTCTTATGTTGCATCGTCTTGCGATGTGTCCTTGTTGACCACAATTGTAGCATGCTTTGCTATCTAGTTGTCTACATATTCTCTCAGGTGTGCCCTCGTCTACCACATTTCTGCAGTTCGTGATTCCGGAAACAATTTCTGATCGATTGTCCCATTTTTGACATGTGGAGGCATTTTTCGTTTGCGTTTGCGATTGTTCCTGAATTATTATTATAACTTACTTGGTTTATTACCTCTATCCTCGGATTTCTCGTGCTGGTGGCTTGAACATCTGCCTGCGCTCTTGTATGAATTGATTCATAGCTGATTGATATTGCTTATTTGATTGTTGGCATGACTGTTGGCGGACGTTGTGGTTCCGTGGCCAAGACTGCCAACTTGATATCCAGTCCCAGATGGCGCTTCACATCTATTTTGCGATTGTTACTGCTTTACTAGTGTTTCTGGTGCGAAGCACCAAGGTTGGCCTCGTATGTCTTCTCTTTTTAATTCCTCTTATGAAGGACGTCTACCATTTTTGTCTTCGGGCAAATCTGCATCTCCGAAGGCTTCTTTACACAATTTCATTAATTCACGATTGCGTACCCTGCATTTGATTCATCTCGTCTTTGTTTTCGATGTGAGGAAGTCCAGTATCTTCCTATTTCCTTTTTCTCTATTCCGAATATTTTACTAAGAACTCTTTAATCTCTGTCCACGTTGATGTCAGTTTCTTACATCTCTTGTTCTTCCACAAAAACATCTTGTGCCGCTTCCTTTAAATATAAGGGTAGTCGCTCTACTTCTGATCTGTCCAGTGCAGAAATATTTTTGATAACTTCGAATTCCTTTATAAATTATCCAATTTATTGAGGCTGCCGTCGACGGCTTCTCCTCTAAACTGTTCTCTGAATTCTCCTACTATCGCCTTTTGTTATTTTAACATTATATTTGCATCCGGAATTGAAGCGTTTATAGAAGTTGGTCATGTTTGGATGTTTGTCTGGATTCTCTTCTCCCCCATGTCACTGATGCTATTGTCGTCAGCTGATTCTCGATTTGATAGTTCGTTCTCTTCGCTGGCTGTTGGAATTCAACGTCGGTTAATACGCTATCTGTACCGGTTCCTGTTGCTGCTTGTAATTTGATCTCCGGTCTTGCACTTTCTACTGTGCGAACTTTTTTTCTTTCTTCCGCTTTTAATAAACTCTTTTCGTTATTCTCTTGACTTTTGCTTCTCGTATGGTTACTGATGCTATCATTGCTTTACGGTTATTCGTTTGCTTGACTAGTTTTATCGTTTCTTCTTTTCTTGCTTTGGCCTGCTTGAAATCTAGTTGATGCAACTGCTCTTAAGTTGTTTTCTGCTTGATTATCCTTTATTATCTGCTTATTGTTTGCTCTGAAATACTGTCTGCTTTGGCTTAAATTGGGCTTGGGTGCTTTGTTGGCTATGGATCCTAAAAATAAATGACACTCCAATATTCTATACTCTATTACTAACTTCCTCCGTTTACCATACTATATCGTTATCATCCCTTGTTCCGCAATTTACCATTGGTGGTCTTCTTTAACTGACTCACCCCCCTCATTTTAAGCTCTATTTTTAATTATCTATAACCTCGTAATAATTATCTTATTAATCTCGTATTAATTTATCTAATAGTGCTTATTAATCATCTATATAGTCGTATCAATTATCTATATCATAATATATAAAATCATCATATTCCATTACTGTTCATTCATCCATTAATTATTTTTCCATTGTCTCCCAAAAAAATCGTTTACTTAATTCTCAGTCGCTGCGCGCTCTGTGCCCATTATTTTTTTCCGTTGGCCTTCGTCCTTCGGCTTTAATGCTCATCTGTGACCTTTAATATCTATTTCATAATCATATTTTCATTAATCATGTCTCATATCATCTTTAATATTCAATCATATCATATTCCTATCTGTAATGTCTCATTCGTAATCATATCTCATTTCTCTATCCTATTCATAACTGTTTCTCATCTTTACTGGTTAATCTAATCATCAATCATATTCTATCAGTTTTATCCTTACTCATATTCAAGAACTTTAATCTAATTCACTCTTATTCATATTATCTTTCATCTTTTATCGATTCTAATCATCGGAATTGAAGCTCATCAGGACGTTGGGTATGTTTGAGGCCTCACACTGACTCTCAATCCTGGCGTCTTTTGGCCGCGCACTTTCGGTTACGCTTTACCACCGCCATTCGGATATTTGGTACTCGCGTGTGGGGTCCGGTATTGTACCAAACTCCTCTCTGGCAAATAAAAAAAACATTCCCTCAGTACTCGTGTGTGGGAATCCGGGTTGTGTACCTCGGAGAATATAAAAAGTATGGAAAGGCCTAGACGTTCAATCAATTCCAAAAGCGTTACTTGATTTCCCGAATAGTGAAAAGAAAAGGAAGCGATTAATATGGGCGCGGGAAAGGTTTCTTAATAAACTTTCTAATATCTGCCCGCCTCTCCCGTCAGATTCCCGGTCAAATTCGCCGCTCTAATCTGACCTTAGTAGGTCATTTTGAGTATTGAACCATTACGGTTAGTTCACATCTCAACTACCGTTTGCCCTCGATACTCGGTATGTGGGATCCGGTTGTGTATCGAGTTCCTCCCAGCGATAAAAAAATGTTCATTCGATTACTCGGTGTGTGATCCGGGTTTTTTGATCAACGGCTCAGCGCCATCAGTCCCTGGCTGAATAACAACCTGAACACGACAGTCCGAGCTGTCCTCTGGTGCCTCACCACAGCTAGTTGAAAAATCATCTCTAGGTACCTTTAATCGGACTATTAAACAAACTATTAATTCTCTATACTGTACACTTTCTCTCACCTCTGGGTTCTATCTTTTTCACTTCCCCCCTTCAAAGTTGTGGTAATCGCATCAACCCAAGCTCCCCCAAAAGAGGGTGATCAATCTCTCGCGGTTACTTTCTGACATACGCGACTTGGCCTACCAGTTCCCTTTCTCAGAATGGTTGATCAAGGTTTCCCTCGGGTGAGCGTACTAGTCATTTGATAGCTCAGTTTTAACTTTTCCTCGTCCCTATCCAATATTAATATCAATAAAACAAAGATTATACACTAGGAAACCGGTTGTCCAAATTTTTCGTCCAATATTTTGTGTCTCTGTTGCATGTGTTTTAATTATTTCCTTAAATTCGGTTTTTCACGTGTTTGGTTTATTACCTTTATTTTCGTTGTCGGGTTATTTTATCTTATTACTCGTGACATTGCCCTATTTACTTTTAACCACTGTTCGCATTAATCATTCAATCCCAATCTTCTGCATAATAATCTGAATTTTACATGAAAACCAATACACATTTATTTTATCTCATTCAATTAAACAATTTCGGTTCATGAAAATAACAGTTAATCTTTCCTTTATCTTTCGCTGGCATAACATTACA
This sequence comes from Schmidtea mediterranea, assembly GCA_022537955.1. NCBI lineage: Eukaryota > Metazoa > Platyhelminthes > Tricladida > Dugesiidae > Schmidtea > Schmidtea mediterranea. The sequence continues at coordinate 486,741 of CM039680.1, forward strand.
GTGCGACTCTTGTGCGGCATCCATGACAGTAACTCAGGTGTCCGCAAGGTATCACCATTACTCGTGCTTTCTTCTTTTGCACGCATTAAGCACTCCAATAAGCCTTGGTTGTTCTTTCATTGTATGTTGCGATTCTGTCGTCCTCAATGTTTTCGACCTTTTTTCAATTAACTTGTTCCAACTTCCCAAATTCGGTTATTTCAATCTCATGGATAGAATTCGTATATTCTTTCAGTTGTTATGTCTTTATCCATATCCGATAATTTATTAATATGCGAATGTTCGTCGCGAATACAGGCTTGAAATCGTATATATCCTCTTTAGCTCGTTTAATTAGCTTTTGTTTTATTGATTAATTCCTCAAGATTATCGTTTTCGATGTTTAGGTGCCCTTTAGGTTTTTCTATTTATTTTGTTGGTTCCATCCCTAAATTATTAAATCTCTTTAATTACCCATTAAATTTATTTAAATACTAATTAACTAAATTTATTTCAATTCTTAGGTCTTTAATATATTTTGCTTCCATTTATCGACTACTACTTTGATTCATACTCGTTGTAATTTCTATTATCGTTGACTTCCTTCTCCTTGGTTCTATTGCTTTCCCCGTAGTTTTCATTATTCCCCTTACTTACCCCATTTCAGTTTATACGAAATTTGGCCTTTTTAATTACTAGGCGTCTTGTGAGTGTCGTTGGTTGACTTACTGGATATTGTATCGTCAAGTATTGGTGTGCATGTGTGAATGTTTTAGCGTTGATATCTATGTAAACTTTAACATTAATTTTCTCAGATCAGTTTGTTTACTTGGTTTTTTGCAAAACAGTCGTTGTATCAATGCGGTTGGTTGGTTTTAATTGGTAGTCAGCATAGTTATTTCATTGTTTATTCTCATGATCTTGTAGTCGGTGTTCTTTTCATCAAGTTGCTTCTCTGGCGTTTTTTCATGTCGTTGTCATCTCTCTGCAGGTTCGACCAAAAATGTCGTCCCGACATTTTTGTTTGATAATTAAGCTTTGCTTTTATTTCCTTGGGTTCTTTGCAAAAAAAACAATCATTCTATCCCGTGACCCCAAATTGTATGGTGGGTTACAGGGTTTTCATTTATTTGTTTGAATTAACCTGCGGTTGCCCGCGTAACGCCATACAAAGTGATTCTGAATCGCCACCTTGGCACCGTTGCTAGGCAACGTGGTAATTGTTTCAAGCGGGTGGATTGTTTCCGCAAAAATTGAGTATTATCGCTAGTACTGTACTTGCTCGCGACAACCCTCGGTCACGAGCTGTCGATAGAAAACCTGTGCTCGCTTTTGCCTGTCCTTGTAGGCAATAGGATTTAGTCCTTATTTTGTCTATGGAAAGATGAGACGAAGTCGGTGATTGTAATGCGAATATTATTGAGACGCTGACATGCAAATGTATCAAGGAGTAATAATTTAAAACATGGACTACTCTTTTGAATCAACAACACACGTGGCATTATGAGTTAGTGAGTTTTGAGCTGGTGCTCGACGACGAGCCACGTTCTTTACGGCCCGGCCGACGATTTATTGCTTGGAGTGATGTATTGCTCGCTGATTTGTGCTGCTTTTCGGCGGCATCTGGATAGGTCCGAAGACGAGCGGGATATGTTACCGGGCTTTCCCTCCGGCAGACGCTAGGGCCGACTTCGAGTCCCCGGATGGAGTGCGCAGGGCTTTGATTTGAGCTGCCCGCCTCCTCTGCCAGCCTTTCTGTGCCGCCCTGAGCTCGTGTGTATACAGCTTCTCGTTTTTGCTGGATCTGACCCATGTTGCCTTTTATCTGTTGTGTTTTCCGGGTCAATTGGATGATTTGGCGAGTAGATCCGCGTGGACTGCCTCGCGTGATCCAGTTCAGGTTTGTAGAATTGTAGAGAAGACATCACTATAAACAAAAAGAACATTTTAATTTCTTATTGACTTAATTAGATCAAAATTTTATCATTAAACAAAATTTATGGAACAAATTCTATCGATAAGGATTAAGAACGCACGAACGACATTTAATTTTTAAATCAACTTACGACATGAACATTATGGTTATTATAGTTTATTCCTCGGGAATTGTCTTTTCAGACTTTCTCTTCAGAGCCGCCACCGTATAGGGCCGTCGGTATCGCGACTGGGTGAGAGTGGATATGGCTTCCTCGAACTGCCCGACGCGGATGTCCTCCTCCACGTTCGCGACGGTACATCCGGGGCTTTTATTACATTGAGGTCCCACTTGCTCCTGCACCTTTCCAATGGGGTGGGAGCGTTCCGGGCATGGTCGTTACGTCTCTTCGGCCGGATATGTTGGCCGGCTAGTCCCAAGGGTCCGTTGCGAGGAACCTTAGTAATCTCCAATGGGTGTAGGTAAGGCCAACTGGTGATTGAAGTTTGTTGATGACGTATTGTGGCTTGTGGCGCCTTCTCGGGTACTTTCGTTAAGTCGCTTGTGGGTTGTAGTTGATCGTGTGGCATGATTCTGCAACGATATTAGGGGATAAATCATTTGGTTACGTTAAAATTTTGAAATGAAACTTTATTTCAACTGTGGCTACATGGTGTGATAGTCGTTTAATTAATTGTAGAGCACCATGGCGAATATTATTTAACGTCTATCGGATCATGATGTTATGGTCGCTTCGAAAATTCGTTAACGCTCGACGAATTTGAACTCGTGTTATCAGCGGTACATGGAAATTTACTATATGACGAATCAATATACCTGTACTTCTACGGTATTTCAGTGTGACTTTTGGTTCATAGACTAAACAATATTCCCTCGTAGTTAAGATATTGAATTTATCCTGTATCTGAGAACCATGATTGGATTACAGTATTGGAGGGAAACGCAACTATATCGGGGTGTTCTGAAGGAATTATTCGATAAATAAAAGCGTTCAAACATTCATTCCAAGTTTATGCATGTAACATTTAGAAGCGCCGAGGGATAGACCTATTCTCGGAATTTCAAATGCTACGGGTGTTCTTGTTTACGAAGATTCGAGAGGCGGAATAAATTGGTAGTTTTTGGTTGCAATGCGTTGGAGTCAAAATCTGAATCGGGTATTGCCTACTAATTAGGGGTGGTTTACATTTAACTAAATGCTTAAATCTTAGTTGGAAACTGAATTATGAGGGGTATTATTTATTAAGGATTTTTATTAATTCTATACGTGGTGAAATATATTATTACGAAAAAGGGTATTTTAGATTCCTGATTAATCGATAGTTGCGTTTTCCGTGGTTAAATTTTGTACGTTATACAGTTGTTAGTTAATGATTGACCGGATTTCCGGTTTAAATGGAATCGTAATTGATCGTCAGTATGACTTTAGATTTGTAGTAAACTCTAGTCCGGATGTTATTTTATAGTTAGTGTTGTTCGAGGGATGTTTTGGTAGATTGGTATGACCTCGCAGTGAACTTTCCGTCATAATTTCAATATCCGCATATTTCCGCTGGTGGTTGATTTGCTACATCGCTAGGTCATGGCATTTTTATTCATTTTAACGGGTTGGAATCTTGATTACATTACTCGATTCATGTTTAACTTTTGGAATGGTCTACTACTTCGCCTCTATCGGAATTTTAACTTCATGTCGACATGGTTGGTGGTACGGTCTATTAGCTCATTGGATTTTACTAATGCATTAACATTATCACTCCGTGTACAATTTTCAAGGCTTTCATGTTATGGATGATCAAACTGGTTCAGATTTAGTAAGCGATTTCGGCTATGATTTTTATTTGATTCATATAATACATTTTAGTCGTTGGTTTAATCTCTATAGGGAGACAGTCGTGGAAGCTTCTGGGTCCCTCAATGTTTTACGGTTCTAATCAGTAGGTAAACAAATTACATCGCTGAAATGATTGTGTCGTTTCTACAGCGAACTTAAGCTACTCACTTCCCTGATTCTCATCAATGTCGATTGAATTTAATAATGCTGCAAAAGTTTTAACTCCGATATAACAGTAATCTTGTGTCAATAAACTGATATTTATTTTTTTAGTTACAGATTTACTTATCTTTATCTTAAAGTTTAATTATACAAGATTACCCATTTTCATTCTACAATTACCGTATTCTAATTTCGAATGACTTTAATTAAACATTGCTTAATAAATATCTAAAAAAGAAATGTTTCAACCCAAGGATTATTTATTTCTTAGCAATACACTAATTTTAAGCGATGAGTTATTTTGCGTGTCAACAACTGTTACTGGTGGGTTTGAAGTGCAGGAAAATAAACCATAAAAGATGAACAAAATCCGAATTAAAGAGGGAAATGGGGATAACGAAAACGTGCCAAGAGAAGATTTGAAACTGAGGATATTAAAAGGGAATAACGAGATTGGTAAGAAAGAAGTAGACCCGGCAAACCAAATGTTCCTAAACCTCAAAGATACAACCGGCATTACAGCAGGAATAATGAAAAACTTTAATCGCGAAGGATACCAACAAGATAATTGTACATTCACGGCATCATGGAAAATTATGATAAGAAAGTACCAAGAAAAATTGAAAGAATAATGATAGAAAAGAGTATCACGTAATTAATTGATTTTCCAGAGAGATACCGAGACAGATAATAGCAACAAGAGCGGAAGCAACGAACGAGTTTATGAAGTGGGTAGTGAAAAGCCAGGACCCAGCTATAAAAATGAAACCTTTATAAATACCCCAAGGAAGGAAATTTAAAACGAACATACCACCTTGCGGATGCTCTAATTGGCCAAATAGGATAAATCTGTGGAACATTAAACAAAATGGAAGGCGAAGAAGAACGACAGCAGAAAATGGCCAAAAAATTTCAAATATTGCTACAACAAAAGAAAATAAAACCCGGGATTAGAAAAAGAGAGACAAAAGATAATGAGCCAAAACCAGGAATCAAAATGGGACCAGAGCAAGCAATAGGACCAGGCTAGAAAAATATATTTAAACCGATTATCAGTTAACCAGACCAATTTCAATGGGAAAATATTTGTTAGAAGCTGTACGAGATACAGCACCATTATGAGATTTGATAACGAGAGACAGATGAGTTGATAACCAAATACGGAGAGCATTCAAAGGACATGAGGGGAGAGAACCAATAAAGAAAAAGATTAAAATTACCGAAATGATAAAATAAAAAAATATGTAGATCCCAATTGTCAAATGACATGAATTATACCGACGGATAAAACCAGAAATGATTACCAACCGATAATCGAAAAATAGTGATGACGGGCATTCGGTAGAAGATGTGGCAATAATGTACCACAAAACGGACAAAATAAGGCCCGCGAGAACGAACCCCGATATACGAATTAAGGTATATGGGGAAGACGGAACAACCATTAATATCATAACTATGGATGACCAGAGAGAAAAAAATCACAAAAAAAAAGGAACAAACAGATCCAAGAATTTCAAGTGGAAATGAAAAGAAAAATGGACCAATATAACCATCTACCAGTTTATGGAGACCAAGATGCGATTACGCACAAAATACAACCTATAGGATGATTCGCGATGCAATCAACACCATTGGAAAAAGGTGTATGATGAAAAATAAAGGAAGCCTGGAATGGAAAAACGGAAAGAAACCGAACCAAAAAAGTGGAGAAGAATATATAACCAGAGAAAGCGCCATGAGGACGCAGGCTAACATGAAACAACCTGTGGAATTATACGAAGATGAACCATACGAAAATTTTTACCAGAGAAATGCTTAAACGAAAGGAATGCGCACCGGAAGAAGACGAGGAAATAAAGATAAGAGCTTTCGATTAGCCCCATACACATGGAAAAATAGTGGATGGGCTGAAAAGTAAAATCGGCTGAGGAAAGAGAAACTCTCGGTTTACAACATCAGTTCTATACAGAATCGGGAGACCGGATGAAATTGAGAGTGTCCCAAACGGAATGGGGTAGGAAAAGGAAAATATCTATCAGGTGTATTATTCCTATTAGCAAAGAAGGTAGATATGACGGCAAGTTAGAATGGCCATTTACTCGAAAAGTCACAATTTCAATCGCTAAAACCCGGAAAATGGGAAGAGCGACACAGCGAAAAATTGGGAAGTAGACCCAAGATCAATGATAAGTCAGAAGCCCAAAACTCTACTTGAAAATGTTGCGGAGGACAGTACACAGTTTCTATTGAAAAAAAAATTGTAACACCTGAATTTCGTAAAAGAACTATTACGATATATATTACAATCGAAGTAGGAAACGGAAACGAGAAATTGAAATTGCGAATCAAACAAGAACAAGCGGAAGCCGCGAAATCAGCCGTACTCGAAAAAACGAATTCCAGGAACAGATATTTGGCCCACGACATAAGATGATTCTGGTCGAAGAAGGATTAAACGAATTAACGGAAACGCAAAAATTGCAGAGATTAGCAGCAATATTTGAGAACCAGAGCAAAAATCAAGACGAAACTGTAACGGATTTGGCAAAATGGATAAAATCAATTCTTGAAACAGAGATAGAGAATTACGAAAATATTGTAAAGGAAATAGAGGAATATCGGAGAATGTATGCGTGGTACCCAGAAACAATTTCCAGGAAATTATCCGAAAATGGAAACACACCCGACATGGGCAGCCCCGAAAACGATAGAGAAGTATAGTTTAAAAAATTATGACACCAGATGTCGAACAATTCGAAAAGAATTTATGATCCACTGCCCAAGGTAAGTGAAGTTAAAAAAACGCGAATACCGTATGAATTTGCCCCATCTTCATTGACAATACGAAGGCGATTCATTAGATGAACGATCTCAAAATCGGAGTTTACGCAAAATGCAACTGGGGTTAATAAATATATAACGGTTAGCAAAAATTGCGGGAGAGAAACTCAACAAAAGAGAAATCAAAACGAAAACGCCAATAGGGCGACAAGAAAGTCTAAATACGCCACGAGTTCCAACCTGCAGCAGATGAAGAATTCGTCATCACAACAGGAGATGAAGAGATATTAAATTGATCTTAATGATATACGTGGGCGAGGGAACAACCAGAGAATACCGGAATCAAGAGATTTGTTTTATGACAGAAAACGGGAAAAACGATATGATAACAGATGAACTAGACGAACTAAGTATGTGCTCAAAAGGACAACCAGTAAGAAATAATAGAGCCAGATACCCGAAGAGGAAAATAAAAAAGAAAGAGAGGAGACAGTCGAAACTCAAAAGAGATGAATTGGAAAACGTAATTAGTGAAACGAGGGAGCTACAACATCCAGAGAAACGACAGACGAACAAACCTAAACAAAATGAAAACAGGTCTGAATGAAAAGAAATCCAAGAGGACACCGAAAATTGATAAACCAGCTCCTGAAAGGAAAACTAAAGAACCAAAATGCAGATGATCAATTGACAACAAAAAATAAACAAGCTCATTAAGTAACGAAGCAGTTTACAGGGAAAACTGAAGGTCAAGAACAAGAGCAAAGTGGATTCAAACAGATTAATAACTGCATATGCTTGGATTACGCAATCCAGAGATAAAGAGAAAATTCTTAAAATTAATATATCCGGAACAGCAAGCGAAAACACGCTTTGTGCAGCAATAAACCCACATAATAAAATAACAATCCATGGCCAACAAATACGAAAACCACAACTAAAGATCCAGAGAATGCTGTATAATAAACCACTTAACAAAAAACGATCCAGATGACCCAAAACAGATATTTCGGTAGGGAATGGGCATACCTTGATGTATAATACTATGAATCATACAAGAAATACCGAACTCCAAGATACAACCCAAACGGAATATGGATTTGCGATAACGGATATTATCAGAAAAGTAATTGAACCCATTCACTCCTGACTCAGGGTGGATTGGCAAGGCCTTTATTAAAATTGGTGATAAAGATATCAAACTGAGATAATGCAAAAAACAAATTTGAAAGACGTAACTGGACAGAATTCGAACAACCAACGATTCAAATGCAAGCGATTCAAAAAAAGCCAGAGAAAGGGCGATGAATGCGATAACTCACTTACCATACTCATTATGGATGATTGTCGCTCAAAGGAGACGAACCGTTCTGTAGTATATGGATTGCGATAACATAAAGATTGGGTGATAATACTCACTAAAGAAACGAGGAGTGCAAAGCTGCAAACCCTGGTCAGATTGCAGGAACAAACAACAAACCGCAGCTATCGTATAATGTATATCAAGAAGGTAGGGACTCATTTAACAAACAGAAATCAAGAATGCTCAGTAGTAAACAAGAAAAATCTGCTACGCATCCCACTGCGGGACATCACTCGCATTTCAACAATTATAGAAAGGGCATGGAACAAAAACAACAGTGTTCAGTAACGGGAGCGAATGTGGAAGAAGGATTTACGACAGGATTTATTTATTAACAATTTATTCATTTAATTGATTTTATTTTCATTTGGATTAATTCACTTTTTTGCACTTAATTCAAAAATTAAAATATGCATAAAAAATAAAGATATTAAATCTAACTATCAAACCACCAATTGTTCACCAAAAATATAATTAAAGATTAAATATCAACACAAATTATTCCCAATTATAAAAATTTTTTAAAATAATTGTTCACAAAATAAATACAAAAATAAATATCAACACTAATTAATGTTCTCAAAATAATAATAATTGTTTCACAATGTTGTCAAAGTAAAAAGATAATGATTTTTCCTTTCTCTGTGTAGATATCGAAGCATGCTACATCTGTGTTAGCGATTACTCTTACGATTTGAATAATGAAGATTATTCCCAAAATCTCTGCCATCATTTGTCCGAAGATTTAAGAATCTTTCCCCACATGGCTTTTCATCATATTTTGCTGTTGCATTGTTGAAAATGTCTGGTGATAGTAACAAATTCGTAGTTGGCGGTTTTATCTCCCATAGTTGTTACCTCTCGTTTATCGTTACACATATTTGAATAGGATTGCTTGTCTTTGTGTGGGAATAATAAAAATGTTCTCTAGCTCGTTCCAAGATCTTTTGTTTTGGTATATTCCCACTTTGCGATGATAATCTACTGGTTTGAATTCTGCTCACTGGCCAACTCTGTCAGTCCAAAATATTTTGGTTGGTGCTTTACTATTACTCGAGTTGGGAAATTTGTAACCAACTTCCATCTTTTCTTATTTCGAATTAATGGTCCATAACATTACTACAAACTGAACATTATTAGGTACGAATTTCTCTGGATTTATTCTCCTTGTTACTGGCTGAGCGAATCTGATTTTTCCTTATGCATTATTTTCTAACTCGTTATGCATTTATCTCTTGGAATTGTTTGAAATATTCTGGTAGTTCGCAATTGGTCTTTTCACATTTATGTGTACATAACTTCTCCAACGATTTCTTCCGAAAATATTCCTTCTTGGAGTGGTATTAATGGAATTTGGCGTTATCTGGATCGTGATTTGGCCATTGCTAAGCTTTGTTTTTTAGTATTTCGCGGTTTCAAGATACAGTTCATTTGAACCAAATCGTCATATATTTTTCTTCTGTTGATCCAATCCTTTATGATATAAGAAATCCATCTGGTTATTTTATATACAAATATAGTTTCACATCTTTGGCCGTCTATTTGCCGCTTTTGCGTTCGGTATTGCTGTTCGCGATAGGAAATATTCCTTTATAATGTGACTGGCTTACCCATCTCGTTCGCATTTGCTCACCATTCGTCCTTTTATAAAATCTCATTTCCGATTTGTGGTGTATCGGTTGATATTTATACCGTTGGCCGTGGCCTCTGATCCGATAGTTGTGGGTAATGTTGTTTTCCGATTCTTCCGGTTCTCCGTAATTCATCTAGCCGCGCTTTTTTGCGTGTTGTTTCTGTTTTCCACGGTGCACCGTCCTTGAAAACTTCATCAATATTGCGCGTTTCAATAAGGTGAGTCTACAAGTCTGTATCGGCCGTGGTATACGATCGTTTGAAAGTCCCGTATTACATGACTATCCGTGCTAACATTGAGGGTACTTTTCATTTCTAATGGCGTGTCTGGATCAAAATATCCTTGGAATTTCTCTAATTTTACTTGATAGCTTTTCAATCACTACTTATCCTTGGAACTAATTATTCAGATTAGGGTGTACTTCTCTCCTTGAACACGTTCCGTCTCCAAGCCGTTATTTCTCCCGCAGCGCTATATTCGGTAAGTTTTTAATTTCCTTCCTCAGGCTTGCTACGTTCACTTCGTTCCAGCTATTGAGATTTGCGTTTCCTGTCCGTGAATCCTTCTTTACATTCGCTCGCGTTACTGAAACCACTGTTGTTTCCTTCCAAGCTTCTATAAATTGTTGAATGCGAGTGAATGGTCCCGCAGTGAAATTTCCACAATTTTCTTTGTTTACAGAACATTCCTTGATTTCCGTTTTAATGAAGTCTACCTCTTGCATATACATTATATGATACTGCTGATTGGCCCGTGTCTTGTAATTTACCGGGGTTTGCAGCTTAACACTCTTCCGTTTCTTTTAGTGAGTATATTGTCACCAAATTTTTTATGTGATCACAATCATAATTACTAGCGAATGGTTTCTACTCCTTTTACGCACATTCACCATTCATGGGGAAGTATTTGTAGTATTAGTCACATTCATCCCTTTCCCTGGCTGTTTTTTGGATACGCTGCAATAATTGTTGTTTCGAATTCTGTTAATAAACTCTTTTACTTTGTTTGCATTTTTTCATCTCGGTTTGATTTCATCTTTACTTTACTAAACTTTATAAAGGCCTTGCCATCCGCCTTGGAGTAAGATGAATGGGGTTCAATTTACTTTCTGATAATGTCTGTTAGTTGCGAATGCATATCCGTTGGTTGTATCTTGGAGTTCGCTTTCTGGTATATTCACTATCGTATTGTACATCATGGTAGAGCCATTTCCTACCAAATATCATTGGGTCGTCTGATCGTTTCGTTTTAAGTGATTTATTATCAACAAGCAATTCCTCTGAACTTTGGTTGTGTTCGTACCTTGTTGGCCATGATTTATTTATTTTGGCTTTATTGCGCCCAAAGCTGGTTTCGCTTTCCGCTCCGATATTATTAAGTTTTCCAAATTTCTGCTTTTACTCTGGATTGCTAGTCCCAATCATATCAGGCTACCTAATCTATTGATCCATTTTGTCCTTGTTTCTTGACTTTCAGTTTTTCCTTGTAACTGCTTTTGTCCCACTTGGCTCCTTGTTTAGTTTTGTTGTTCAATTATATCATCTGCAATTTTTCTTAGGTTTTCCTTTCTGGAGTGGCTTTATCGATTTTTGGTCGTCCTCTGGATTCTTTTCAATTGGCCTACCTTGTTTCTTTTCGTTTTGGGTTGTTTCAATCTGTCGTTTCTCTAGTGTGTAGCTCCTCGTTCATTTATTCCAGTTATTTCCCATCATCTCCTGTTGAGTTCGGGCGTTTCTCCTCTCTTTCTTTTTATTTTCCTCTTCGGTATCTGGCTCTATAATTTTCAACTGGCTGGCCTTTGTGCACATTACTATTTCGTTCTGGTCATCTTGTATCATTCTTTTCATTTTCTGTCCATTGAACAAATCTCTTGATTCCGGTATTTCTTCCGGTTTTGTTTCCTCAATCCACAATATCAATTAGATCCATTTAATATCTCTTTCATCTTCCTTGTTGTGATGGACGGATTTACTTCAATCTGCTGCAGGTGAACTTCTGGCCGATATTTAGACTTTCTTTTTCGCCCTATTTGGCGTTTCGTTTTGATTTCTCTTTTCTTGAGTTCTCCTACCGCAATTTTGCTACCGTTAATATATTTATTAACCCCCAGTGGCATTTGCTTAACTCCGATTCGAGATCGTCATTCTAATGATCGTCCTTCCGTATTGTAAATTGAAATGGCAATTCATACGGTATTCGCTTTTTTTACTTCACTTTACCTTTTGGCAGGATATTAAAAATTCTCTTTCGATTGGTTCGAAATCTGGTGTTCATAATTTTTAAAACTATTACTTTCTCTATCGTTTCGGCTGCCCAATTCGTCGTGTTTCCATTTTCGGGAAATTTCTCGGAATTGTTCTGGGTACCACGCATTACATTCTCCGATTACTCCCTCATTTCCTTTTACAAATTTCGCAGATTCTCTACTCTGTTTACCAAAGAGTCGATTATTCCACTTTTGCTTAAAATCCGTTACAGTTCGTCTTTGATTCTTTGCTCCGGTTCTCAAATATTGCTTGCTAATCTCTTTGGGCATCTTTGGCGTTTCCGTTAATCGTGTAATCCTTCTTCACAGAATCATCTATCGTCTGTGGGGCCAAATATCTTTTCCTGGAAATTCTGGTTTTTCGAGTACACTGATTCGCGTCTCGCTTGGTTCTTGTTGGGAATCGCAATTCATTTCTCGTTCCGTTTCTAACTTCGGATTTGTAAATATATCGTGTCATCCTTTTACGAATTCAGTTTACACTATTTTTCACAACAGGAAATTGTGGGTATCGCTCTGGCGGGACATTTTTCAGTGGATTTTGGCTTTTTGACTTATCATAGATCCTGGATCCTACTCCCAATTTCGCTGTTTGTCGCTCTTCCCATTTTTCCGGTTTGCCGATTGAAATTATGACTTTTCACGATTAAATGGGGCCCACCTCTAACTTTCCGCTTCATATCTTTGCCTCTTTCTCAATAGGAAATACACGGAATAGATATTTCCTTTTCCTAACCCCATCTCCGGTTGGTAACTCTCAAATTTTCATACGGTATCCTCCGATTCTGTTACGAAATTGATGGCGTTAATCACCGATGGATTGTTCTTCTTCCCAGCCGATTTTACTTTTTCAAGGCCCATCCACTTATCTTCATGTGTATGGGCTAAATCGAGCTCTATCGTTTAATTCCTCGTCTTCTTCCGGTCTCCATTCCATTTTCGGTTTAAGCATTCCTTCTGGTAAACTTTCGTTATGGCTCATCTCATATAGTTCTAAGGTGTTTTCGTAGCTGCGTCTTCCACGGCGCTTCTCTGTTAACATATTTTTCTCAATTTTCGGTTCGGTTCTCTCTATTTTCCATTTCCATTTCCACTTCCTTTATTCTTTTCATCATTACACCTTTTTGGTGTTGATCTGGCATCGTGATTCATCTATAGTTGTAATTTTTGTGCTTAAACTTCGCATCTTGTCTCATAAACTTGGTAGATGGTTAATATTGGCCAATTTCTTTATCAACTTTCCTCTGAAATTCTTAGGATTGTTGTTCCTATTTGTCGTATCTTTTCCTCTCTGGTTCATCCATGGGCTATCGATATAGGTTTGTCCGTCTTCCCATTTATAACCTAATTCACTAATCGGGGTCGTTCCTCGCGGGGCTTATGTGTCGTGTGGTACATTTTGCCACATCTTCTACCCATGCGTTCATTCACTATTCGGAATATCGGTTATGTAATTGATTTTCGTTATTCCGTCGTATAATTCGTGAATTCTTGACAATCGCGGAATCTTACTAATCATTTCTTTCATTTTATCATTTCGTAAGGTTTATCCTTTTTTTTATTGTTTCATCTCCTCTCATATCTCTTTGGTGCTCTCCATATTTGGGCTATCAACTCAATCCCACTGTTCTCCTCCTCGTTTGTCAAATCTCATAATGTCTGTGTCCTCGGTACAGCTTCTACAAATATTTTCATACATATCGGTATCTGGTTAACGATTTAATCGTTAATATAGTTTTCTGGCTTGAATCTATGGCTGGCTCCGTCATTACTATGATACTGAGTTTTATGCTATTCATTATTTTGTCTCTCTTTTTTTTTCTTAAATCCGGTTTTTATTTCTTGTCTTGTACAATATTTGAATTTTTTGCCATTATTTCTGCTGTCGTTTTCTTCACTTTTCCTTTTTGTTTTAACTTACCACATTATTCCTTTTGCCCATATTAGAGCATCCCCGCGAGTGTATGTCTCGTTTATTATATCCTTCCTTGGTAATATAAAGTTAATTTTTATAGCTGAGGTCCTAGCCTTTTCATTACCCAAATTCATACAAAAACCTCATTTGTGCTTTCGCCTTCTTGTGGCTATTACTCTGTCCTTCAGGTATCTCTGGGAACATCAATTAATTACCTGATTACTTCTTCTCTATCATATTTTCTTTCAGGTTCTCTTCGTACTTTTTTATCATGGTCTTTCCAATGGATGCCGTGAACGTACCATTAATCCTGTTGTGTCCTTTCGCAATAGTTTCACTTATTTCTTCGCTGTATGCGGTTGTATCTTCTTGAGCGTATAAGCGAAACATTTTTGATTCGATTACTACTTCTTCATCTAATCTCTTAAATTTACATTTTAATATCTCATTTCATCTTCCCTGGCACACTTCGTTCCATTTCTCTAATTCGGATTGATTAATTCTTTATTCGTTTATTTTTCATCACATGATTGAAATTATTTCCCCACCCAGAACTGGCTTATTTCACTTTTCGTCTTATCTGTTTGATCGTCTTGCTATTTGTCTTAAGCATATTGATTCTGTAGTTGTTTTTTCGCCTTTTCATCTATCTTGTTCGGTCCCTTTTTGTTTGAAACCATAATTTCTTTTATTCTTGTCTCCCAATTTGAAGCTCACTCCACGTGGTTTTTCTTTTTCTACTTGTCTCTATTTTTGTGTAAGCAGTATCCTCTGGAGTCGATTTTTTCTTATTATTGGTCTGATATCTTTTCTTTTTCTTTGACGTGATCGCTTCCTGCTCATCTTTTTGTACGTCTCCATTTCTTGAGATAGCACTTTCTTTGTCATCACTTCTATTTTTTGATCTATTGCCTGCTCTTGTTCTAAATGTTGTCAGCGCTCCCGTCTATTTTTTATATTAATTGCCTTCTTTTCTTAGTGCTCTTGCTCTCTTTAGAATTGCTTCTTTTTCCATTAATTGATCCTTCCTCTTGTTCTAGAGCTTCCTCTGCTTTATTTTCTCCCGAGTATGTACTTTTCTATTCTTTTGTGTCATAATTTCTTTTTTCGAGTTCAATTCTATCTCATACATTAGTGTTTTCTCGTTTCGGTCTTCTGTTGGCCATCATTCTCCTGCTTGATTAATCTCTTGGTTTCTGTTCATTGGTTTCTCCGTTGTTCATTTCCTTTAATTGTTCGACGTCTCTGTTTTTCCTCCGCTGCAATTCTTTGATGGCCTCTAATTTTTCCATTCGTATTTAGTTTCGATTTTCTCATTAATCATTATCATATCCTTCCTCCGCTTCGTTTCTCAACACACTGCTTCCGCAGTGTAGAATTTCTATCTGGAATTTCCATTCTCATCATTTGATTCTTTTCGGGGTTTTATTTACGAGTTCCATCTTTGCTGGATTTCTTGAGCTTTCTCGTTTTAGTCTTTTGCCATTCAAAGCTGTTGCTATAGCTCTTATAATTCATCTACATTCGCAGCTCTGAATCCCTCATGCTTCTCATACATGATATCGTTGTTGTTGTAATATTGGTGCGGGCATTTGTTGCATCATTTCTTTTAATTCCATGGGCATTCGTTGTCAGTGTTTCTCGTAGCATGTCTATCTCTTGCATTACGTTGAATTGTGGATTCCATAGGTTTGTTTGATCTTGGCTGGTTTGGTTCTCGTCTTATGCTACATTGCCTTGCAAAAAGTCCTTGTGTCCACAATTGTAACATGCTTGTTAATAGGTGTCTACATATTTTTCTCAGTTATGCCCTCCGTCTTACCACATTTTTGACAAGTGTGATTTTTCGCGGAAACAAATTTTCTGTGTGAGTCGAGTTTCCCATTTACAGTGGAGCATTCTGTTGCGTTAATGATGTTCCTTGAAATTATTTATTATAACTTACTGGTTATTACCTCTATCTTCTGGATTTCTTGTTGCTGTGGTTTGAACATTGCTGTGCTCTTGGAATGAATTGATTCAAGCTGGATTGAATATTGTTGATTTTGATTGTTGGCATGACTGTTGGCGTTGTCCGTGGCCAAGGGGACTGCACGCTAGATTCCCATGTCCCATGCTTCACATTCTATTTTCGATTGTACTCTTTATTCTAGTGTTTCTGGTGCGAGCATCCAAGGTTGGGCTCGGTGTCGTGCTCTTATAATTCCTCTTATGAAGACGTCTACCCATTTTGTCTTCGGGCAAATCTTGCGATCTCTCGAAGGCTTTCTTTACACAATTTCCATTAATTTCACATGGCGTACAACTTTGCATTTGATTCATCGTCGTCGTGTGTGTCGATAGAAGTCCAGTATCTTCCTGTTTCCTTTTTTCTCTATGCCGATATTTTTACTAAGAACTTCTTTAATCTCTGTCCACATTGCTTGTCGAGTTTCGTACGATCTCTTGGCTTCTTCCACAAAAACATCTGTGCGCTTCCTTTTTAATATAAGGATAGGTCGCTCTTTTACTTTCTTTGATCTGCTTCCAGTGGGCAGATATTTTTATAAACTCAAGCCTTTATAAATGTATCCAATTATTGAGGCTGCGTCGAACGGCCTCCTTCTAAACCGTTATCTACATGTTCATACCCTATACTAATCGCCTTTTGTTATTTAAACATTATATTGGCATCCGGAATTGAAGGTATGAAGGAGAGGGTGGTCATGTTTGGATTGTGTACCAGATCTTCTTCGTTTACTGATTCTATCGTTGTCAACCTGGTTTACGATATTACGTAATTCGTTCTCCTTCCGCTGCTAATTAAATTCAACCGTCGGGTTTAATACGGCCTATCATGTACCGGTTCCTGGTGCTGCAGTAATTTGATAACTCCGGTCCTTGCCTTCTACTGTTGCGAAACATTAAATTTTCATTTTCTTCATCGCTTTAATAAACTCCTTCGTTATTCTCTTGAACTTTGCTTCTCGTATGTTACTGATGACATATCATTGTTTTCGTTTATTCGTTTGCTGGCACTAGTGTTATCGTTTCTCTTTCTGCTTTGGCTGCTTTGAAAATTTCTATGTTGAATGCAAACTGCTCTGAAGTTTCGCTGATTATCCCTTTATTATCTGCTTTAATTTTTGCTCTGAAATTACTGTCTGTTTTGGCTTGAATTCGGCGACTATGGAAGTTGCTTTGTTTGGCATTTGATTCCTTAAAAATAATGACACTCCAATATTCTATACTCTAATACTAATTTCTCTCCGTTTTACTATACTGATATACGTTATCATCTTTTTTTCGCATTTACCAGGTGGTCTTCTTTAACTGACTCACCCCCTCATTTTAAGTCTATTTTAATTATCTATACCTCGTACTAATTAATTCTATAATCTCGAATAATCAATTATCTTATAGTCTTATTTTAATCATATCTATATAGTCTTTATCAATTATCTATTCATAAATATAAAATCATCATTATTTTCAATAACTTTCATTACCATTCCATTTAATAGGTTTCCATATGTACTCCCAAAAATTCGTTACTTAATTCTCAGTCGGCTGGGGCGCTCTGTTTTGCCCATTATTTTGTTCCGTAGCTCTTCGGCCTTGTCGGCTTTAATGGTCATCTGTACCTTTAATATCATCATTAATCATATTTCATTTTTAAATCAATGCTCATATCAATCTTAATATCAATCATATTCATTATTCCTATCTGTACTCATCGTAATCATATTTCTCATTGTCTCGTATTCTCTATTTCATAACTGTTTCTCATCTTTACTGTGTAATCTAATCATAATCATATTTCTATCAGTTTCTATTCCTTTTTTACTCATATTTCATATTAACTTTAATCAATTCATCTATCCATAGTACTCACGATGTTATCTGATTCTAATATCGGAATTGACTCGATCAGTGAACTGTTTGGGTATGTTGAGGCCTCACACTGACTCTCAATCCATGGCGTCTTTTGCGCGCACCTGTCGGTTACGCTTTACTCACCGCCATTCGGATCATTTGTTAATTCGTGTGGGATACCGGGATTTTGTACCAAACTCCTCCTCTGGGGCAATAAAAAAAAAACAGTCCCGTCAGTACTCGGTGTGGGATTCCGGGTGTGTTACCTCGGGAGATATTAAAAGTATTGGAAAATGCCTAGGGGGACGTTCAATTCAAGTTCCAAAAGCGGTTACTCGATTTCCCGATAGTTGAAAAGAAAGAAGCCATTTAAAATAGGCGCGGAAAATTCTAATCCCTGGCGGCCTCTGCCAATCAGATTTCCCGGCTCAATTCGGCCGCCCTTATCTGACCTGTCCAGATTTCCCGGCTCAATTCGGTCCGCTCTTATCTGACCTTAGTAGGTCATTTTGAGTATGAACCATTTTTACCGGTTAGTTCCACATTTCTTCACCTACCCGTTTGGCCCTCGATACCCGGTGTGGGATTCCGGTGTTGTTATCGAGGTTCCTCCCAGCGATAAAACAATGTTCATTCGATACTCGACGGTGATCCGGGTTTTTGATCGAACGCTTTTCAGCGCCATCAGTCCCTTGGCTGATAACAACCTGAACACCGACAGTCCGTAAAGCTGTTCCTCTGGTGGCCTCACCACAGCTAGGGAAAAATCATTTCTCCTACGGTGTACCTTTATCGACTATTAATCAAATTATTATTCCTCTATCTATATCGTTTACCCACTTCCTCTCAACCTCGGGTCTATCTTTATATCCACTTTCCCCCCTCAAAGTTTGTGGTAATTCGCATCACAACAAAGCTCCCCAAAAAGAGGTGATTCAATCTTTCTCGCCGGTAACTTGCGACATACGCGAACTGGCTACCAGTTTCCTTCTCAGAAGGGTTGATCAAGGTTTCCCTCGGTGGAGCCGTACTATCATTTGACTAGCTCAGGTTAACCCATTTCCTCGTCCTACTCGGTATAATATCAATTAAAACAAAGGATTATACACTAAGAAACTCGGTTGTCCGAAAATTTTCCCAGGGTACATATTTTGTGTTTGTTCTTTCTGTGCATGTGGTTTAAATTATTTTCCTTAATTCGGTTCACGTGTTTTGGTTTATACCTTTATTTATACGTATGTCGGGTTATTTTATCCTATATTACT
Source organism: Schmidtea mediterranea (assembly GCA_022537955.1). Classification (NCBI taxonomy): domain Eukaryota; kingdom Metazoa; phylum Platyhelminthes; order Tricladida; family Dugesiidae; genus Schmidtea; species Schmidtea mediterranea. The sequence continues at coordinate 505,733 of CM039680.1, forward strand.
CGTGAGCGAGTGAGTGAGTGTGTATTTACACTGTTCGCATGTAATTCAATTCAATTCCCATCTTCTGATAATTAATCGAATAAGGAACAATACAGCCATTTATTTATTCTCATGCAGTTAAACAATTTCGTTCATGGAAAATAAAAACAGTTAATCTTTCCTTTTATCTTTGCGCTCGGCATATAATCCATACCAGTGCGACTCTTGTGCGCATCCTATGAACCAGTAAACTCAGGTGTCGCAAGGGTAAATTCACCATTACTCAGTGCTTCCTCTTGTTTTTGCACGGCATAGCACTCCAAATAAGCCTTGGTTTTGTTCTTTCAGTTTGTTGTTGCGATCTCGTTCCTCAATGTTTTCGACCTTTTCATTAACTTGTTCCAACTTTTCCCAAATTCGGTTTATTTCCGAATCTCATGGATAGAATCTATATTCTTTCAGTGTTTATTGCTTTATCCATATCGATCCAAATTTATTATATATTTGCAATGTTCGTCGGAATACAGGCTGAACATCGTTTATATATCTCTTTAGCTGTTTAATGTGAGCTTTTGTTTATTGATTTAATTCCTCAAGATTATCGTTTCGATGTTTAGGATTTGCTCCTTTTAGTTTTTCTATTATTTTTTGTTGTTCCATCCCTTAAAATTATTAATCTCTTTTAATTACCCATTAAGTGATTTAAATACTAATTAACTTAAATTTATCAATTTCTAGTTCTTTAATATATTTTGGCTGTACATTTTATCGACTACTTACTTGATCATTACTCGTTTGAAATTATATTCTATTATCGTGACCTTCCTCTACTTGGTTACTATTGCTTTTCCCCTCGTAGGTTTATCATTAGTCCCATATACTTACCCATTTATTTTTCATCCCGAAATTTGGCCTTTAATTACTTAGCTCTTATGGGTGTCGTTTGTACTTACTGATATTGGTATCGTCACAGTATTGTGGATGAATTGAATTTTTAAGCGGTTGACTATCTATGGTAACTTAACATAAATTCAGAAAGTTCAGTTTGTTTTACTGTGGGTTTTTTGCAAAACAGTCGTTGGTATCAATGGGTTGGTTGTTTTAATGTAGTCAGCATAGTTATTTTTCATTGTTTATCTCATTATCTTTGTGTTCGGTGTTGTGTTTTTCATCAGTTGTTTCTTCTGGTTTTTTCATTCGGTTGTGAAATCTCTCTGACGTTCGACAAAAAATGTCGTCCCGGACATTTTTTTGTGATAAATCTAAGCCTCTTGTTTTATTTCCGTGGTTCTTTGCAAAAACAATATCTTTATTCCCGCTGAGCCCCAAATTTGGTAGGTGAGTACAGGTTTCGATTTGTTTAATTATCCTGTGGTTGCCCCGTAACGCCATACAAAATCATCTACATCGCCACTTGGCACCCCGTGCTAAGGCAAACGTTTGGTAAATGTTGTTCCAAGCGGTGATTGGTCCCGCAAAAATTGAGTTATTATCGTAGTGACTGTACTTGCCGGGACAACCCTCGGGTTCACGAGGCTGTCGATATGAAAACTGTTGCTACGTCTTTGCTGCTGTCCCTGTAGCAATTTAGGATTTAGTCCTTATTGTCTATGGAAAAGTTGAGACGGAAGTCCGGTATGAATGCGAATATTTATGATTGACGCGACATGCAAATTATCAAGGAGTAAATAATTTAAAGGAACATGACTACTCGAATTTGAATTCAAAACAACAAACACACGTGGCTTTATGAGTTAGTGAGTTTTGCAGCTGGGTTTGCTCGGACGACGAGCACTGTTCTTTACGGCCCGGCCGGACGATTATTTGTGGAGTTGATGTATTTGGCTCCGCTGATTGGGTGCTTTTCGGCTGGCATCTGGAGAATAGGGCGAAGAACGAGCCGGAATTATGTTGACCGCTTCCCCCTCCCGGCAACTGCTTAGGGCGGACTTCGAGTCCCCGGATTTGAGTGCGCAGGGCTTTGATGAGCTGACGCTTCCTTCTGCCCAGCCTTATCTGTGGCCGCCCTGAGTCGGGATTACCCTCCTCGCTTCAAAAGCAATCAAAGCCAGAAAAGAGAACGATAAATTCAGTCAAAGCAAGACGAATAACCGTAAACATTGATAGCAATCAGAACCATACCAGAGCAAAAGCAAGAGAATACGAGAAAAAGTTTGTAAAAGCAAGAAGAGGAAGAAAAAAGTTTCGCACAGTAGAAATGTCAATACAGGAGTATCACCACAGCAGTAACCAGGAACTGGCACAAGATAGCGGATTAACCGATTTTTGGAAATTTACCAGCAGCGAAGAGAACGAACTATTTAATAGGCGAAAACCATAGAATAGTGAACGAAGAAGAGAATCTAGACAAAACCCCAAACATGACAACTTCTATAAATTCTTCAATCCGATCCAAATACAAGTCGAATAACAAAATGCAATAGTAGGAGATCAGAGAACAAATTTAGAAGAGAACCGTTTGACGGTTAGCTCACAATTGGATGCGTTTAAAGGAATTTGAATTTTATAAAAATATCTGTCACTGGAACAGATCAAAAAGTAAAGAGCGACTACCTTATATTTAAAAGGAAGCGCACAGATGTTTTTGTGGAAGAAGAAGAGATTAACGAACTGACAACGTGGACAGAGATTAAAAGAGTTCTTAAGTAAAAATATTCGAAGTAGAGAAAAAAGCGGAATAGGAAGATACTGACTTCCTACATGAAAACAAAGACGAGATGAATCAAATGCAGTGTACGCATGTCGATTAAAGAAATTGTGTAAAGAACCTTCGGAGATGCAGATTTGCCCTGAAGACAAATGGTAGACGTCTTCATAAGAGGAATTAAAATGAGGAAGACATAACGCGCCAACCTTGGATTGCTTGGCACCAAGAAACAACTAAGATAAAGCAGTAACAATCGCAAACAGATGTGAGCCCATCTGGACGGATTCAAGTGGGCCAGTCTTGGCCACAAGAACCAACAAACGCAACAGTCATGCTAACAATCAAAAACAAGCAATATCAATCCAGCTATGAATCATTCATACGGAAGAGCACAGGCAGATGTTCAACCACCAGCAAACGCGAGAAATCGAGGATAGAGGTAATAAACAAAGTAAGTTATAATAATAATTTCAGGAACAATCCAAACGCAACGAGAACATGCTCCACATGTACAAAATGGGACATCGGTCAGAAAATTGTTTCCCGGATCACAACTGCCAGAAATGTGGTAGAAGAGGGCCACACTGAGAGAATATGTAGACAACACTCGCATAGCAAAACCATGCTACAATTGTGGTCAACAAGGACACATCGCAAGAACGATGCAACATAAGAGGAGAGTCAAACCAATCAAGACAAAAATAATAATCCTATGGGCAAATCCACAAATTAGCGTGATGCAAGAAATAGACATGTTACGGGCAAACATTTACAAACGAATGCCATGGAATTAAAAGAGATGATGCAACAGAAGATGCCCCACCATAACAACCAATCAACGAATCCCAAATGTGATGAGAAGTGCACTGAGTAAGATTCAAGAGCTGCGAACTAGAGAATATCAAGAAGCAACAACAAGTCTGAATGGCAAAGACTACAAACAGAGGAAGCTCAAGAAATCCAGCAAGATGGGAACAATCGAAAAACAAACGCCCGAAAACGAATATATGATGAGAATGGAAATTCCAGACGAAAATTCACACTGCGGAGCAGTGTGTTGAGAACGAAGGGGGAGGAAATATGAAACTGAAATAATGAGAAAAGGGAGAGAGGAGGTACGATGGAAAAATAGAGGCCATCAAAGAATTTGCAAGAGGAGGAAAAAACAAAGACGTCGACAATTAAAAGAGAATAACCGGAGAACCGGAAGCCCAAGAGATTAAACGAGCAGAGAATTAGATAACGGAGGATCAAAACGAAGAAACATTAGTGTACGAGATAGACGACCTGAAAAAGAAATTATGACAAAAAGATAGAAAGTACACTCGAGAAAATAAAGCAAGAGGAAGCTCTAGACAAGAGGAGGATCAATTAAAAGAAACAGAGCAATCTAAAACAAGAAAAAGAGCAACTAAGAAAGAAAACGCTAATCTTGAAAATAAGACGGAGCATAAAAAACACTTAGAGCAAGAACAAGCACTAGATCAAAAATAGAAGTGATGGCAAAGAAAGTGCTTATCAACAAGAAAATGAAAGAGCCAGAATTAAAATGCAACAAGATAAGCAGGAAGCATCAACGTCAGCAAGAAAGAAAGATATCAGACAATAATAACAAAAATCGATCCAGAGGATACTGCTACAAAAAATAGAAACAAAATCAGAGAAGAAAAGCCCACGTGGAGTGAAGCTCAAATTGAGAAACAGAATAAAGAGGATATGGTTTCCAAACGAAAAGAACGCAGCTAAGATGATGAAGAGAAAAAACAACTACAAATCACATATGCTAAGACAAATACAGACAGACTGACCAAACAGATGAAGACGAAAGTGAGATAAGCACTCTGGTGGAGAAATTTTCAATCATGGCGAGGGAAAAATAAGAACATATAAAGATGAATCAAATCGAATTAGAGAAATGGGAACGAACGTGCAAGAGAAGATGAAACTTGAGATATTTAAAAGGAATTAACGAGATTGTAGAAGAAGTATACGCGAAACCAAATGTTCCTAAAACCTAAAGATAAACAACGCAATACAGCAGCATAATGAAACTAATCGCGAAAGGATCCAACAGATAATGGGTACATCACGCTCATGGAAAGATATATAAGAAAGTACCAAGAAAAAATTTGAAAGAATAGTGATAAGAAGAGTATGCAGTATTATTGATTTCGCAGAGATACCGAGACAAGATAATAGCAACAAGAGGCGAAAGCACGAACGAGTTGTATGAGTGGTAGTGAACAAAGCTAGGACCCAGCCAAAAATAAACCTTTATATACCAAGGAAGGAAATAAAACAGACATACAGCCTTGCGGATGCCCTAATAATGCAAATAAGGATAAATGTGGTAACATTAAACAAATGGAAGCGAAGACAACGACAGCAGAAATATGGGCAAAAATTCAAAAATATGGTACAACAAAGAAATAAACCCGGATTAGAAAAAGAGAGACAAAAAGATAATGAGGGCAAAACCAGATCAAAAATGAAGAGCAGCAATAGACCAGGCTAGAAAATATATTACCGATTATCGTAACCAGACCAATTTCAATGAAAATATTTTGTAGAAGCTGTACGAGATACAGACGTTATGAGATTTTGATAACGAAGAGAACAGATGAGGTGATAACGCAAATACGGAGAGCTCAAAGAGACATGAAGGGAAGACGACCAAATAAAGCAAAAGATAAAATTACCGAATTGATAAAATAAAAGAAATATTGTAGATCCCAATTGTCAAAATGCATGAATTAAACCGCGGGATAACCGAGAAATATACAACGCATAATTCGAAATTAGTGATGAACGCATGGTAAGAAGGATGTGGCAAATAATGTTACCACAAAACGACAAAATAAGCCCGCGAGAACGAACCCCGATATACGAATTAGGTATAGGGAAGACGCAAACCTTAATATCATAAACTATGGAATGAACCAGATGAGGAAAAAATAACAAACAAAAAAGGAACAACAATCCAAGAATCAAGTGGAATGAAAAAGAAAATGGACAAAATTATTAACGCACTACCAGTTTATGGAGACAAGAAATTTGCGAAGTTACGCACCAAAATTACAACCTATAGATGATTCGCGATGCCGATCAACACCATGGAAGAGATGAAAAGGTGTAATCGATGAAAAGATAAAGGAGTGGAATATGGAAAACGGGAAGAACCCGAACAAAAAGTGGAAAAAAATATATACCAGGAGAAAGCGCCAGAGGACGCAGGCTAATGAAACAACATTTGGAATTATACCGAAGATGAACATACGAAAATTACCAAGGAAATGCTAAACGAAATGGAATGGCAACCGGAAGAAGACGAGGAAATTAAATGATAGAGCTCGATTAGCCCCATACACATGGAAAATAGGTGGATGGCTGAAAAAGTGAAATCGGCTGAAGGAAGAGAAAAGCACGGTATTTACAAGGCCATCAGTTCTATAACAGAAATCGGAGGATACCCGATGAAATTGAGAGTGTACCCAACGGAGATGGGGTGGAAAGGAAATATCTATCAGTAAATTTTCTATTGGCAAGAGGCAGATATGACGGAAAGTTTAAGTGGTTGGCCATATTAATCGGAAAGTCATAATTTCAATCGCTAAACCCGGAAAATGGGAAAGAGCGACACAGCGAAAAATTGGGAGTGAGATTCCAAGATCTATGATAAGCCAGAAGCCAAATCTACTTGATAAATGTTGCGGAGGAGACCCACAGTTTTCTATGAAAAAATATGTACACCTGAATCTCGTAAAAGGACGAATACGATATATATTACAATTCGAAGTAGAAACGGCCACGAGAAATTGAAATTGCGAATATCAACAAGAAACAAGCGAAGACCGCGAATCAAAGCGTACTCGAAAAACGAATTCCAGGAACAAGATATTGCCCACAGACATAGATGATCTGTGGAAGAAAGATTTAACACGATTAAACGGAAAACCAAAAAATGCAGAGAATTAGCTAGCAATATTGAGAACAGAGCAAAGAATCAAAGCGAACTGTAACGGATTTGGGCAAAATGGATAATCAATTCTTGAAACAGAGGTAGAGATTTAACGAAAAATATTGTAAAGAAATAGAGGAATATCGGAGCAATGTAGCGTGGTACCAGACACGAGAAATTATCCGAAAATGGAAACACAACCGAATGGGGCAGCCGAAAACGATAGAGACGTATCAATGTTTAAAATTATGACACCAATTCGAACCGCAATCAAAGAGAATTTATATCCACTGCCAAGGTAAGTGAAGTAAAGAAGCGAATACCGTATAAATTGCCATTTCATTTACATACGAAGGAACGATCATTAGATGACGATCTCGAAATCGGAAGTTACGCAAATGCACGGGGTTATAAAATATATTAAAGGTAGCAAAAAATTGCGGGTAGAGAAACTCAACAAAAGAGAAATCAAACGAAAACGCAATACGGCGACAAGAAAGTCTAAATACCCAGAAGTCCACCTGCAGGCAAGATGAAGTAAATCGTCATACAACAGGAGATGAAGAGATATTAAATGATCTAATGATATATCGTGGCGAGGAAAACAACCAGAGAAATACCGGAATGCAAGAGATTGTTTATGAACCAAAAAACGAAAACGGATATGATAACAGATGAACTAGAACGAACTGAGGTAAATTGCTCAAAGACAACCAGTAGATAATAATAGAGCCAGATACTCGAAGAGGAAAATAAAAAGAAAGAGAGGAGACGTCGAAACTCAACAGGAATTGATGGGAAACTGGATAAATGAACGAGGAGCGCAACTCCCAGAGAAACGACAGACGACAACTAAACGAAAGAAACAGGTACTAGTAATGGAAAAGAAATGCGGAGGAGGCCGACGAAAATTGGATAAACACAGCTCAGAAAGGAAACTAAAGAACAAATGCAGATGGATCAATTGACAACCAAAACTAAACAAGCTCAGTCAAGTAACGAAGCAGTTACAGGGTAAAACGAAAGTCAGAACAAGGAAGCAAAGTTGGAATCACAGATTACTACTGATATGCTTGGATTAGCAAATCCAGAGATAAGAGAAATTTAAAACTAATAAATCGGGAACAGAAGCGAAACAAGTTTGGGGCAGCATAAAGCCAATTAATACAATAAAATCATGGACACCAACAAAGTAACGAACCACAACTAAAGATCAGAGGAATTGCTGTGATATAAACCACTTAACAAAACGATCAGATGACCCAAACAGACATTTGGTAGGAATGGCATAACACTGAAGTATAATACGATAGTTCGATATACAGAAAACGAACTCCAAGATACACCCAAACGGATATGAAATTTGCGATAAAAGGATATTATAGAAAAGTAATTGCAAGCCATTCATTCCCTGACTCAGGTGGAATGGCAAAGCCTTTTAATAAATTTGGTGAGTAAAGATGATCAAACTGGAGATAATGCAAACAAATTTTGGAAAGAGTTACGAACAGAATTCGAAACAACGATTAAAATGCAGGCGATCCAAAAACAGCCAGAAAAGGGGATGAATGCGATAATCACTACAATACTCAGTATGGCATGATGTGCGTAAAAGGAGTAGAACCGTTTTGTAGTAAATGATGCGGATAACGATAAAGATTGGTGATAAATACTCACTAAAAGAAACGGAGGAGTGCAAAGCTGCAAACCTGGTAGATTGCAGACAACAGCAACCGCAGTATCGCCGTTAATGTATATCAAAGGTAGACTCATTAAAACAGAAATCAAAGATGCTCAGTAACAAGAAAAATTGTAGCATTCCACTGCGGACGATCACTCGCATTTCAACAATTTAATAGGAAGCTGGACAGAAACAACAGTGGTTTCAGAACGCGGAGGAATGTTGAAGCAAAGGATTTACGACAGGATTTTATTTATTTAACAATTTTATCAATTTAATTGATTTATTTTCATTGATTAATCACTTTTGGCACTTTAATTCAATATAAAATATCATAAAAATAAAGATATAAATTAACAGCAAACACCAATGTTCACAAAATAATAATAAAGATAACATATCAACACGAAATTATTCCCAATTAATAAAATTTTTAAAAATAATTGTTCACAAAATAATACAAAATAAATATCAACATAATTAATTGTTCTCGACAAATAAATAATAATTGTTTCACAATGTGTTCAGAATAAAAGATAATGATTTTTCCTTCTCTTTTGTAGATATCGAAGCAATGCTTAAATCTGTGTTAGTGATACTCTTACGATTTTGAATAATGAGAAATTAATTCCAAAATTCCTGCCACTCATCTTGTCCGAAGATTAAGAAAATCTTCCCCCACATGGCTTTCATCATATTTGGCCTGTTTGCATGTTGAAAATGGTCGGTGATAGTACAATTCGAGTTGGGTTTCTCTCCATAGTTTGTTTACCTCTCGTTTCCGTTACAATATGGATAGTATTGCTTGTCTTCTGTGCTGGCATAATAAATGTTCTCTAGCTCGTTCAGATCTTTTGTTGGTCATATCCCATTTGCGATACTTTCTACTGGTTTGAATTCTGCTTCATGGCCAACTCGTCAGTCACAAATATTTTTGGGTGGGGTACTATTCTCCCGAGTGAAATTGTAACCAACTTCCATTCTTATTTCGAATAATGTCCATAGACATTACTACAACTGAACATATTAGGGTACGAATTTCTCTGGATTTTATCATCCTTGTTACTGGCTTGAGCTGAATGCTGATTTTTTCCTTTTATGCATTATTCTAACGTCGTATGCATTTCCTCTTGGAATTGTTGAAATTATCTGGTAGTTTCGCAATTGTCTTTTCACATTTGTACTGTGTACATAACTTCTCCAACGATTCTTCCGAAATATCCTTCTTGGAGTGGTAGTAATGGAATTGCGTTATCTGGATTCGTGATTGCCATTGCTAGCTTTGTTTTTAGTATTTCTCTGTTCAAGATACAGTCATTTTAACTAAATCGTAATATATTTTCTCTGTGATGCCAATCCTTTATGATATAAGAAATCCATCTTGTTATTTATATACAAATATAGTTCACATCTTGGGGTCTATTTGCGCTTTGCGTTCGGTATTGCTGTTCGCGATAAGATATTCCTTTATAATTGGTACTGGCTACCATCTCGTCGCATTTGCTCACCATTCGTCCTTTTATAAATCTCATTCCGATTGTGGTATCGGTTGATATTACTACCGTTGGCGTGGCCTCTGATCCGATAGTTGTGGTAATTGTTGGTTTTCCGATTCTTCCGGTTCTCCGTAATTCATCTAGCGCGCTTTTTTGCGTGTTGGTTTCTGTTTCACGGTGCACTCGTCCTTGAACTTCATCAAATATTGCGCTTTTCAATAAGGTGAGTCTACAAGTTCTGGTATCGGCGTGGTATACGATCGTTGAAATTCCCGTATTACATGATCTATCCGTTGCTAGACATTGAGGGTACTTTTTCATTGCTTGCGTGTCTGGATCAAAATATCCTTGATATTTCTCTAATTTTACTTGATAGCTTTCAATCACTACTACTCCCTTGACTAATTGATTCAGTAGGGTGTACTCTCCTCCTTGACACGTTCCGTCTCCAGCCGTTATTCTCCCCGCAGCGTATATTCGGGTAGTTTTTAATTTTCCTTCCTCAGCTGCTACGTTCACTCGTCCAGCTATTGAGATGCGTCCTGTCGTGAATCCTTCTTTACATTCGCTCCGCGTTACTGAAACCACTGTTGTTTCCGTTCCAGCTTCTATAATTGTTGAATGCGAGTGATGTCCGCAGTGAAATTCCACAATTTTCTTTGTTACAGAACATTCCTTGATTTCCGTTTTAATGAAGTCTACCTCTTGATATACATTATATGATACTGCTGTTGCCGTTGTCTGTAATTTACCGGGGTTTGCAGCTTTACACTCTTCCGTTTCTTTTAGTGAGTATTTGTCACCAATTTTTATGTGATCACAATCATATACTACGAACGGTTCTACTCCTTTTACGCACATCATCCATATGAGTATTGTAGTGATTATCACATTCATCCCTTTCCTGGCTGTTTTTGGATCGCTTGCATTAATTGTTGTTTCGAATTCTGTTAATAACTCTTTTAACTTTGTTTGCATCATCTCGGTTTGATCATCTTTACTTACTAACTTTATAAAGGCTTGCCATCCGCCTTGAGTCAAGATGAATGGTTCAATTACTTTTCTGATAATGTCTGTTATTGCGAATTCATATCCGTTTGGGTTGTATCTTGGAGTTCGCTTTCTGTATATCACTATCGTATTGTACATCAGGTAGGCCATTCCTACCAAATATCTATTTGGGTCGTCTGATCGTTTCGTTAAGTGATTTATTATCAACAGCAATTCCTCTGGATCTTTGGTTGTAGTTCGTACCTTGTTGTCCATGATTTTATTTATTATTGGCTTTATTGCTGCCCAAAGCTGTTTCGCTTCCGCTTCCGATATTATTAAGTTTCAAATTTCTCTTTATCTCTGGATTTGCTAGTCCATCATATCAGCTACTAATCTATTGATCCATTTTGCTCCTTGTTCTTGACCTTTCAGTTTTCCTTGTAACTGCTTTGTCACTTGGCTAAGCTTGTTTAGTTTTGTTGTCAATTGATCCATCTGCATTTGTTCTTTAGTTTTCCTTTCTGGAGCTGGTTTATCGATTTTTGGTCGTCCTCTGGATTTCTTTTCCATTGCCGTACCTGTTTCTTTTCGTTTGGGTTGTTCATCTGTCGTTTCTCTAGATGTTGTAGCTCCTCGTTCATTTATCCAGTTATCCCATTCATCTCCTGTTGAGTTTCGGCGTCTCCTCTCTTTCTTTTTATTTTCCTCTTCGGTATCTGGCTCTATAATTTCAACTGGCTGCCTTTGTGCACATACTATTTCGTCTGGTTCATCTGTTATCAATGTCGTTTTCATTTTCTGTCATGAACAAATCTCTTGATTCCGGTATTCTCCTGGTTGTTTCCTCATCCACAATATCATTAAGATCATTTAATATCTCTTCATCTCCTGTTGTGATGACGATTACTTCATCTGCTGCAGGTGGAACTTCTGGCGTATTTAGACTTTCTTGTCGCCCTATTGGCGTTTTCGTTTTGATTTCTCTTTTGTTGAGTTCTCTACCTGCAATTTTTGCTACCGTTAATATATTTATTAACCCCAGTTGCATTTGCGTAACTCCGATTTCGAGATCGTCATCTAATGATCGTCCTTCGTATTGTAAATGAAATGGCAATTCATACGGTATTCGCTTTTTTACTTCACTTACCTTGGCAGTGATATAAAATTCTCTTTCGATTGGTTCGAAATCTGGTGTCATAATTTTTAAACTATACTTCTCTATCGTTTCGGCTGCCCATTCGGTGTGTTTCCATTTTCGGATAATTTCTCGGAATTGTTCTGGTACCACGCATACATTCTCCGATACTCCTCTATTTCCTTTACAATATTTCGCAGATTCTCTACTCTGTTACAAGAGTCGATTATCCACTTTGCTAAATCCGTTACAGTTCGTCTTTGATTCTTTGCTCCGGTTCTCAATATTGCTGCTAATTCTCTGCATTTTTGCGTTTCCGTTAATCGTGTTAATCCTTCTTCCACAGAATCATCTATGTCTGTGGGCAAATATCTTGTTCCTGGAATTCGTTTTTCGAGTACACTGATTCGCGGTCTCGCTTGTTCTTGTTGAATTCGCAATTTCATTTCTCGTTCCGTTTCTACTTCGATTGTAATATATATCGTGTCATCTTTTACGAATTCAGGTGTTACATATTTTTTCAACAGAAATTGTGGTACTCCTCTGGCGACATTTTCAGTGGATTTTGGCTTTTGACTTATCATAGATCTTGGATCTACTCCCAATTTTTCGCTGTGTCGCTCTTCCCATTTTCCGGGTTTGCCGATTGAAATTATGACTTTCCGATTAAATGGCCACTCTAACTTTCCGTCATATCTGCCTCTTGCTAATAGGAAATACACGGATAGATATTTTCCTTTTCCTACCCCATCTCCGTTTGGGTACACTCTCAATTTCATACGGTATCCTCCGATTTCTGTATAGAATTGATGGCTTGTAATACCGATGATTTTCTCTTCCTCAGCCGATTTTACTTTTTCAGCCCATCCACTTATCTTCCATGTGTATGGGGCTAATCGAGCTCTATCGTTTATTTCCTCGTCTTCTTCCGGTTGCCATTCCATTTCGTTTAGCATTTCCTCTGGTAAATTTTCGTATGGCTCATCTTCATATAGTTCTAAGGTTGTTTCGTTAGCTGCGTCTTCCGGCGCTTCTCCTGGTACATATTTTCTCAATTTCGGTTCGGTTCTCTCTATTTTCCATTTCCATTTCCACTCCTTTATCTTTTCATCATACACCTTTTTCCATGGTGTTGATCGGCATCGTGAATCATCTATAGGTTGTAATTTTGTGCTTAACTTCGCATCTTGTCTCCATAACTGGTAGATGGTTAATATTTGGTCCAATTTTCTTTTCATTTCCTCTTGAAATTCTTGGATTTGTTGTTCCTTTTTTGTCGTATTTTTCCTCTCTGGTTCATCCATGGCTATGATATTAATGGTTTGTCCGTCTTCCCATATACCTAATTCGTATATCGGGGTTCGTTCTCGCGGGCTTATGTGTCGTTTGTGGTACATTATTGCCACATCTTCTACCATGCCGTCATCACTATTTTCGATTATCGGTTGTATGATTTCTCGGTTTATCCGTCGGTATAATTCGTGAATTTGACAATCGGGATCTACTAATATTTCTTTTATTTTATCATTCGGTAATTTTATCTTTTTCTTTATTGGCTCGTCTCCCCTCATGTCTCTTTGATGCTCTCCGTATTTGGCTATCAACTCATCTGTTCTCTCGTTGTCAAATCTCATGTTATCTGTGTCTCGTACAGCTTCTACAAATATTTTCATCGATATCGGTCTGGTTAACGATAATCGGTTAATATATTTTCTGGCTTGATCTATGGCTTGCTCCGTCATTTTGATCTGGTTTTGCCTCATTATTTTTTGTCTCTCTTTTTCTAATCCGGGTTTTATTTCTTTGTTGTACAATATTTGAATTTTTTGCCATATTTCTGCTGTCGTTTCTTCACTTTCCTTTTTGTTTAACGTTACCACATTTATTCCGTTTGGCCATATTAGAGCATCCGCGAGGTGTATGTCTCGTTTTATTTTCCTTCCTTGGTAATATAAAGGTTTATTTTTATAGCTGGGTCCTAGCCTTTTCATTACCCAATCATACAACTCATTTGTGCTTTCGCCTCTTGTGGCTATTATCTGTCTCGGTATCTCTGGAAAATCAATAATTACCTGATACTCTTCTCTATCATATTCTTTCAGGTTCTCTTCGTACTTTTTTATCATGTCTTTCCATGATGCCGTGAACGTACCATTATCCTGTTGGTGTCCTTTCGCAATTAGTTTCATTATTCTGCTGTATGCGGTTGTATCTTTGAGGTTTAAGAACATTTGATTTCGATCTACTTCTTCTCTAATCTCGTTAATTTCTTTTAATATCTCAGTTTCATCTTCTCCTGGCACATTCGTTTCCATTTCCTCTAATTCGGATTTTGATTAATCTTTATTCGGTTTATTTTCATCACATGATTGAAATATTTCTCCACCCAGACTGCTTATTTCACTTTCGTCTTCATCTGTTTGATCGTCTGCTATTTGTCTTAGCATATTGATTTGTAGTTGTTTTTTCTCTTTCATTATCTTTGTTGGTCCTTTTGTTTGGAACCATATCTCTTTTATTCTGTTCTCAATTTGAGCTTCACTCCACGTGGGTTTTTCTTTTCTGACTCTTGTCTCTATTTTTTGTAGCAGTATCCTCTGGATTCGATTTTTTCTTATTATTGGTTCTGATATCTTTTCTTTTTCTTGTGACGTTGATGCTTCCTGCTCATCTTTTTGTAGTTCTAATCTTGGTTCTTCCCTTTCTTGAGATAGAACTTTCTTTGCCAGTACTTCTATTTTTTGATCTAGTGCTTGTTCCTGTTCTAAGTGTTTTAACGCTCCGTCTATTTTTATTATTAGTGCCTTCTTTCTTAGTTGCTCTTTCTCTTGCTTTAGAATTGCTTCTTTTTCCATTAATTGATCCTCCTCTTGTTCTAGAGCTTCCTCTTGCTTTATTTTCTCGAGTGTACTTTCTATCTTTTGTGTCATAATTTCTTTTTCGAGTTCATCTATCTCATACATTAGTGTTTTCTCGTTTCGGTCTTCTGTTGCCATCATCTCTGCTTGATTAATCTCTTGGGTTTCTGGTTCATTCGGTTTCTCCGTTGTCATTTCCTTTAATTGTCGACGTCTCTGTTTTTCCTCCGCTGCAAATTCTTTGATGGCCTCTATTTTTTCCATCGTATTTAGTTCGATTTTCTCATTATCAGTTATCATATTTCCTCCCGCTTCGTTCTCAACACACTGCTCCGCAGTGTAAATTTCATCTGGAATTTCCATTCTCATCATGTTGATTCTTTTCGGGGTTTTATTTCGATTTTCCCATCTTTGCTGGATTTCTTGAGCTTCCTCTGTTTGTAGTCTTTGCCATTCAGCTTGTTGTTGCTCTTGATATTCTCTAATTCGCAGCTCTTGAATCTCCTCATTGCTTCTCATTACATTGATTCGTTGTTGTTGTATATTGGTGGGCATTTGTTGCATCATCTCTTTTAATTCCATGGGCATTCGTTGTAGTGTTTCCCGTAACATGTCTATTTCTTGCATCACGTTAATTTGTGGATTTCTCATAGGGTTATTTGGTCTTGATTGATTTGACTTTCCTCTTATGCTGCATCGCCTTGCGATGTGTCCTTGTTGACCACAATTGTAGCATGCTTTGCTATCTAGTTGTCTACATATTCTCTCAGTGTGCCCTCGTCTACCACATTTCTGCAGTTGTGATTCCGGAAACAATTTTCTGATCGATGTCCCATTTTTTGACATGTGGAGCATTTTTCGTTTGCGTTTGGATTGTTCCTGAAATTATTATTATAACTTACTTGGTTATTACCTCTATCCTCCGGATTTCTCGTTGCTGGTGGCTTGAACATCTGCTGCGCTCTTGGTATGAATTGATTCATAGCTGGATTGATATTGTTATTTTGATTGTTGGCATTGACTGTTGGCGTTGTTGGTTCCGTGGCCAAGACTGCCACTTGATATCCCAGTCCCAGATGGGCTTCACATCTATTTGCGATTGTTACTGCTTTATCTAGTGTTTCTGGTGCGAAGCATCCAAGGTTGGCTCGTATGTCTTCTCTTTTAATTCCTCTTATGAAGACGTCTACCATTTTGTCTTCGGGCAAATCTGCATCTCCGAAGGCTTCTTTACACAATTTCATTAATTCACATGCGTACACTGCATTTGATTCATCTCGTCTTTGTTTTCGATGTAGGAAGTCCAGTATCTTCCTATTTCCCTTTTTCTCTATTCCGAATATTTTTACTAAGAACTCTTTAATCTCTGTCCACGTTGTCAGTTTCGTTACATCTCTTGCTTCTTCCACAAAAACATCTTGTGCGCTTCCTTTTAAATATAAGGGTAGTCGCTCTTTTACTTTCTGATCTGTCCAGTGGCAGATATTTTTATAAACTTCGAATTCCTTTATAAATGTATCCAATTTATTGAGGCTGCCGTCGAACGGTTCTCCTCTAAACGTTTCTCTGAATTCTCCTACTATCGCCTTGTTGTTATTTAACATTATATTTGCATCCGGAATTGAAGGGTTTATAGAAGTTGTCATGTTTGGATTGTTGTCTGGATTCTCTTCTTCGTTCACTGATGCTATTGTCGTCAGCTGATTCTCGATATTGAGTAGTTCGTTCTCTTCGCTGCTGTTGAATTCAACGTCGGTTAATACGCTATCTGTACCGGTTCCTGTTGCTGCTGTAATTGATACTCCGGTCTTGGCACTTCTACTGTTGCGAACTTTTTTTCTTTTCTTCCGCTTTTAATAAACTCTTTTCGTTATTCTCTTGACTTTTGCTTCTCGTATGGTTACTGATGCTATCATTGTTTACGGTTATTCGTTTGCTTGACTAGTTTTATCGTTTCTCTTTTCTTGCTTTGGCTGCTTTGAAATTCTAGTTGATTGCAACTGCTCTAAGTTTTTTTCTGCTTGATTATCCTTTATTATCTGCTTTATTGTTTGCTCTGAAATACTGTCTGCTTTGGCTTGAAATTGGCTTGGGTTGCTTTGTTTGGCTATTGATTCCTAAAAATAAATGACACTCCAATATTCTATACTCTATACTAATTTCTCCTCCGTTTACCATACTATATACGTTATCATCCCTTGTTCGCATTTACCATGGTGGTCTTCTTTAACTGACTCACCCCCCTCATTTTAAGTCTATTTTTAATTATCTATACCTCGTAATAATTATCTATTAATCTCGTATCAATTATCTATATAGTCTTATTAATCATCTATATAGTCGTATCAATTATCTATATCATAATAATATAAAATCATCATATTCATACTTTCATTCATTCCATTAATTATTTTTCCTATGTCTCCCAAAAAAATTCGTTTACTTAATTCTCAGTCGCTGGCGCTCTGTGCCCATTATTTTTTCCGTTGGCTCTTCGGCCTTCGGCTTTAACTGGTCATCTGTGACCTTTAATATCTATTCATAATCATATTTCATTTTTAATCATGTCTCATATCATCTTTAATATTCAATCATATCATATCCTATCTGTAATGTCTCATCGTAATCATATCTCATTTCTCTATCCTATTTCATAACTGTTTCTCATCTTTACTGTTTAATCTAATCATAATCATATTCTATCAGTTTTATCCTTACTCATATTCATATTAACTTTAATCTAATTCATCTTATTCATATTATCTTTCATCATTTTTATCTGATTCTAATCATCGGAATTGAGCTCATCAGTGACTTTTGGGTATGTTTGAGGCCTCACACTGACTCTCAATCCATGGCGTCTTTTGGCCGCGCACTTTCCGGTTACGCTTTACTCACCGCCATTCGGATATTTGGTACTCGGTGTGGGATCCGGGTTATTGTACCAAACTCCTCTCTGGGCAAATAAAAAAAAACATTCCCTCAGTACTCGGTGTGGGATCCGGGTTGTGTACCTCGGAGAATATAAAAGTATGGAAATGCCTAGACGTTCAATCAAGTTCCAAAAGCGGTTTACTTGATTTCCCGAATAGTGAAAAGAAAAGGAAGCGATTAAATATGGGCGCGGAAAGTTTTCTTAATAAACTTTCTAATATCTGCCCGCCTCTCCCGTCAGATTTCCCGGCTCAATTCGGCCGCTCTTATCTGACCTTAGTAGGTCATTTTGAGTATGAACCATTTACCGGTTAGTTCACATCTCACCTACCGTTTGGCCCTCGATACTCGGTGTGGGATCCGGGTTGTTGTATCGAGTTCCTCCCAGCGATAAAAAATGTTCATTCGATACTCGGTGTGTGATCCGGGTTTTTGTATCGAACGGCTCAGCGCCATCAGTCCCTTGGCTGATAACAACCTGAACACGACAGTCCGTAGCTGTCCTCTGGTGCCTCACCACCAGCTAGGGAAAAAATCATCTCTAGGTACCTTTAATCGACTATTAAACAAAACTATTAATTCTCTATATCGTGTACACTTTCTCTCACCTCTGGGTCTATCTTTTCACTTCCCCCCTTCAAAGTTTGTGGTAATCGCATCAACAAGCTCCCCAAAAGAGGTGATCAATCTCTCGCCGGTTACTTGCTGACATACGCGACTTGGCCTACCAGTTCCTTTCTCAGAAGGGTTGATCAAGGTTTCCCTCGGGTGAGCGTACTATCATTTGATAGCTCAGGTTAACCATTTTTCCTCGTCCTATCTCAATATAATATCAATAAAACAAAAGGGATTATACACTAGGAAACTCGGTTGTCCAAATTTTTCCGTCCAATATTTTGTGTCTCTGTGCATGTGTTTTAATTATTTCCTTAATTCGGTTTCACGTGTTTGGTTTATTACCTTTATTTATCGTTGTCGGGTTATTTTATCTTATTACTCGTGAACATTGCATATTTACTTTTACACTGTTTCGCATGTAATCATTCATCCCATCTTCTGATAATAATCTGAATAATGAACAATACACATTTATTTTATCTCATCATAACAATTTCGGTTCATGGAAAATAAACAGTTAATCTTTCCTTTATCTTTCGCTGGCATAACATACAGTGCGACTCTTGTGCGCATCCATGACAGTAACTCAGGTGTCCGCAAGGTATCACCATTACTCGTGCTTCCTCTGTTTTGCACGCATAGCACTCCAAATAAGCCTTGGTTTGTTCTTTCATTGTTGTTGCGATCTCGTCCTCAATGTTTTCGACCTTTTTCATTAACTTGTTCCAACTTTTCCCAAATTCGGTTATTTCCAATCTCATGGATAGAATTTCGTATATTCTTTCAGTTGTTATGTCTTTATCCATATCGATCAATTTTATTAATATGCAATGTTCGTCGGAATACAGGCTTGAAATCGTTGATATATCCTCTTTAGCTCGTTTAATTAGCTTTTGTTTATTGATTAATTCCTCAAGATTATCGTTTTCGATGTTTAGGATGCCCTTTAGTTTTTCTATTATTTTTGTTGGTTCCATCCCTAAAATTATTAAATCTCTTTTAATTACCCATTAAATTTATTTAAATACTAATTAACTAAATTTATTCAATTCTTAGTCTTTTAATATATTTTGCTTCATTTTATCGACTACTACTTTGATCATTACTCGTTGTAATTTATTCTATTATCGTTGACTTCCTCTACTTGGTTCTATTGCTTTCCCCCGTAGTTTATCATTATTCCCCTTACTTACCCCATTTCATTTTATCCCGAAATTTGGCCTTTTAATTACTTAGGCGTCTTGTGAGTGTCGTTGGTACTTACTGGATATTGTATCGTCAAGTATTGGTGGATGTTGAATGTTTTAGCGTTGATATCTATGTAACTTTAACATAATTTCAGATCAGTTTGTTTACTTGGGTTTTTTGCAAAACAGTCGTTGTATCAATGGGTTGGTTGTTTTAATTGTAGTCAGCATAGTTATTTTTCATTGTTTATCTCATTATCTTGTAGTCGGGTTGTTCGTTTTTCATCAGTTGTTCTCTGGGTTTTTTCATGTCGTTGTCATCTCTCTGAGGTTCGACAAAATGTCGTCCCGACATTTTTGTTTGATAATTAAGCCTTTGCTTTTATTTCCTTGGGTTCTTTGCAAAAACAATCATTCTATCCCGGCTGAGCCCCCAAATTTGTATGGTGGGTTACAGGGTTTCATTATTTGTTTGAATTAACCTGCGGTTGCCCCGTAACGCCATACAAAGTGATTCTAATCGCCACTTGGCACCCGTTGCTAGGCAACGTTGGTAATGTGTTCAAGCGGTGGATTGTCCGCAAAAATTGAGTATTATCGCTAGTACTGTACTTGCTCGGACAACCCTCGGGTTCACGAGCTGTCGATAGAAAACCTGTGCTCGCTTTGCTCTGTCCCTTGTAGCAATTTAGGATTTAGTCCTTATTTGTCTATGGAAAGATGAGACGAAGGTCCGGTGATGTAATGCGAATATTTATGATGACGCTGACATGCAAATGTATCCAAGGAGTAAATAATTTAAGAACATGACTACTCTATTTGAATCAACAACACACGTGGCATTTATGAGTTAGTGAGTTTTGAGCTGGGTTGCTCGACGACGAGCACGTTCTTTACGGCCCGGCCGACGATTATTTGCTGGAGTGATGTATTGCTCCGCTGATTGGGTGCTTTTCGGCGGCATCTGGGATAGGGCGAAGACGAGCGGATATGTTACCGCTTCCCCCTCCCGGCAGACTGCTAGGGCGACTTCGAGTCCCCGGATTTGAGTGCGCAGGCTTTGATTGAGCTGCCGCTCCTCTGCCCAGCCTTTCTGTGCCGCCCTGAGTCGGTGGTATACAGCTCTCGTTTTTGCTGGATCTGACCATGTTGCCTTTATCTGTTGTGTTTCTCGGGTCAATTGGATGATTTGGGCGAGTAGATCCGCGTTTGACTGCCTCGCGTGATCCAGTTCAGTTTGTAGAATTTGTAGAGAAGACATCACTATAACAAAAGAGAACATTTTAATTTCTTATTGACTTAATTAGATCAAAATTTTATTCAGTTAAACAAAATTTATGGAACAAATTTATCGATAAGGATAAAGAACACGAACGACATTTAATTTTTAAATCAATTACGACATGAACATTATGGTTATTATAGTTATTCCTCGGGGAATTGTCTTTTCAGACTTCTCTTCAGAGCCGCCACCGTATAGGGCCGTCGGGTATCGCGGACTGGGTGAGGTGGATATGCTTCCTCGATACGCCCGACGCGGATGTCCTCCTCCACGTTCGCGAGGTACATCCGGGCTTTTATTACATTGAGGTCCACTTGCTCCTGCACCCTTTCCCAATGGGTGAGGAGGTTCCGGGCATGTTCGTACGTCTCTTCGGCCGGATATTGTTGGCCGGCTAGTCCGCAAGGGTCCGTTGCGAGACCTAGTAATCTCCAAGTGGTAGGGTAAGGCCACTGTGATTGAAGTTTGTTGATGACGTTTGTGGCTTGTGGCGCCTTTCTCGGGTACTTTGCGTTAGTCGCTTGGGTTGTAGTTTGATCGTGTGGCATGATCTGCAACGATATTAGGGATAAATCATTTGGTACGTAAAATTTGAAATGAACTTTATTCAACTTGGCTACATGGGTTGATAGTCGTTAATTAATTGTAGAAGCACCATGGCGAAATAGTTATTAACGTCTATCGGGATTCATGATGGTTATGGATCGTTCCGAAAATCGTTAACGCTCGCGAATTGAACTCGTTATCAGCGGTCATGGAAATCTTACTTATGACGATCAATATACTGTACTCTACGGGTATTTCAGGTTGACTTTTGGTTCATAGACTAAACAATATTCCTCGTAGTTAAGATATTGAATTTATCCTGTATCTGAGTAACCAGTGATTGGTACAGTATTGGAGGGACGAACTATATCGGGGTGTCTAGGAATTATTCGATATAAAAGCGTTCAAACATTCATTCAAGTTTATGCATGTAACATTTAGAAGCGCGAGGGGATAACCTATTTCTCGGAATTTCAAATGCTCACGGGTGTTCTTGTTTAGAAGATTCGAGAGGGCGGAATAAATTGGTAGTTTGGTGCAATGCGTTTGGGAGTCAATATCTGAATCGGGTATGCTACTAATAGGGGTGGTTACAGTTAACTAAATGCTTAAATCTTAGTTGGAACTGAATTATGAGGGGTTATTATTTATTAAGGATTTATAATTCTATACGTGAAATTATTTATTTACGAAAAAGGGTATTTTAGATTCCTGATTTAATCGATAGTTGCGTGTTTCCGTTGGTTAATTTTGTACGTTATACAGTTGTTAGTAATGATTGACCGGATTTCCGGTTAAATGGAATCGTAATTGATCGTCAGTTGACTTTAGATTTGGTAGAAACTTAGTCCGGATGTTATTTTACTAGTTAGTGTTGTTCGAGGATGTTTTGGTAGATTGGTATGACCTCGCAGTGAAACTTCCGTCATAATTCAATATCCGGCATATTTCCGCTGGTTGGTTGATTTGCTACATCGCTAGGTCATGGCATTTTTATTCATTTTGAACGGGTTGGAATCTTGATTACATTTACTCGATTCATGTTCTAACTTTTGGAATGGTCTACTACTTCGCTCTATCGGAATTTTAACTTTGTCGACATGTTGGTGGTACGTCTATTAGCGTCATTGGATTTTACTAATGATTAACATTATCACTCCGATGTTATCAATTTTCAAGGCTTTCATGTTATGGATGATAAACTGGTTCAGATTAGTAAGCCGATTTCGGTATGATTTTTATTTGATTCATATAATACATTTTTAGTCGTTTGGTTTAATCTTATAGGGAGACAGTCGTGGAGCTTCTGGGTCCTCAATGGTTTTAGGGTTCTAATCAGTAGGTAAACAAATACTATCGTGAAAATGATTTTGTTCTTTCTCACAGCGACTTAAGCTACTCACTTCCCTGATTCTCATCAATGTCGATTGAATTTAATAATGCTGCAAAGTTTTAACTCCTATAACAGTAATCTTGTGTCAATAAACTGATGTTTATTTTTTAGTTACAGATTTACTTATCTTTATCTTAAAGTTTTTAATTTATAAATTACCCATTTTCATTCTACAATTACCGTATTTCTAATTCGAATGACTTAAATTAAACATTGCTTTAATAAATTATCTAAAAAGAAATGTTCAACCCAAGGATTATTTGATTTTCGTTAGCAATTACACTAATTTTAAGCGATGAGTTATTTTGGTTTCAACTAACTGTTACTGTGGTTTGAAGCAACGAATTACTTTTACTTTGATGGACGAATTACCCTAGGTTAACCACTGAATTTATCCACGAGTTAATTTACTATTAATCTATTTTATTTACTCTATTTTTGCTCCATGAATCTATATTAATTTACCGAAAAATTTGTTCACCAAACCAGTACATTTTACTACTTTTTAACTTATAGTTACCTTTAATTTAATTCAATGATTTGTATTAATTACAATCACTCGAATAAAGTATTTTAAGTAATAGTCTACTTCATTTTTATAAATTATTTCATTATTTTTAATCAAAGCTATGCTTACTTTTACTCGAAGATTTATTGGGTTATTTTTATTCACATTACTTTAATTTTTATCAATCAATTAACTTAAATTTCAACTAATGTAATGCTTATTTTTACCCCGTAATCGCTAATTTTAATCAATGATCTAATTAAATTGATAACTACTTATTAGGTGATTTTATATTTTAATCATTTTAGCATACCGATGATTAATTTACTTCTAATTTATTTATATCAACGATTTCGATTTAATTTATTCCCGTGCCCTTTCCCTTTAATAGACCTTAAGCGCATTTTGTGTTTACATTATATTTACTGAGTGCCCACTGGACTACTCGGTGTGATGATTTTGAGCCGTATGTAATATAAATTTAGGTCGATTTTACAGAAATGAGAAACGAGGAAGCAGCCAGAGACTTCTTCCTTATTTCTCATTTCAGCTATAGGGATAATATTGACGTTACGACCCCTGCGTTCCGCACGCTGAGTCTTCACGGGTACATATCATTGGCGATTTTCCACGCTCTTACACAAATCTGTACTATGTAGATTTTGCTTTCTTGCGTTATGTGTTGGCTGTGGGCCGGAAAAATTTCGACAGAAAAATTTAAGTTTAGTTTATTTAAACATATAAAACAATGTATTAATATTAATAATATTTATTAATTATAAACAAAAAATGAACATAATTACCATCCATTTCCAATCCATAAAATCGCATAAAATTGCATATAATAAATTAAAACAAAAATACCTCTCCCCCCACGCCGACATCCAAGCAAAGCTCTACCGAGGTTGCAAGGATGTGACGTTAAGAGAGGGTTCCAAAATGAACATTTCTCACCTAAAAATAAGTTGAAAAACGGTTTGAAAAACGATTTCACAAATAGTTTTAAGATTTGAAAATACGGTTTTATGGTTAGTTTTAATGTGAAAATGGATCAGTATTTATACCTATTTTTCTCGCATGTTCAATTTGATGCAGTAAAACAAAATTCGACCTTGTTATTTTCCAGTAAATTCTATTCTTTATTTTTATTATTTTTTGATTTATTTTTATAATTTTCCATTTAGAATTTTTATTGAATTATTACTAATTCAAAATTTTTAATTTAAGTTCCATTTTCATGAACTTTTATTAATTTTTCAATTTTGTCGAATTTGTTGTGTTTTCTTGTTATATTTGTGTTGGTATCGTGCGAATCTTGGTGCGTTTTGTTATTATTTTAATTTATTTTTATGTTTATTAATTTATATTTTTAATTCTCTTTTTTCTCATATTTGATAGGTTTAATTGGTGTTTAATAGGTTTATTTAAATCGGCATGTTATGTTTGCATGTGTGTTACTGATCCATTAAAACATTCCTCAAGGCCGTTTACGTTCTGGCCCAACAGAAGGTAACTGATTATATTAATAGAATGAACCGATAAAGGAATAAAACCATTTCCCACTGTTGGGCCAGCACACAAATAGCCTTGAGAATTGTTTAAATGCATCAGTAATACAGCACGAAAACCCAGCACAAAGATAACTTAAAATACAATAGACAAATCAATTAAACACTTAAAAATCTGAGAGAATATAAATAAATATAAAATCAAAAACATAAAAGTAAAATAAAATAAATACAAAATGCATCAAGAACTGCACGAAATTCACATAAAAAATAACATAATAACAAGAAAATTCGACCGTAAAATGACCATTTATATAAAAGTAAAAATTAATGAATTAAATGAATAAAAATAAAATATTTTTTGGTTGAATAAATTTATTTAAAAAATGTTAAAAATAAATTACTAATTTAAATTAAGAAATAAATAAAAATTTTATTTAGATAACACAAATAATTTCAAAGTCGAATTTTGTTTAATCGCAATAAAACTAACACGCAGGACCACATACCCCCCTCCCCGGGTAAAAACTTTTTCTTAGTCCAAAAGTACAAATTTTTTCTAAGACAAAGACAATGACTCATCCAAGGTCATTGAAACAAAGACTCGCCCAAAAAATTTCAAGGTCATTTAAACGAAACCCATGACTCATTCAAGGTAATTTAAACAAAACCCACGACTCATTCAAGGTCATTTAAAAGTTTTCAAGGTCATTTAATGAGTCATAGTAATTTTTCAAGGTAATTCGATAAGTCATAATATTTTTCAATCTATGCTGACAATCTAAGAGCGAAAAAATTAAATCCAGAACGCATAGTAACTATATTGCTGATGCACGTGTGTAATTATGATATGAAAAATTCCATTCTGATTGACTGGATAAACACGAGCTGTCAATGAAATCCATTAAAGTCACCACACTCAGAGTTCTAATCAATTGTCTGTGAGTAATCAGTGACAACTGCGACATGAGCTATTATGATAATTAAAATGATTATTCACCTGACACGTGTAACTAAGTAAGAAGTGAGTAGTGATAACAAATTTCCCAGACCAAGAATCACCGGAGAAGTCAAATACATATATTACTGGTATACGTAATAAATTTTATTTAGATAACACAAATAATTTCAAAGTCGAATTTTGTTTAATCGCAATAAAACTAACACGCAAGGTTAAGGCCAAATTATAGGTATAAATACTGATGTGTTTTCCCAAATTTTCAACTACTACTTTGTAGTATTAATTTCAACCAAATTTAAGATGCACATTTTTTATAAATCTTACTTTGTTGTGTGATTTTGTTTCAGATATTTTCAGATCATTAATCTACAGTTATCGATATTTTCAGTTATGTTTTGTAGCAATATTTTCAGGTTATTAATCTACAGTTATGTTTTGTAGCAAGATTTTCAGATTGTTAATCTACAGTTATGTTATTTTGGTTTATGTACATCGATGCCCGATTCAAAATTTGTTTATATGAATGCTAAATATACAGTTTATGCGTCGAGATTTTTGCCTAACTCATTTGGTAATTTATTTTTTTCTATTATTTTATTTTCGGTGGCCCACAGCCAAAACATAACGCAAGATAGAAAAATAAAACACACTATCGAACTGTGTAAGTGCGTGTAAAATCGCCAATAGTTCGTGCCCGTGAAGGCCCCGGCGTGTGGAACGCAGGAGCCGAAACGTCAATATCATCCGTTTCCTGTAAAATTAACATAAATTTTCAACAACATTCGGCTCAAAATCTCTAACACCGAGTAGTCCAGTGGGCACTCATTAAATATAATATGAACATAAATATATCTTAAGGACAAAAGGAAGGAATGGGTAGCGGGGAAAATTGCGAAATCGTTGCAACAGTTAAAATGAATAGCCATCGGAAAAAGATTAATCCGAACGACCAAAACCATGAAAAATAATGTTTTTAAATAAGAATTAAATAAATTAATTTGAGTTGAGGCGGAAAATATGGGCGGGACGCTGCTCAAACTTTCCGAATTAATTCAAATACTTAACAAAAATAGTAACATAAAAATGGAACGTGTAAAATAAGGGCGGAACGCTGCTCAAATTTTCCGAGTCAATGAAAATACTTTATCGAAAACGGTAGAATAGGGATGAGCCGTAAAATAAGGGCGGAACGCTGCTAAAATTTTCGAATTTTCAAAAATACTTTATCGAAAACCGAAAAATACAGATGGATTACGGCTAATGTTGTATATCAATAAAAAATTTTTAAGGCTGAGGAATAAGGACGGATCCCTACAAAATCTTAATAATAATAACGATAATGATAAGGGTAACGGTAATTATTATTATAATAATAATAATAATAATAATAATAATAATAATAATAATAATAATAATAATAATAATAATAATAATAATAATAATAATAATAATAATAATAATAATAATAATAATAATGATAATAATAATGAGGATAATAATAATAATAATAATAATGGTAATAATAATAATAATCATGGTATTAGTAGTAATGATGATAATAATTATGATAATAGTAATAGTAGTAATAATCATAGTGGTAATAACAATAAATATAATGGCAGTTATAGTAATAAAAATAATAATAAAGGTAATACATATAATAGCAACAATGATAATGCTAGTAATAATAATAGAGAACATAGTAGTTGAAATAGGGATAAGAGTAAGAGAGATAATGTGAGAATATTTAACATAACAAAGGGTGTACAGGCCAATGAATAATCATCAACACGGACGACGATAAGAAGGACTATGGGAATGGACATAACAATGAATGATAATAGAGTATAGGTTAACATTTGAAAGAGATAGGAGAATAATAACATGCTGATAATAATCAGTAAAACAAAAATCAAAATATCAAAATATCATAGTTCTTCATGTAACGAAATTAAAATTTTTTGTTAATTATAAAATGTTTATGCACTTCGGTTAACCTACTCCATAAGAAAGAATATTAATCAAGTCAAGTCGAGACAGGAAGAAAAGTCCTTGCTGATAGAAAGGTATTATGAAAATCTAGGAAGACCTCTGAAGATAAAAATTTTTTTCTGACACCAGTCGCCGCGTTAAATGACCGAGTTATGAACTCCAAACTGCCTCCGATTTAGAAAATGACTTAGACTACCATGACGCAAACCTCCAGCACGGCATCTCCTCGATAGGTATCTTAAACTCAATCCATATTGCACATATATTAATTTATACGTTTAATGATTCTACTTGTTAGATTATTATGAATTTAATGTTATTCGTACTAATAGATTCATGGGTGGACTAATCTCGGATCACAATGAGATTCCCATCCCACTCTGCCGCTAGATGCAGACAGGCAATGTGGGATGCGGGATATTCGATTTTCCACAGTGAGAGAGTCCAGATTCGGGAAACAAGGAGGAGCGGAAGATGTAGAGTTGCCGTATGTGGCAATAAAACGTGATCCTTGACGGAATCCGGCTCGCGAACTCAGAGGTCAGACGGAGGATATTCTGGCACGGCTCAAGGCTC
This sequence comes from Schmidtea mediterranea, assembly GCA_022537955.1. NCBI lineage: Eukaryota > Metazoa > Platyhelminthes > Tricladida > Dugesiidae > Schmidtea > Schmidtea mediterranea. Next base: position 534,006 of record CM039680.1, read on the forward strand.
ATCAAAGGAGAACCAACAAGGAAGTAGAGCGAGCTCGCCGCCATCTGGAACAACTCAATGAAGACATCGCGGCTGGTCTGATTCCGAGTACGGATGGGTATGGCCCTTCTCATGGAATCTCATTCGAACTCAATGACCCCAGGATAAATTAGCCGACTCAGACCATGACCGTGTCGATGCCGAACAAGATCCTTCCCATAGGAATGAGAGCAGAGGGTGAAGATAGGAGGCCGGAGTGGAATCACTCATATACTCGCAGGTCATCGAGAAAAATCCAAGGAGCCAATATTCAAACTCACGCTACAATTGATTTAAACACAATAGTTTTAGTTTTATTGTCTTCTCAAATCTATAAGTATTGTAAAAATATTTTCCTATATAAGAAAATCATTTCACGACTTAAGGTTAGACGTAATACATATTAAAATAATCGTACTTATAATAATATTCATCGTACATTAGAAAAAATGAAACATTAATGACCTATTTTCTTTTCACAGAGATGGACACCGGTACGATCCTGAACAAGGCTCTCAAAAACGCACGAAACGAGAAAACGGATCTCCATAGACAGTTATTGCAATTGACAAGTGAGAGACACCAGATAAAGTCAACTTGGATAGAGCCAGCCAAAGCAAAAGCTCTATACCAGTGAGCGAGTCCCGCCCAGCGCGTGTGGGCCGAATAGAAGCGATTGATACAGGCCTTGAAAACCCAAATTCGCGGTTCGGAGGTGGCCCTGGCAGCTTGTCAGGAGGGCCAAGCTGTCACCTACCCCCTAGTCTTTGCTCCTGCACAACTAGCATACCGAACTTCCATAGGCGCAACCAAACCTGCGGTGAAACCACCTCAACGCCGTCCGGGGAAGATCGAAAGAGCGAAACGACGGGTGATGAGACTTACGGAACAAATAACATGAAAAAATGTCGTAATAAATAAATGTTTTAGTTGAATTGTCTACACATTTGTTAAATTAGTTGACTATGACCGGGAATAATTCAATCCAAATAATGGAGATTTCAGTCGGGGTTGAGAGGGAGATAGCTGAACGAATTGTTAAATGAAAAGGACCAAAAATAGAAATTGCACATATACCTTCTATCGGTGGTGCATTGAACCCGCTATGGGATCGGGCGTTAGCAGCTCCTATATGGCGCTCACCTTTGGCGATCCTATAACCAGTGGTTACATTACCAACGTTGCTTGGCAACGGGTAACCATTGGGGGCAAGATGATAATTTTCATATGGGGTCAAGGACACTGACACCACCAAAAACCCCACAGGAATTATAATTATATCATTTTGTCGTTTAATAAAATCCCGTGTTGTTTTAGAAGTTTCTTTTAGTTGTACTACTAACTCAATATTGATGTAAATGAGGAAGTAATAAACAGAGAGATATAGAGTAGGTACAACACAAACAAAGACGAGCGCAAGCCTTCTAATGGCAACTCACTTAACCCAGAATAAGACCAGACCATAGAAGCCTTTGAAAAGCGGCACACCTTTGGCGATCGTTTAACCAGTGGTTATAGTACCAACGTTTTCTAGCAATGGGTAACCATTTGTTGAAGACAAGGGTTGTGTGTCTGTGGTTACTAGGTCGCGGACCACTAACCCACCAATAGGAAAAAATTCTCTTTAACTTTATGAGTGGACTAGCAAAAGGAATAATATATATTTAAACATTAATGTACACCACTCGGCAGAAGATTTCAATTTGGGATTAGTGCCAATAGCTGGTTCCTGTGACTCTCGAATCTTATTTCTTTTTTACCAATCAAGTACATAGCAAAATGGTGTCAGATACTAATAATAATATGAAAAAAAACTATGACAGGTTTACCAGAAATGATTTTGAGACGCCGAAAAAATTGATACAGTCGACAAAATGCAAGTAGTCGATTAAATTTTAAATAAAAATTAATTTGAAACAATTTAAGTAAATATTTTGACATTTAATTTCAAAGTAAATATTATTATGTACATTGAAATTAATATTAACATTTTGTTTAACTAAAATGTAAATTTAAAATAATTTATAAATTTAAATTATAAATAAATTATAACGTTTTTTTTATTTTAAGCATTTAATTTAATGTAAAGGTTTTTATGAACCCTAAAAAAATACCTTATAGCAAACTAGGAGTATTTATCAATGCTCCTAGTGCTTAATGAGGTCATATTTATGAATATATAGTTTATTTAGGAATGAATTTTATTATGCATTTGCTTAGCAATGATTGCAAAATTAAATTGAGATTTTATTTAAAGAAAATAATGAAATTATAGAAAATGCGATCTCAAATCGGGATCATGAAAATTGAATAATTTGAGAATACAAATTGCAACTAATTACAAAGTCCAATAAAAGTTCGGAACGAGTGCAAATCGATGCGCCAGCTGCTGCTAAATCGGATGTTTATTTGTTGATTTTTATGATGTTTATAAACTCAGAACAAAATAAATATAAATGTTGGGCCAGGATATGCATCTGGAGCAGTCCTAGGACAATGGGATGACGAGAAAAGAGAACGAGTTATTGGATATTATAGTCGAACATTCAAGAAACATGAAAAGAATTACTCTGTGACTGAAAGAGAGGCACTAGCGATAATCCAAGCTATTAAACATTTCAAATATTTATTATGGGGTCACGAGATATATATCACGACTGATCATCAACCATTGGTATGGTTAGGCTAACACAAAGAAGCCTCGAGTAGATTAATGAGATGGGCAATGCAGTTGCAAGAATACTCACCGTATATAAAGTTCAAATCAGGAAAAGCGAACGCCAACGCAGACTGTATGTCAAGATTCGTATTTGAGGAACTAATGGATCATGATGTAAGACGAATATGCATGATTATCGCAGAAGATATCGATTTTACAAAACTGAGAAATGAGCAGAAAGAAGACGATGAGTTAAAAACAATAATCGAATTTATGGAAACCAATGATATGAAAATCTTCGACAACAACAGCAAACTGAAAGAGCATATGGAGAAACATAGACATCGATATACCATGGAGAAAGGATGGTTATAATTAATGGATGGTGAGAAACGACTCATGTGTTTACCAGAAAGTAGACGAAAAGAAGTATTGATGCAATACCATGATGGAAAACTTGGAGGACACATGTCAGCAAAAAAGACGGAAGCAAGATTACGTCAAAAATATTACTGGCCAAATATCGGAGACGACGTAAAAGGATGGATAAAGAATTGTCTGATATGTGCAACCAGAAAAAGCACAGGAAGTAAATTGAAAGCACCGCTAAAGCCAATGCCAATTCCACCAGAACCAATGACGATGATTGCAATGGATATAGTAGGACCATTACCCGAAACCAACGATGGAAATATCTATATATTAGTAGTGACAGATTATTTATCAAAATTCCCGGAAGCATTCGCAATACCAGATCAAAAAGCTAGAACAATAGCGAGAATTCTGGTAGAGGAAATATGCTGTAGATACGGAACACCCAAACAGATCCTGACGGATCAAGGAACCAACTTTATGAGCGAAATAATAGAGGAAGTAACGAATTACTTCAGAATTGCGAAGCTGAGAACATCACCGTACCATCCGCAAACAAATGGTCAAACCGAACGATTCAATGGCATACTAATTGAAATGATGTCAAATTACGTAAGCAGACACCAAAAAGATTGGGATAGATATATAAATCTATGCCTTATGGCCTATAGGATGTCAATACATTCAGCAACAAAAATGAGTCCATTTAAATTAATGTACGGCAGAGAATGTAACATGCCAATCGACTTAGAGTATCAACCGCCAATATCACAGTATATGGAAATCGATGATTATGTAACAGGATTCAAAGAGCGGATGCAAGAGATCTGGAAAACGGCAGGTATGAATATTAGATTTAACCAAGAAAGCTATAAAGAATTACATGACAAAAAGCGAGACGTACGCGAACATAACTTTCAGGTCGGAGACTGGGTAATAATCGCAACACCAGAAATTATCCCAGGAGTAGCCAGAAAACTACAAAGATGTGGTAAAGGACCGTATGAGATCATGTACGTAAACGAGAACAATGCTCGAGTTAAACTAGTCAACAACCCACTCACCAGACCTATTTACGTGAACGTGAGTAGATGTAAAGCGATACCTAGAACAATAACAAGAGAACCAGAAAATCGAGGTATGCAAACCAGATCACAAACTCAACAACTGAGTATAAACGGACTAACGATGAGTCGAAAAATAGAAGCAACATCAAATAATACCGTAGAGGAACCTAAACCGGATGAATCCAAAATAACTCTAAACGCGACCCAAGATAATGTAGACAAGATGGATATAATAGTAAAAGCCATCAGAGAAATTATGCCAGAATGGGTCGAAGGGAAAGGATGGATGAGAATAGTAAACAAAGCAGGGAAAATCGCAATGGATTACGCTAAAGGAGCTAGAAGTCCACCAGAAATGGATCGTATCAAAGAAAGTATACCCATGATATTCACTATGGAAGATGTAGAAGGGAACGTACCTCTACATATTGCAGTACAACACAGAAACACTCAAAGGATAATAGACATAATTCAACTTATGCAGAAATGCGGACACGCCTCAAATATACCAAACGAAGAGGGACAAACACCATTAATGTTCGCAGTCGCAGCAGATGCTTCTACAACAGTTCTGAGAGAACTACTAAAAACAGGATCATCGTTCAAAGAAAAAGACAATGGAGAAAATAATGTACTACACTATGCACTGAAATCGAGACAAGCAAGTGCAATAAAATTTATAACCAGTAACGCGACAATTAGAGAGAAAGAAATGATGGGCAAAACAATTCAAACACTATGGGAAGCTATCGACGCCAAACAAGACGAAGCAACAGCCAATTTGATGAAATGGACCTACGAGGGTTCACCACTTAAAGTATTCGATTTAAACTATATGGTAAGAAACAGAAACGTTCTATTAAAAGAAACAATATATGCTCACTATCCGTTCCCAAAAACAATAAAAGCAATGTTGAAATGGGAAGGACTGAAATTCACCAATCATCCAAAAGAAACAATACGAATTGGAGATAGAAAGGAACAGTTATTGATGATAATACATAGATGGCATCGAAAACAAATAAGATTTCAAGCGAGCAAACAAGAAATAAAAGAGATGGACGATATAAAAGCGAGAATAATAAAAGTATACGAGGAAATAATTGAAATAATAAATGTCGAGGACGACATTTCAAAGGAAAACCCGGATGGAAATAATAATGGAGGAGGAAGTAAGGACAACAACAAAAACCAAGATGATCAAAATACTAGAAACGAAAATAAATCCACACAACAAGAGAAAAAGGAAGCATCCAACGAGGAACGTCAAGAAACGAGCAACAGCAATAACGAGGGAAGACGAAACAAAGGAATAATGTTACTACAACAAAAGAAAAATCAAAACCGACCGACCCTGCTACAAAAAATAATGATATTGATTACGTCCATCAAGTTAACGGAAGCTGACGAAAATATCACGAAAGAAATGAGATCGTTCAGAATACGAACAATAAACGATAAAGGAATTTCGAGCAAAGGAATATGCTTACAATTGACGATGAATACAAGCATAAGTTGTCAATTCGATTCAATAGGAAAACCAGGAAAGATGGAAATACGATCCGAAAATTCATCATCATGTCAAACCACCAAAGACGTATGCAGAGATGCTACAAAAGATAGAAACGTAAAAATCCAAGTAGAGCCAGGGATAGGCAAATTACGAATAATAAACAGAGGAATAGAAACAATTGAACAAGTATGTATACAAAACAAAATTATCGATTGTTGGAAAATGAACATGAAAGCAGGAAAGAAATGCGAATGGGATAGTCTAGAAGGAAATGCGGAATATATAATATGTGCCAACAATGATATAATAATAACTTGCACATTGGCCAAAACCCTGGGAGAAAAACTCACAACACCAAAAGAAGAGCCTTATCAACGTCGAGCACGAGAAAACAAAGAAATAATAATAAAAGTGGAATCAAACCCAAAGAGTGGAGAAGAGATAATAGTCGAAAATATGGGCAAAGAACCCATTACAAAAGTCTGTATATTTGAAACTAAAAAGAACGGAACGATAAATGAAAGAATCAAATGTCAGACAAATGAAGATATCAAAAATCAAAAATACCGCATTCCAACTAAAAGAAAACGTGGAAAGTATATAGTACACGTTCAGAGAGGAAGAGATGATTACTGGAAATTAATAACCAGAAAACTACTAGAATCAATTACGACAAAACGTCCGGAAAAAGAAACAAAAGAGAAACCGTACCAACGACAGATCAGAGAAAGCAAAGCAGTAATAATAAACATAGAGTCAAACGCAGCAAATGAAGAAGAAATAGTAATTGAGAACACAGGTGAAAAACCTATCACAAAAATCTGCGTATACGAACCTAAAAGAAACGAACCAGTAAACAAGAGAATCCAATGTGAAATAAGCAAAACTATAACGAATCGAAAGTACCGCATACCGACGAAAAGAAAACTCGGAAAATATGTAATAAATATCCAAAAGGGAACTCATGAACATTGGAGAACGATAACAAGGAAACCACTCAAGTCAAATGCAACAGATCAACCTGTAACAAAACAATCTGAGAGAAAACCAAGAAACGAAACATGGAAAAAAGGAATGATCATGGACGACAGCCACCTTTCAATTCACGAAGCATTACAACTTCAGAAAGCACTCAAGAATGTACAACCAAAAGAAGGAATAATGGAGACAACTAAAGCAAGAGAGAACACAACTATGCAGCCTAATGAAAAGAACTATATGATTAAAATGATCTGGATAACAACAGCAATAGTAAGCAGCGTAGTAATGCTGATAATAATTCAACTAGCAAGAACCACCAAATGCAAAAAGAAGCCAGCGAAGAAAAGATTATGGCCAGCAGTGGAAAAATTCAATTACGATATCGAATTAGGACAATACGATGCGGAAAGAACTGAGGAATATGAAATCATAGGAAATTCTAGTACAAGCGGACTCTGGTTAAAAGAACCGCCCATTATCGAAGCACAACAAGGGTCAAATGAATTTGATGTATATCAGATAATGAATGAGAAATATGGGGATATACGGACATTGCGTATAGAATCCCCGGAGACGATGGTGTAAAACGAGAAAAGACGTTGTATATAGTGTAAAATATTATGTAGTATAATAGTAGTAATAGTATGTATATATATATAAATATCGTACAAAATGTGTCAGAAGTAGTAAGCAAACAGAAATGAATGCGACGAATTAATGATGTATTATAACCAACAGATGAATCCGAATAATGTAAATCAACAAAATCAAGTGAGAATACCACCGTTCACAGAAGCAATACAACAACCAGCAGCTGCCAATGTACCTATAGAAATTGTAGAATTAAATCAAGGAATATATCAAGATCAAGGAATCGAGGCAACGTGGAGACGACAATGTGAATTAATGACATTAATAACGAACAATGCGCAAACTCAGTGGACAAATACTCATCTAGTATTAACTGAAAGTGTGAACAGAGGTCTACAACAAGCCATAAGATTAGAAGAGCAACAAAGAACTATACTACAATTACAGAGAATAAATGAGCAATTAACAGATCAAGTTAGATGGCAAGCTGACGAAATTAGAAGATTACGTAACAATCAACAGCATGTAGATCCAGCAAGTTGGGTGGAATGGATAGCCTCGATGCCAGAATTCACCCCAAAACCGGATTCAACAGGAGAGTAAAAATAAAGCGTACCTTGTAAATATGTATAAATAAAACGATAGAAGTAAAGCAACGTCGAGTAATCAGAAAATTTTGTAGATATGCAGACAATTATCGAGAGAATTAGAGGAAGCGAGAATCCATCAGAAACTACGAGACGAATAATGAAGGAAAAAATCAAAGTGGTGAACGATATAAAAGAGAGATTGAAATGTTGTAAATGTAAAGAACTATTGATTGGAGCGAGACAGACGAAATGCGGATGCAGAATATGTACAGATTGTACGATAGAAGTGATAGAAACAAAAACAGAAAAATGCCCTGGATGTGACGAGACGATTGAAAGAGATGAAGATCCTACAACAATGGATAAAGCCACCAACAAAGAAATCAACAATCTATTAGTTCAATGCCAAGTAAAAGAATGTGAATGGAAAGGACTAATGAAGGAAGCCGAAAGTCACTCAAACGAATGTGAATATAACGAGATATTATGCAGAAAATGTCAAACCATCATAACGAAAAAGACGATGAAAGAGCATTACCAAGTGTGTACCAAGAGAGAAGAGAAATGCGAATTCTGTGGAGTGATCGACGAATGGATAAAAATAGAAATGGAACACCGGAATCCAAAAGAGGAACAAATATGTGATCTATACGAAGGGATATGCGAAAATAACTGCGACAGGAAAGATAAAGTTAAATTAAAAGAACATTGGAACGAATGCACCGGCAAACCAGTCAAATGTCCGTTAGAACTATTCAACTGCCGAGCACAATTACCAATTGCGGAAATGCAAAAGCACATGATAGAAAATACTATCGAGCATGCCGAAATCATAATGAAAACGATGGGGATGTTGGCATGGGAAATAAAAAGCCTACGAACAGAAAATGATGCACAAAAAGCAATAATAAGAGAAATATTAGAATCCAGAAAGAATTCCGAGAGAAGCCAAGGAGACACACTCAAGAAAATGGGCGAAATGGAAAAGAAAATGCAACAGATGACCAACAGCATAAAGGAACTAGAAACCAACAGTTCTATAGCCAGAAAACATCCTACAGCACCATTTATATGGAAAATAACCGAATTCGCAGAAAAGCTCCAGAGAGCAAAAGACGGAACACAAAGAATCCTAGATAGTCCACCGATATACAGTTGGGAGAATGGATACAAATTGGGCATTAGACTATATCCAAATGGAGATGGGAATGCAACAGGCACCCATATCAGTGTCTTCATCAGAGTAGGAAAAGGAGATTACGACGAGCTATTAGCATGGCCTTTTAAACAAAACATGATATTAACAATGAAAGGATATGAGGATTACCGCAATCCAATCAGAACAGGAAATGAACCACAGATGGGAAGGCCAACAACCGAATGGAATACAGCAATCGGTACACCACGCTTTTATCCACAACAACGACTGAGAGGAGAAGGATTCTTGCGAGAAGATAATCTGTATATAAAGTTAGAAGTGGAGAAGCCAGATAAGACGTTGTAAAAAGAAAGAAAAGTGTAAATAAAATGTAAATAAAATAATAAAAAACCAAATAAAAATCAAAAAATTACAAATAATCAGAAAAATCAGAAAAACAAAAATTCAAAATAATGACGATATTTAGATGGCAAGCGGAATCAGCGAAGAGATAACAATACAGATGAGAGAAGGACCAAATTCGATATGGACGAGACTATGGAAAAAACCAGAGGAAGAAGAAAAAATAAAGACCTTAGCAATCGCAATTCAGCATTATACCAGTTTCGACACAACCGGACGACCATGGAAAATGAGGAAAGTAATTTACTCACAGAGAAGAGTAAGATACGAGGAGCTGAGAAAAGAAGAACAGAGATATTTAACGTTCAAAGATAATAAAGTATTCACTGACCGACAGAGTAAAGAGATGGCAGCCCAAGGATTCTTCTTCTCAGGAACCCCCGAACTACCGGATGAAGTCACTTGTATTTATTGTCAAGGAAGACTCTCGCATTGGGAGAGAGGAGAAACAGCAAAACGAGAACACCTGAGGAAATTTTCAACCTGTCCATTTAGAATAAACATTAACGTCGGAAACCAAGCGATAAACAGATTGGAAGGACTCCGACAATCAGAAGTTGACAAAGATGAAAAGGGAGGTGAGAAAAAGATAACGATAATAAAGAGTTTCGAAGATCCAACAGAACTAAAATGGGAAAAAGAAACTATAAATAGAACATTCGAAGAGAGAATTAAAACCTTCAAAGGAAATCCAAGAGCAGCAGAATTTGCGAGCCAAGGATATTGCCAAACAGCCAGAGGAATAATGTGCGAAGGATGCAAAAATCAACAACTAATACCAGATCAGAATGTTAACAAACTAAAGCATAAAGGAAAATGTATGTATAAACAAGAAAAAGAGTCAAAGAATATCGAAATAATAATTACCAACCAACAAATAGAAGATATTTTGGATCGACCAAAAACGAGAACCATAATGTCATTATCAGGAGTGGATACTCAAAAGATGAGAAAAATAATCAAAGAAAGGCTAGCTAACAACTTAGAATGGTATGACTCAACACAAGCAGTAATCCGAGCAATCAAGCGATATCAGGAGAAACCAAAAGAGAATCGAGACAAATCAATAATAAAAGAAGCTATTTTGGAACAGTATCAATGTGTAACATGTTGGCAGAAACATGTTGAAATAATTTATACTCCTTGCGGACATATGGTTACATGCGAAGCATGTGGGTTAAAAGTCGATATATGTCCAGTATGTAGAAAACCGATCAACGGGCGGATCAAAGGATTCCGTTTCGCTGATCAGTAATTAGAAATGGAAGTAATGTGTAAAAATGTAAATAAAGATAAAGATAAAAACAAAAAATTATAAAAACTCAAAAACCACAAAAATACGAGATGATGTAAAATTATGATAAAATTTTGATATGAGTGAAAAGAAAGAATAATCAATTATTAATATTCAGAATTACAATGAACCAAAACGAGACGATAAACCAAAAGATAGAGAAAACTGTAACAGAGGACAAAGAGTCAAGAACCGAAAACCAATCCGAACAACTAAAAGAGATTAAAGAGGAATGGCAACAAAGGTCGATGAGATTAAAAGAAATATTAACATCAGTAGAAGGAGAACTACTGAGAGATACGTTAAAGATAAAAATGATAAGAGAGGAAGTAGAACAACAGACAATGAATTCCGAAGGAAATAATGAACCATATCAAGGACGAGAAGAGGAGTTAGTAAAAGAATCCATGCAGAACCAAACCAGAATCATAAACCAAAGAAAGGAGATCAGAATGTTAGAGCAAGAGAAGCAGGATCAACAAAATGAAATCGAAAGATTGCGAGAAGTAATAAAAGATAAAGAAGCAGAAATACGAGAGGAAGGAGAGGAAACGATAAAGATTATACAACAAATGCAGGAGGAAATTGGGCAAATTAGCACCCAATACCGAATAGAGAAAACCAAGAGAACCCATTTGGAACAAGCCAAAGAATGGGCAAAAAGACAAGCGCGATACTGGAAAATCAAATGGACAGAAGATAGAGAACAGTCAAGAAGTAATTGGGAATCGCGGATCAGACATTATATTCAGCAAATAGCCGAAGAGGAAGATAGAACAAGAGCGTACAAAGCTAAATGGGAGAACGCAAAGATCGAGAACAACAAGCTGAGAAATCAAGGGCCAAAACCAGCAAAGAAAATTAGAGAGCCCAGAGACGATAGACAAGAAAGAATGCTGACTCAGATAACTGATCAAGCGAGAAAATGGCGGATAGAGTGTAGAATATTTGAAGACGCCAACGCAAAACAATTCAATCATATAGTGAAATTAGAGCAGGAAGTTGAGTACCAACAAACCAGAGTAAAAGAAATGCAAATCGAGCAAGACGAAGCTCACCGAAAAGAACAAAAACAACAATGGAAAACGGAGATCAAAGAAAAGGCAATAAAAAGAGAGGCGAAAAAATGGAAAGAGCACTTTCAAGAAGCCAAGAAAGAGATAAGACTGTTGCCCAAGAGGATGTTAAATACGGAAGATTGGGAGCTTTGGGAACAAGTCGAAGTACAGAAAGAAACCATTGAAGAACTAAACGAGCAGGTCCAAAACTTAGAATTTCGGGAAAAAATCAGACAAGGCACAATAAGAAGGCTCAGGAGACACGAAAAGGAATACGAACAACAATTCAACGAAATGGACAAGATAGCAGCAGAAACGAGAAATCAACTTACGGATGAAAAACGGCAAATCCAACAATTAAACGAAAGGATAACAGAACTCCAACAGGAGGTGAATGGACACCGAGGAGTTGCAGTATTTAAAGAAATCCAGTTGAGACACCAACATGAAGTTAACGAACAGTTGAAAAACCAAGTCGAAGCAGAGATAAAAGCAATAAAACAAGGATATGAGGAAAATGAACAGAATCTGAGAAAAGAAATTGAAAAGTTAAAAGCGTTAGAAAACACGCATCGTTTAGAAATGCAAGTAGAAGAATTAACTGAAAACGCAGACTATCTTGCCTATCTCTTAGACGAAGAGATACAAATATCAAATTCCTTGCGAGAAGAAGTAAATATGTTACAAAACCGACCACCAATCCTGCTTATGCCGTTATACCCAACCGAAATTCTAAATCAAGTACCCGCCGAACCCGACGAAGGATTCGGGGAGACGGACGAAGCGACAATATAAAGCTAAATAAGAAAATTGTAAAAAGTGTAAAAATAGTGAAAATAATAAAATGATAAAAACAAAAATTTTGTAATCAATGTATATTTAGTATGAATTCAAACGAAATAGAAATCCGAATGAATCTAGAAGACGGAAAATACGTACCAAGCCCAATTCAATTAGTAGAACCAATCGAGCAAGACCCACTGAGATATTATAGTAAAAGGTGGAGAGCCGAGAGAAAGGAATGGCAAGAGCTAGTGGAGGAGCAAGAGTCAGAAATCGCCCGGATAAATCAACAGCTAATACAGTCTAAACAACTAACCAATATGATAAAACGAAAACTAACATCTAGCATGGGAGAAAACAGAGATCAAAAGAGAGAAAATGAACAATTGAGACGAGAATTAGCTGAAATAAAAACCCGTGTAATCCTGGAAGACTATTGGAAAACCGAAGCAGAACGAATGCGAGACAGCAGAAAAAGCGAACAGAGATACGTGCTACAACTAGAAGACAGTTGTAGAAAAGCCAGAGAGATAAAAGAAAGTCATCAACAAGCTCAAGATGAGATTAAAGCACTAACGGAACAGCTTCAAGAAGCAAAACGAAAGCTGGAAAAACAAACAACCAAACGAGTCAATTATAAACGTCAACTCAAAAGAAAGCAAACAAAAGAAAGAAACCTTCAAACGAGAATTCATAATCAACAAAGAATAATCAAAGAAGGTAAAGAACGATTAAAAGAACTCCCAAAATTAACCGAGCGATTAATAAAAGCCCAAGTCCTGATAATGAGATTTTCAGAAAATAAAAGTAAAGAAGAGTGCGAGAGACACTCAACCCCAGAAAAAGAGAAAGAGTAAAAAGGGCTAAACTCCACTGTATATAGTTGAATAAAATTGTAAATAGACGTGAAAATTGATTGATATATATTAGAAATGAAAACCATGAACCCAACGTTATGGATCACAATGATAATGATGATAATGATGAGAAGGTGTAATACCGAAAACCCATTAGAAAAATGCGAGAAATCCCAACCCTTCAGAAGAGAAGACAGTACCTGTGCCGATTTCAAAGAAATTTGTAGCAATCCCGATAATGAAGAATGCCAGCAAATAAACCTCCAATGTATGCAATGCCCCACAAAAGAAAACAAGGACGAGATAAAACAAAATATCGAAAGAACCCAAATAATGGTACAAACCCTGCTGAAAAATAAGGGAGAGATAGCCAATATAAAAAATGAGAACCAAGAGATAAAGAAAACCCTAGAAAATGTCATCAGACAAATTCAAAGAACAGCCAAAGCAAATCCCAAAAATAAACCAATCCAAGAAATTCAAAAGATCATCCTATTAATTAAAAAGCAACTAGGAAAACGAGTGGGACGGGAAAATGAACCCCATACAACAAATTCATCAATCAAACTCATACTACCAATTAGTATAACTGCTAACATGATATTGCTAATATCCTGTCTCATCATCGGCCTAACGAAAAACAAACGAAAGCAAAATACCCCAATTCAGAAATTCAGAAGAATGATCAACCAAATCCGAAATACCAATCAAATTAGCAAAACTGTAAAACTCTCGCATATTTCTATCAATCACCCCTCAAGATCAACCCAGCTCGAAAGCGAAACCCAAGCCGTCAGTGATTCATTCGAAGCTAAATATAACTGATGTACATTGATTTGAACTGATTAACTCGCATTGATCAACAGTGATTTGAACTGATACTACAAAACTTGCACTGATATTAAAACTGAACTATCTGATTTTATTTGATTATGTATCGTAGTAGGACCTTAAGTCCATCTTTATCTTGATGATTTAACCATACCGTAAAAACTTTTTTTATGAATGTGAATATGGAAAAACGGAATTGTATGTACTATTTTGAAATCAATTGAAATTGCGGGTCGCAATTTTACGGACCCCCCGAGTGTTTTATGTTGGGCCAGAACGTAGATGGCCTTCAAAATGTTTAAATGGATCAGAAACACACACGCAAACACAACACGCAATTTAAATAAAACCCCAAAACACCAATTAAACTATATAAAATCTGAGAAATAAAAGAATTAAATATAAATTAAGAAACATAAAAATAAATTAAAATAATAACAAATGCACCAAGAACCGCACGATACCTACACAAATATAGCAAGAAAACACGACAAATTCGACGAAATTGGAAAAAGCAGTTAAAGTTCATTAAAGCAAGATTTAAATCGGAAAATTTGAATTAGTAATAATTCAAATAAAATTCTAAATAAAAAATTATAGAAATAAATCGAAAAATAATAAAAATAAATATTAGAATTTGCTAGAAAACAACAAGGTCGAATTTTGTTTTACTGCATCAAATTTCACACGTCATACAAATAGGTATATATACTGATCCATTTTCACATTTAACTTAACCATTTTTCACACAAAAACCATTTTAACTAGTTTAAAACTATTTTTGAAAAACACCGTGTTTCAGAATATTTGAATCGTTTTTAAATATTTAAATCTGTTCAAGATCATTGTTTGAATTTTAGAAATTTTAGGTGAGAATCATTGATTTTGGAACCCTCTTTCCACACCCCGTACCTTGCATCTCTATAGAGCTCTGCTCGGACGTCGGCGTGGGAAGAGAGGCATTTGGTTTATTGTATGAATTTATGCTATTTTTATTGGAATGGTAACTTGTTATTTTTTGTTTTATATAATTAATAAACATTATTATGCATAAATTATTTTACATATATATAACTCATTTTCTATGTTTTAAAAGATGTCGAAATTTTTCCGGCCCACAGCCGAAAACCTAATGCAAGTAAATAAAATCTACATAGTGCAGATTCATGTAAGTGCGTGGAAAATCGCCAATGATATGCACCCGTGAAGACTCGGCGTGCGCAACGCAACGGTCGTAACGTAAATATTAATCCCTATAGCTGATTCGAGGAATAAGGAAGAAGTCTCTGGCTGCTTCCTCGTTTCTCGATTCTGTAAAATTGACTTAAATTATATCACACACGACTCAAAATCATCACACCGAGTAGTCCAGTGGGCACTCATTAACTATAATATGAACATAATTCGCGCCTAAGGTCAATTAAAGGCAGGTGACGGGAAGCTAAATGAAAAATTGGAATCGTTGTTATATGCTAAAAAATCACGATCATAATCTATAATATCTATCTTAATGTCAGATTTAAACTCAAAAAATTATTCAGATTTTATATAGTAACTCTGTATTATTTAAACTAGATTGAAACCCTTGTCATTATCCGTACATCGTTTGTTAGCGATCGACTCGCATCATGAACCTACTACCTACACGATTCATCACCTAGTCCTTTAGTAATAATAACTGGTAAAAATTATTAAGGATAAAATTTGATTAGTAGATTGATCTCATTGTAAACCTTTTAGTAATAATATCTTCATAGAGATAAGCGTAAATCACCGAGTAATAAGTATTAGTAGAAACATTTTGACAATCACTTCATAATATTGATTCATGTGGGTAATTAATGGTAAATCGAAAATCATTCATCGTAAAACAATACTGGTGATTCCAAACCCCTTTTGGTAATTAAATGAAACCCTTTAGGTGAAAATAGCTCTATTCAAACTTATCTTCAAAATTCATAATCATCAAATAATTAATTATAAAAATTATTATCGCAGATAAACCTTTATATCGCGCTATCAATCTCATCCATGTCTCAACTTGGTTATCAATACTCAATTAGTTCACGTTATAAATTCATCACAAGCCCCTATTATTAATTCCATGATTTATTTAATAATTGATAGTAATAGCATCAGTGTGAAAAAATAGATTGTAATCCCCAACATCAAGTCAAAACTTCATATGAATTAGGTTTAAAAAATTGTTAACACAAAAAATCATCTATGTAATCAAAAACTTACAAACATCAAAATCATAACAATGGCACAAATAACAGTAAGATTAATAATTCCGAAGGGAAAAGCATATGAAAATTAATTTTCTTTTGAGGAAAGTTCGACGTATAAATCCATGAAAGCACGAAACTTCATCATAGGCCAGCACGCCGAAAGAGTTTTCATCCAACCCAACGGGAATCTCGATACAACGAAAATCGGATGGAGAGTAACCAATTTAGCAACACCAAACGTCCATTTTTGCGCTGAATAACAAACCTAAAATTACAGATTCATAACTAGTGAAATGAATTTCAGCTAAACCTAACCCATCGATAGGTATAAACCCGTACGGAAAACCGACAGTGTCATAGAATTTTCTGAAGTTTCCACCAATTCCGAAAATGTAATCTAAAATTAATATATACAAATATTGATAACTCGTATCAACCGGAAACTTACGACTAAACAGTTTCGCCAATCGTAGAGACACGCACCCAAAGTCCAATTTTTCCTAAAACCGCCGACCAGTGTTTACAATGAATGTGATGAAGATGAACTTGAACCTCGACATATCCGGTCAGTTCATAAAGTCGACGATCAGTTAAATTATGAAATTTTAGATTACAATGCCAACTTCAATTAAATAACTTTAATTTTTACCGAATAACGAATGAATATACAATCATCTAATCAATGAATTTATATTAAAAACTATATAAATAGGATACGAATCTTCACCGAAACTTAGTCAATCAAACGTACCAATGTGCTCACCACAAAATCTCAAGAAGCGAACCATTTCGAACAGCCCAACCGGTAGAAGGTCCACAATTGAACCCGAACACGCAGGTAATGATCTGTGCACATATGATGATTAAACATGAGGGTTTAATGAGTATACGCCGCATAACAATATTAGCACCTCCATAAGTATAGTCACATCAATCATTCAGTCGAAAACACCACGATAGATTTCGAAATGAAAACGACACAGAATATTCAAGTCATTGGAAATTCTTTCTCCCACCGAGAACGGATGATGTAAATAGTAACTGTTAGCAATGGATAAGAAAGCATTAAGCGGAAAAAATTCGTTACACGTAACATAGTCAAACCAGTTAACATCCCACTTAGAATAACTGAGACGATCATATCACCATTCGTTATACAAGACGCATACTAATGATGAATTATTCAGGAATTGCAGACCCCGATCTCATCCCACTGAAACTCATCAGATTTTGAATGATATATGATATGAAGGGGACCAATTACAAAGTAAATCGAGCACATGTCTTCTAACGACGGCTCGTTGAACCCGAGGGTTGTCCGAGCAATTATAGTATTAGCAATAGCACTCACTTTTTGCGGACAATCCACCCGCTCGAGCACATTTCCAACGTTGCCTAGCAACGGGTGTTGAGTGGTAGGCAAAGTAATATTTTGTATGGCGTTACTGGGGCAACTATTAGGAATCCCTGTAACCCACCATAAATAATAATTTTCACATTTTTGCTATTTCTGATGCCATTGCTAAGGGCAACTGAGAGATTTCTCCTCCTATCAAAACCGGCGCTTTCCATAAATTTAAATTCAGAAATGAGAAAATTATTTAACAAATCAAAGTTTTGTTCAAATTTGTCACAATTTTTTGATTTTGCATTTTAGCAGCAATTTATTTGATTTTGCTGCTGATTTGATTGAATCAGAATAATATATGTCACGTGCTGGATTCCTCCATCCGGCAGCATCAGGCCAATCAGAATATTTTACTGATTTGCTGTCAATAATGTTTCCATTTGCTGAATCGATCACATCAACTGCAACTTCATATTTGAATGGCCATTCCAAATTGTTATCGAAATCGCCCCGCATCAAATTGAAACCAACACCAATATAATCAATAACACCAATATCACCCTTAATAATCACCGCCAAGCACATTTTGTACCCGAATGGCCCGGAATAAAATGGCTTGTTGTAAATCCTTTCATACATAGATCTTAAGGATAAAGAGGGAGAAAGGGTAGCGGGGAAAATTGCGAAATCGCTGCAACAGTTAAAATAAATAGCCATCTGAAAAAGATTAATCCGAGCGACTTTTCTTGGCTTACGTAAATATTACATAACATTTGACCTCTGTGCACGCTGTTGCTACCTGGAGATTGACCTCTGTTCACTAGTTGCTACCTAGTAATTTACCTTTGTCCACTGTTGCCGGGTGACCTTACGATTATGTCTCGTCCCTATTCTCGTTTGAGGAACAGAAAAAATTGTATCGTTTCTATAACAATCAAGATAAGAAAGATGCTTTATTTCAGTTCCTTCCAAAGTAATTCCCTTTACTTGATTACTTTCAGTTTCACCTAAAAGACTTTAGCATTTTGATCGTAAGAAAACCCACTCCTTATATCAAAGTCCCTTACTCTCATCTTTGAATTTACCTATTACTGAGTCAAGTTTTCTGGAATACAAAGGATGACCAATATCATAATTCGAAGTGTCCAAAAGATTATCCGAAACTATTGCACGTAAAAGAGTACTTAATTTACAGTTTTTAATTTCAAGGAAGAAAGAGTCAGTGTCGCCAGCAACAATGTCAATCCTACAATTGAAAAGATTCCTATATTTCTCTAATTCAAGATACTGGAGCTGATACATCCGTAATTTCGATAAATCAAGAACCGTTTGACCGATAAAACTAAGTCGGTCTAAACAAATTAATTCTTTATTTATATGAGCTGCTATTAGATCATCGTCAATCTTTATACATTTTCTGAAAGACGGCTTTGATGAATAAGTAACCATCTTTTCAAATGAATTACATAATCTTAAATTCATTCGTTTTTTAAGATTTTCCACAGATTTTCCATAAAGACTATTATTTAAAAGTTTGAAATAGTTCTTATCAAGATTATTTGTAGCATCTGCTCTCAAACAAGTGTTTGTATCAATATACTCTTTAAAAATCTTTGCCTGTTTAAACCATATAGCTCTATGAATCTTAACAAATTTAACACCAAGAGAAACAAACATCTTTAGAAGTCTCTAATGAATAAAATAGTTTTGCTTGGGATAATGGTTGAGCATTAATTTTTCATTTTAAGAATCCGGTGGACACATCTTTTTAGGTGCCACAGGGAATTTATCCAAAAACTGTTGCAAAAATTGCGAAATCGTTGCAACAGTTAAAATTAATAGTCATCGGAAAAAGATTAATCCGCGCGACTAAAATCAGGAAAAATAATGTTTTAAATAATATATAAGAATTAAATAAATTATGTTAAATCGAGACGGGAAATATCGGCAGAACGCTGTGCAAATTTTCTGAATTAATTAAAATACTTATCGGAAATAGTAAGGTAAAAGTGGAATGTTGTCCAATTGTTGGTATGATATTCTGATAAAACCGTAAAATAAGGGCGGAACGCTGCTCAAATTTTCCGAATCAATGAAAATACTTCATCGAAAACTGAAAAATGAGGATGGATTACGGCAAAATCTTTATATAAGTAAAATATTTTTATAAAGATGAGGAATAGGGACGAATCCCTACTAAAAACTTGATAATAATAATGATAATAGTAAGGATAATGGTAATAATAATAATAATAATAATTAAAAGATAACGCCAATAAAAAACTTCTCGTACGATATATTTCGATAGCATAACTATCACCTTCAGGTACTCAAAACCAACTAATCGAGCACAGGCCTTGTATCGGCAGTTCGTTGGACCCATGGATCGTTCGGTCTGTTGGGCCAGAACGTAAACGGCCTTGAAGAATGTTTTAATGGATCAGTAACACACACGCAAATATAACATGCAATTTAAATAAACCTATTGAAACACCAATTAAACCCTATTAAATATGAGAAAAGAGAGAATTAAATATAAATTCATAAACATAAAAATAAATTAAAATAATAACAAAACGCACCAAGATCCGCACGATACCAACACAAACATAACAAGAAAACACAACAAATTCGACAGAATTGAAAAAATTAATAAAAGTTCATGAAAACGAAATTTAAATCAAAAAATTTTTGAATTAGTAATAATTCAATAAAAATCCTAAATGAAAAATTATAAAAATAAACCAAAAAATAATAAAATTAAAGAATAGAATTTACTAGAAAATAACAAGGTCGAATTTTGTTTTACTGCATCAAATTTAACATGCGAGAAAAATAGGTATATATACTGATCCATTTTCATATTAAAGTTAACCATTAAACAATAAAACCATTTTTTAAAACTATTTTAAAAAGCTATTTTCAGATTACCTTGGAAATCTTTTTTAGGTGAGAAATATTTATGTTGGAACCCTCTTTCCACGTCACGTCCATTGCAACTCGGTAGAGCTCTGCTTGGCGTCGGCGTGGGGAGAGAGGCATTTATGTTCTATTTTATGATATGCTATTTTATGCGAATGTTATGGATTGGCAATGAATGGTAACTATGTTCATTTTTGTTAGCGATTAATAAATATTATTAATATTCATAAATTGTTTTTCATAAATTAAACTGTCGAAATTTTTCCGGCCCACAGCCAACACATAACGCAAGAAAGCAAAATCTACATAGTACAGATTTGTGTAAGAGCGTGGAAAATCGCCAATGATATGTACCCGTGAAGACTCAGCGTGCGGAACGCAGGGGTCGTAACGTCAAAATTATCCCTATAGCTGAGAAGAGAAATAAGGAAGAAGTCTCTGGCTGCTTCCTCGTTTCTCATTTCTGTAAAATCGACCTAAATTTATGTTACATACGGCTCAAAATCATCACACCGAGTAGTCCAGTGGGCACTCAGTAAATATAATATAAACATAAAATGCGCCTAAGGCATATTAAAGGGAAAGAATACGGGAATAAATTACATTAAAATCGTTGATATAGCTAACTTGAAGCAATAATATGAAATAAACTAATCATTGGTATACTAATTTAGATTTAAAATTCATTGGATAAATAATTCATTTACTCAATTAAATAAAATCATCGATTAGTGACTAAAAACAAACAACCTTTTGATTAAGCTGAATTTATTTCATCCTGATTAAACTTAAAGGAATTTCTGCGTAAGCGTACATACTTTATTGGTTAAATTGACTTAATTAAAACGATTAAAATTAACGAAGTTTAGGGATTAGGAATAAAGTTTCCTTAGATTAAACGTTGATTGAATGATATAAATTCCTTGATTAACATTAACGTGTTGATTGAACTAAAGAACGATGTCGATTAAACCAAGCCGTTCAGTGATTGAAAAATTAAGAGTAATTTGAATAAGAGTAAACTAAATTCCTTTAGTAGAGATTAAGCAACTGGACTCATGGACTTAATAGTATTGGGTCAATATTAAAGTAACTTCATAGAGTTAAAGTAAAGGTTGATTAAATTAGTGAAACGCGAATATAAGAAAACCGAGTGATGGAAGCCAAAATATGTCATTAAGACCTTCCCTTAATTAGAATTTGAATAATTGATAGATAGAAATAGAGTTTTCTTAAAAATGAACCAAGTTCAGAGATTAAAGCAAAGCGATCCCAGACGAAATAAACGAATTATAGTTTAAACTAAATTAATATAATTACAAGAATCAACGTTTTAAAATGAGAGAAAGATTTTATTTTAACATTACATAGATTGTTAACTCACGAAAAGGCTCCATATCGATTTTCTTTTCTCTTTGAATAAATAAAACTCCACTGAACGAAAATGTTACAAAGGCATGGAATTGCATCTCCTTGAAGGCCTCAATCGTAATAAGCAGTTTTCCTTAAAATGGCGATAAGATATGTTCATATTAAGCGACGTAATAACTTACCTGAATTATTTTAGCTAGGTTTAGATGAATCCGTCGATCAATAACCCTAAAAACGAAATACTATGAACTTAATTACCGGATGTAAACAAGCTAACTCACTTCCTTTAAACCACTTAAGCCGCGACGGCAAGATCCGCCGGAAATTACATAGAATCGCCAAACACACGTCTATGCTTCATCAATTCATCCGTTCGACATCCGATCTCGCCCTTAAACGTTCAAATCACCTGCTTATGAAATTGTTCAATAAAATTGGATGAAAATTTAAGTGAACTTACTGAAATGCTACCCATAATATCGAGTTTGTAACACCTTAAAATTAATATACCGAATTGGATTAAAACCAAGTTAATTAGTAGACTTATCTCTCGTATATTATTAATTACCCTAGCATAAATCACCCTACCGAGGAGTGCACACTAAAGGACCAGGTCCGTAAGTTAACATAACCTTCTTACTAACATCGAGTAAAGGAAAACAATAGTCACGTTTAGCTTATCCAACAGAAATTCGCAGACATGAGTGAACCCCTATCCACCGAGATGTCCGCGAACCAATTTTCATAGTATCAGAATGGTATTTGATGGTTATGATCTTGGATGATTGCATAAGAGCGTCGGAGGAGTTAATCGATGAAATATAGCTCCCTTAAAGCTTATAGATAAACCGTCTACCCATTTCGAAAGAACCACAACCAAGTATAAAGCTACTAGAATTCGATAAGATTAATTTGGATGACACCCTTAGCAACAACGTAGGCACCATTTATTTGCTAATGACTTAACATGAGTCAATCGATCGAATTTAATGACAATAATGTTTAGACATGTCGCCCAAACGAATCACCAGTCGAGAGACAGACAAACATGGACAGACAGGAGTCCCGCCGACTATGAGAATATTCGACCAGTTGCAACAACCGTGGCCATATCCCACTACTTGGAGGATATTAGGTTGGAAGAAGGATCCCTGCGGTATCACGGGACAGCAATACCCAGCTGCGGAGACCTACATGAACGCACAGAACCTCCTCACCCAATTGGAAAGGGTGCAGGAGCAGGTGGATCTACAGGTGGTTAAGGCGAGGATGTATCTCGCAAACGTGGTGGAAGACATCCTCGCCGGGCGGATTGCAGAAGCCTATCCACCTCGCCCAGTCCGTGATACCCGACGACCCTATACAGTGGCGGCTCTCAAAAGAAGCCTGAAGAGACATTGTCCCGAAGAATGAATTGATAGTGATAACCTACATGTAGTAACTGATGTAATACCATTAGAAATTACGCGTGTTATTTCTTCTTATAGCTAGAATTATTCGTGATTTTGTTTAATTAGATAAATTATGATCTAATTTAATCAATAAGAAACTAAAATGATATCTTTTGTTATAGTGATGTCTTCACTGCAAATCTTACAAACGGAACTGGAGCACACGAGACAGTCCAACGCGGAATTACTCACCCAAATTATTCAATTGACCCGAGAAATGCAGCAAGTAAAAGCAACATGGTCGGATCCCGCAAAGACGAAAGCGGTTTACCACCGACTCACGGCGGCCCAGAAAGGCTGGGCAGAAGAGCGGCAGCTCAATCAGAGCCTGCGCACGCAAATTCGGGGACTCGAAGTCGCCCTAGCAGTCTGCCGGGAGGGGGAAGCGGTAACATATCCGCTCGTCTTCGCCCCAACCCAGATGTCGCAGAAAAGCACTCAGTCAACAGAGCAACCTATCCTTCTGGCAAATAATCGTCGGCCGGGACGCAAGGAACGAGCCCGCCGTCGAGCAATCCAGCTTCAAAATCATTAACTCGTAAAAATTGTGTGTGTTGCTAATTAAATAGAGTAGTCGTGTTCTTAATCAATTTGTTCCTTTGATATATCTACATGCCAGTGTTGTCTTAAACATCCACATCACGTCACCAAACCTTCGTTTCATCTTTCCACGGGCAAATAAGAACCTAATCTTGAACGACCACGAGGGACAGAGCTAAGCGAGCATAGGTCTTCTATCGACAGCTCGTGAACCCGAGGGTTGTCCGAGCAACTACAGTACTACCGATAATACTCAATTTTTGCGGACAATCCACCACTTGAACACATTACCAACGTTGCCTAGCAACGGGTGCCAAGTGGCGATCAGAATCATTTTGTATGGCGTTACCAGGGCTACCATGAGGGTAAGCAAATACCGAAACCCTGTAACCCACCAGGTCAATTATAGCATTAGCAATAGCTCTCACTTTTTGTGGACAATCCACCCACTCGAACACAGTTCCAACGTTGCTTAGCAACGGTTGCCGAGTGGTAAGCGAAAGATATTTGTATGGGGTTGTCTCAGTAACAACCATATAGTTTCAAAATATCAACTCCCAGAAACCCACCAAATGTGTAGAATCAGAAACAACAATAAGGGTGCAAAACAACACTGTATTAACTTTTATTAATATTGTGATAATACGATGTAAGAATAATATATCGGTTTTGCCAGAAATTATGTTGAGGCGCCAAGACAAATGATAGAGTCAACAATATTCAAATAACCGATTAAAGATTAAATAAAACTTAATTTATTACTATTTAAGTATGTAAAAATAAATTACGATAAATATATTTTAAATCTTTTTACAATCTTTTAAAACATTTAGTTGCTAACTTAACTGTAAATATTTTCGACAATTAATTTTAAAGTAAAAATTATTATGTAGATTGAAAGTATTTTTAACATTTTGTTTAATTAAAATATAAATTTAAAATAATTTATAAATTTTCTTTATAAATCATTTTCATTAATTTTAAACTTTTTAATTTAGTTTTTAAGGGTTTTTAAGAAGCCTAAAATAATACCTTATAGCGAACTAGGAGTATTTATCAATGCTCCTAGTGCTTAATGAGGTCACATTAATATATATATATATAGTTTATTTAGAAATGAGATTTATTAGATAATGCATTTGATTAGCAATGATTGCAATAAGATGAAAATTAAATTGAGATTTTATTAAAAGAAAATATAATGAAATTATAGAAAATCACAAAATGCGATATCAAATGGGATCATGAAAAGTGAATTTTTTGAGAAAAATACAAATCGCAAGTTATGAAAAAATTCCATTCAAAGTTCGGAACGAGTGAAAATCGATGCGCCAGCTGCTGCTAAATCGGAGGTTTATTTGTTGATTTTTATAATGTTTTAAACTCAAAAAAGTAAATATTAATAATAATTTTCACATTTTTACTATTTCTGATCCTGTTGCTAAGGGCAACTGAGAGATTTCCCTTCCTATCAAAACCGGCGCTTTTCATAAATTTAAAATCAAATGAGAAATTTATTTAACAAATCAAATTTTTTTCAAATTTTTCACAATTTTTTGATTTTACATCTGAGCAGCAATTTATTTGATTTTGCTGCTGAATTGATTGAGATAGGATAATAATAAATGCCAATTGAATCATTTCTGTCCCTTGCTGGCTTCCTCCATCCGGCATCATCAGGGCAATCAGAATATTTTACTGATTCGCTGTCAATAATGTTTCCATTTGCTGAATCGATCACATCAACTTCAACTTCATATTTGAATGGCCATTCCAAATTGTTATCGAAATCGCCGCGCATCAAATGGAAACCAACAGCAATATAACCATTATGCCTAATAGACACCGCCAAGCACATTTTGTACCCGAATGGCCCGGAATAAAATGGCTTGCTGTAAATCCATTCATTTCTCCTTTGTTCTGATATTTTATCGATTTCCCATTCAAAAAATCCAGATTTCAATAAATTTTCACCTCCAAATGTTGATTGAATCTGCCGAATTTCATTGGCGCATTTCTCCATTTCCAGCTGAAACTGATTACCAAATTAAAACATTTCAATAAATCAATAAATTACATTTTTATTGGCTTGCAGTTGCTGCTGCTCACAGTTTTGTTTCAATGCATCACTTTGCTGTTGTGAATTGATCTCAATCCTCTCGATCTGCATCCGGATCTGCATTGCATTTACACATCAATATTATCAAATCAACATTATCAAACCTGATTGATTGCCTCAGCATTGGTTTCCATCTGGCTGCTCATTGACCGATTCTCGTTCTTCAGTACAACCATTTCTTCGTTTAATAGTTCAATCTCTCCTGCATTTTCCTGCTCTCTCGCTTCCATCTCGCCCATTTTCTGCTACAATCACAAATACCAAATCAATATATCATATCCAATATTGGCGGCCCAGAATTATGAATGTGCTCCCGCGGGTGAGTCAATGTGAGGCACTGTAGCCAGGGATATTTTATGCTTATTTAATGTTTATCATATACAATATTCCCCCACTAAAATCACCTCAAATAATTTGTTGCTTATAAAAATAATCGAGTTACGCTCAAATCTTGAATAATATTATTTAAATTTGTTTCCCTAAAATTAATAAGGTGTTTTCAGCAGAGAATTGAATATTTCGGATGATTTGTCAGAGTGATTTCAAATGAGTTTAAATAAATAGTAAAATGTTTAAAATTATAATTAATAATGTTTTTTGATAATTAACTTTAATTAAAATTCAAATATAAAATTCTTTTTAATTCAATCGATTTATTAAATAATTTAAAGTAAATTTGAAAGAAGTATTTCTGAATATTTAATAAAATATTTATGAGGTTTTAAATTTATTAAGGAATTTAAAAAAAAGATGTTATTAAATAATTTTTATAAAAATTTCTGTTCTAAATTGTTTTAAAATTGATTGTTTCAATGCTTGACGGTTTGTTTGAATATTAAACTATATTGAAATATAAATAAATTTTTGGAATATGAAACTTTTTAATGCAAATGTTATTCAACATAATTTAGTAGATGTTTTACCAAATTCTAACAACTATAAAATTCCATATTAAAAAAAATTGGCTTTCCCTAGCATTTGAACACAGGTGTAAAAACACAACAATAACATTCAAAATACATGCGTAATAAATGCAAGCAGATTTTGGTTGATTCGATTCATGATTGATTGACAGTGTTTAGAATTTCTCATTCAATCGAAACGTTTGAGGATAGGAAGTAAATGTGATTCGTTATTAAATTGAACTTTAATTGTGTAAGTTTTCGAGATATTTCTGTCAAGGAAATCTATCCAATAATAGGAAAAGCTTTTAGTCGATCGCATTTATATGAGGATTTGCGATTCTAGGGGAAATATTGACGAGATGTCTCTAGTTCATTAAATTACAACTATTTTAGCCTTTTAAGGAATTTAGTGGTTATTGCTGTCAGTAATTCATTACATTATGGCAACTGTATATTTTGGATATAATATCCAGTTGGACATTAATGTTGGAGCGTATGACACGTTAATTCTACCGATGATAATTCTGAGGAATTTTTGTTATTAAATTGATTTAATTGAGGAAAATTTTACTATTTGCTTGAGTATCAGTGCGAGTGGTCCAATAAATTCTTTTAATTTAATATTTTTATAGGGGAATTGTGTATCATTGTTAAAGGAAGTCTCCATTAATCTGTGAAAAATTCAACTTTATATAGAGGAATAATTTTATATTAATTTAATTTTCTAATAAATAAGAATTAAAAAATATTCAAATACTTTTAAATAATTTTAAAATGTTAATTATATAAATATTATAATTTTTTATCTATATTATAATTTTAAAAAATAATGTAATTTATAAATTAAATTATATTAATAATATTAAATTTTTTTAAAAAACAATACATAAACATGATTTAACATACGTAAACTATATAAAAACATTCAAAATATTTGTAGTCACAGCACTTTGCGCATTAATCTTTGGATCCAATGACCTTATCAGCAATGCTTCACATATTACGCGTTCCCAATAATTATTAAAACTTCTCAACAAAATTCTAAACTCAGACATTCCTATATCACTTTTACAGCCTCTATTGTGTTCACTAATATTGGTCAAACCCTTCAATCGACAATGCTCTAGAACTCGAGTACAGAGATGACGGGAAGTCTCTCCAATGTATGTGGCATTACACCCATTACATGTAAATTGATAAACGAGATCAGAACACAATCCAACCGGAGTTTTTGATTTATTAATAAACATATTGCGTACCTTACACAAATTAGAGGTTAATTCATAATATTTTTAGTTGGTTCTGAGTACCTGAAGATGACAGTTATGCTATCAAAATATATCGTACGAAGAGTTTTTTATTGGCGTTATCTTTTAATTAAATCGTTGCCAAATTTATTTAATTATTTGAATATTTTCAACATTTTAAAAATATTTCTTCTACATACCTGCTCTCACCAATATAACAACTAATTAGTTCTTACAAAGTCATTCATTGAAAAACATGTCGAAGTTTGAAAAATATATTAGTACTTACTTTGAATCATAAATATTGTAGGAGTTGTTATCGAATTATGGAAATAAAATGAGGGGACACGAAAAATAGAATGTGAATAAAAAACGTCAAAATTTATTAATTATCGGGAGAATATAGTAGTACCGGGCTTGAATCATATATAATAATTATTGAATTATTTCATTGTTATCAGTAAGTACAGGTTTTTTAAAACGTTTACCAGCATTATTTCCACCAATAAACCCATAAGCATAACTACCGGGATCGCAGCTAACAATACCACCGGTAATGATCATAGCATATCACATGGCCATTCTAATACCACCAGTTCAAGACAACGTCGTCCTAAAAACCTTGAAGATTCCACGTGGTAATCGATTTGCAATAAGCATGATTCAACCAATATCAATTATTGTGCTAGGCTTAGCTCTGAAAACCAAAATATGAATCATGGATGATGCATCATTCCATAAAAATGAAGCCATAAAGAACTTGATTGATAGTAATGGTCATCATTTGCATTTTTACCACCTTACAGTCCTCAGCTTTACCCAATTGAATAAACATTTTCACTTTGTAAATGAAGATCAAGTCAGATGAAAGTATCAATAAAAACCGCCTGTTAAGCTCGATCCGAAGCAATCACAGCGAAATTGCACCGGATTATTGTTTATCCTTTTACACACAGATTTGCAGCAATTCCTTGGAAAAGCATTCGATCAGGAAGAATTTTAATTAAATTACTAATGTTCATTTTATAAATAAATCTAACTTTTATATTTTTTATGTTTTGTTTTTTGAATTTTGATTAAAACGTTTGAAATAATGATGAAAATTGAAACTCTTCATAAATTTATTAAATATCTGATTAATTAATCAATTTCTTAATATTTATTTTATCAATATTTAGTTAATTAAAGCTTCAGTGAGGTCAATTGCCAGCTGAATCATTTATGAATTCAGTTTTTACAGTTTTGATAAATTTTGATTTATTCTGCAGTTTGATCCATTTTAATAGCGTATTTTTCGGACCAAAAGGCGCACTTTAAATCCTTTCCTTTTCTCAAAAATCGCCATGAATAAAGTTTGACTTATCAGAGTTTTGTGTAATTTAATGAGTGCGCCTTATGCATGAAAATGAAACCGTTAGCAGTCGACCAATGATATTGCGCCTTATAACTCGGTTTAAAAATTTAAATCAGGTAAATATTTTGCACTTGATAATTATTTAGGAACCAATTCCACTGACTGCGAGTTTCCAGGCTCATATCGAGGATCTGGTGTAAATAAATGTTTGCATTTAAATATTATCTGTCAATATGTTTATTGTTGTGAAAATTAAATAATTCAATTATTATTGGAACCGAGTGAATTTCATTAGCACAATTTAATCCAATAAATCTGGTCCAGTCAGTCGACTACTCATCATCAATCTAACACTCCAAATCAAATGTGCGACAGATTTTATTTTTTCTAAATATTGATTTTTTAATAAAATATAATTCAGCATATTTTATTTGCTATAAATTTAAATTTTCAAATATTTCGGTCAAGGATTTCTCGAGCAGATTTCGTTGGAAAAGTATTTGTATAATAAATAATGAATTTTACACTGCAATTGCAGCTCAGTGGGACGTGTACTCATTATACATCTGGAGCACCGACGGTTCAAAACCCAAAATGGACGGCTTATTTTTGATAAATTATTGATATTTTAGTAAGTCCTGGGAATGCAATTTATTTAAATTTGGAATTTTATAGTAATTCTAGAAAATATAAAATAAAATTATTTAAGCAATTAGCGGAATTCGATTATTTTTAGAAGTACTCAATTTCTTGATATTAGTTTAGGGAATTAATCTGAATAAAAGCGTCAAAAATAAGGCTGTCAGAGGTTTATTAAATCTTGTCGGTTAATAATGCATTTTGCACTAAATAAAAGCAATTTAGTAACATATTTAGAGCCTTACCAAACCGTTCGAATAGAGATTTAATTGAAATATAATGTGTTTCAGTAAGTTCAAGACAGATTAGGTGATAATCAGAATTCTAAAAGTAATTATTTTGATTTGTCTGTGTGAAAAATAGCGTAAAAATGATTTGGAAGATTTTCATGAAAAATAAGAACATAATTGATTGCATAAAGAGAAGAAATGCTGTCATCAACCCTTTCACTGCGCAATATGTTTTGAGATTTCGTGTTCGATGTGCGCAAATCTTTCGATTATTGTTCCTTACAGATGCACAAAATTCCGATTTTACTATACTAAAAGTGAAACATCATTTTAGGATTTTTGTACCTGACTTGTTTGAATACTCTGTGTGAATAGTTGTGTTGAACCAGGAAGAATTCGGAGCGTATGGGCCATTCATATTGTGCGAGTATATATGGCTTGAGCAGTGAAAGGGTTAAAGTGTTGGGTTTTATTATAGAAAGTCGGTACTTAGGTCTGACTCCTTGGCGTCCTTCTTTAATCGATTTAATTAACCCAACACAATAAGATTTATTGCCAATTTATATATCACAACTTTATTCACAACTTTCACAAAAATCGATTCAATTCACAATACTCTACACAATTACTCTGCACGATTTCACAAAATTCAATGCGTAGGAAAACATCTTCCAAAGTCCCTTTTTATCTTTAAGTTTATTACTTCCTTTATTCCGCTCTCTGAAATATTCTCTTCGACCAACTGGAAATTTTGTTGATCTGCCTTTTGTTTTTTTTGACATTTCTGTCCAAAACCAAATAAATTATTTCTGGGCTCCCAGGGTTTCCATTTGTTTACAATAATTATTTTTGGTGGCGAGTTTTCTTTTATCCCGGGTTTTCTTCGTCAACCAATTTCGTTTTCCGTAATTAGAAAATTTGTTGACGTTCCGAGTTTCTCACATTATTCAGGTTTTCTGTTGGCTCATACTTCCCATTAGCTCAGGTTTTCCATTAGCCAATTAATATTTAATCAATTTCTATTTTAATTAAATATTTCATTCTGGGGACCCCCAATCGATTTAATTTTATTAAATTTGGATTGGTCTCGTCATTTTGCATTCGCCCATACCCGTTTCACCCGATAAATATTTATTTTAAAATTTTAATTGATTTAGCATTTTTAATTATTTCGAATATCAATGTTTTTATTGATTTTGCATTTTTACTTTTGTGCATTTTGTGAACCCCAACAAAAGGGATGAATTTATGGCCTTTAATGGTATTTAGTCGGTTGAATGTTGATGTTTCGAGGAATTACTAAGGTTTAGAGGTTTACTAAGATGATCCATTGTATGTAATGAATAGAAATAGTTGGTGTGTGCAATGAACAAATGTAAAGATAAAATCGATATTTTTAAGAAGATATATTTGAATAAATATTATATTCATGTTAATGGCTCAAAATAGGTGTGTGTTAAATCAGCGAGACGGAACATAGAAAAGGTTTAATGACAACATGTAGATAGGGATAGAAAAATTGTAAATATTTGTATAAAGTTAAAGAAAAATTCGATATTTTTAAGAAAATATGTGAAAATAAATATCAAAAATAATTATGGCTCAAATGTATGTGTTAAACCATCGATATGATACAGTGTTTATTGAATATTTTTATTGAAAATATGTGTTATTTTTCAAAAAATTATGAAATATTTATTTTATGGCTAATAATGTGTATGTGTTAAATGATAAATATTTCAATATTTATGTAAAGTTTGAGATTTTAAAGAAAATGTATATAATTTATGATTCACATGGGGTTTTTGTTTGAAATATGTGTGTTTGTTTTACCGATGTAAGAAAAGTTATAGACAATTTTTAAGAAATTATACATAATTTATGATTCACATGGGGTTTTTGATTGAAATATGTGTGTTTGTTTTACTGATAAAAGAAAGATTCTAGACAATTTTTAAGAAAATACATATAAGTGATCTAATTTAAATAGTTTTTATATTTAATATCTATTTTCGTTTAAAATTAAATTTATTTTAGATAATAAGGGACTAAATTACTTATAATCAAACATTTAAAAACCTAGGAGCTGAGTCATAATAATAAAAATTTAATATAATAGTTGAAAAAAAACAGGACAATATGAAGTGTATTTTTTGTTATTGCTAGACTAAGTTGTGCTAAAAGTACCTACTTTGTCGGAGTAATTACACAACTTTCATGCGCGGAAACGACAACACGCCATAAGCACTAAATTAATTAATGTTTATTACTAATAAAATAATTATTTGCAGACTAGCTAGATTACAGTCACCAACAACCAGCTTGCAGATAAAATTTAAGGAAAGATAAAGAAATTGTAATTAAAAATACAAACAAATAATTCATCCATTTAAAATCATCGGAATCGAATGATGGGAGTCAAAATAATATTATTATTTAGTCAAAACTTGATATATTAAATGCTCGCGGGTATACTTTTATTCAACATTATTTGTAAAGTTTTTTTTCATAACTATATTTCTAAAATCAATTAATAAAATCGTCCACTTGTTTTGAAAGATAATTTTATCCATGCATTTCAGAAATTTGCTAAAAAGAATTTAAAAAATATGTTGAAATTAAAAATTTGAAAACTGAAGATACTCAGAAAGCAGAAAAATTATGTTTGATATTATTAAATCTATTTGTAATAAGATATATTTTATAAGTAATACAACTGTAAATTAAAAATCTATAATATTCAAATTTCTATTAATATTATTAATTAATACTATTATCATTATTATTATTATTATTATTGTTAAGTTTTATTATTATTTTTATTATAATTGTTTTTATTATAATTATTATTATTATTAATTAATTAATTAATTAATTAATTATAACAAAGCCCGTGGTAATGAATCATGCACAAAACTGTATAAGGAAAACACATACATACTTTTGTTTGTATGTGATTTTTTTCTCACCTACCTACTTCTCTTTATAAACATTTTATTTGTCACAATTTTTATTTGCAAAATGGAAAATTATAGTATCCTACGACAATTAGTGACCGATGGTAAATTTTTATTAATAATATTTATTATTAATTAAGATACATTCAATGTGACCGAAAATAATCGAGATAGCGAAGTCATTGTTATTGAAGATACTCCGCCGGAAGTTATCATTATCGATGATAGCGAAGATGATATCACTGATGGGAACATTTTTTTTATTTTTTCTTTGAAAACATTTTAGTAGATCATGAAGATTTTTCGGGGAATTTTTCTGTGGATGATTTTTCGGGGAAGAATGCCCACATTAGCGATGATGATTATAAATGTTAGTTTTTATTATTTTTTATAAATTATTATTATTATTAAATGTAAACCAAATGATCACGGAATTGAAATGTTTATAAAGTCGTCACATTATAGAATAAAAATTTTATTAAAAAGTTCTGATGCACCCCCTAACCGAGCATACATGGACCAAATTGATTTCCGATCGATATGCTCTATGTGGTTAGCTGGTGAATAGAATTTTATTAAAGTAATGGGAAAGGTGTAAGTTTTAAATAAATTTGATTAAATTTGTTATTTCTTTAAATAAAATTTTTAAAGAAAGCTTCAACATGGTAGTAAATTGTAAAGAAAATAGTATTTATCAATTAAAAAATTAATTAAATTAACTAAGTTGTAAAATAATTAAAAAAAATTTATTAGGTCATTTTTTAAAATTTTATAAGATTCCTAGGTAATCGTTTCAGGTACTTGTTGAATGAAAATTAGTGTATGTTATCGACTGCTCACAGTATTTAATTGTACAATTTCCGGATAAATAATTATTAAATTCTTCATTCCTGGAAATAATCTTAAATATTTAAATTATTCAGAAAATTGTCAAAAAAACATAAATAATGAGTAACAAAAATTTTTTAAATACTAGTCAATGTTAGTTTTTAATTTAATCACAAAAATAATAGTAAAATCAAATAAATACTTACTTGTTTATAAATAGTTACATGAATCAATCAATTTCTTAGAACTAAAATCTTATAGATATATTCTGATTAACTTAAATTCAATCAAAAAAAGTAACAATTTTCTTAAGTATTTTATAAATTCAACCAACTCAATCCCCTTAAAAATACTATAAATTCGCCTCTCAACCAATCATTTCTCTTCAAATGTCATTTTTCACTCCATTATACCAACTATATTCATGATTTTCACAAAAACCTATCAAGTAAATAATATTTACCCTTTGAACACCGATATTAATCCCAGTAAATTCCTTTAAAAATATTATAAATTAATCTCTTAACCAATCATTTTCCATCAAATAACAATATTTCCAGCCATATTCAATATTTTCATAAAAATTATAAAATTACCCATTAAGATAATATTTACCCTTTAAATAACAATATTTAACCAACTCACCCCCTTAAAAATGACAACAAACTTTCTTAACAAACTCTTTTTCACTAAAATAAATTCCACTCTTGACCAATCATTTCCCATCAAATAACACTTTCCCCTACTTTACCAACTATATTGATTATTTTTTAAAAAATTCACCTATTAAATAATGATACTTAATCGACTCAACCCCTTAAAAATATCAACAAATCTGTTCTTAATCAATTATTTCCCCTTAAAACATCATAAATTCTCTTTTTAGCCAATTGTTACTCCTTAAAATAAAATTTATTCTTGACCAATCATTTCTCTTTAAATGCAATAATCCCGGCTATATTCATTATTTTCATAAAAATCACCGACTTATCGATATTCAACAGAATAAATTTCTTGAAATCCCCTTGAAATAAAATTCATCTCTTGACCAATAATATCCCGTTAAAAGATCATAAAATCTCTTAACCAATCATTTTTCTTAAATGGCAATATTTCCACTCTCTCAAAAGATTTACACACATTTTGATATCTATCAGATAGATATTACGCAATCCAAATATTTTTATAGATAATCCGCAAGTCATTCGCAACTCACAATTTCGGAGCTCATTAATCAGGTTCTATTGGAAAATAGAATTAACAAAACCGTCACGGAAATTGTAACAGAATACCCGTGTATTCTTGATTGTAGTTGCAATTTTCGTTACCAACGGTATGTTGAATGGAGTATAATGAACTCCGTAAGAAATTTACAAAAAATTTCAATTGTTTAGTAAATAAATGTTTGTTATACATGTTTTGTTTTGATTTTTAGTTTGTTTTAGTAATAATAATAATAATAATAATAACAGTAATAATAATAACAATAAAAACTCTATTACGACTCAAGTGAATGAATTGCGGATTATCTATATAAATATTTGGATTGCGTAATATTTTAAAAATTAAGTTTTAATTAACCCAAAAATCTCAGTAAAACTCGGTTTTTAATTATTTATTCTCTTTTAAAGTTTTGAAAATATAATTAATTCCTTATTTAATCCACCAAACGGCATAATTCAGTTGAATAATTTCACCTAGTATGTTACGTAATAATTCAATTATAATTCTAACAATTCTATTAGTCGAAATTTCTACCAATGAAATTTGTATATTTATTAATAACTAACAATTCAACTAATTGAAGAAAAAGCTAATTGTTTTTTTTATTTGATAAATGTTAATTAATTAATTAATTGATTATCTGTTCGGTTTTTAGATGAACAAGAAAGGGTACAAAGGAAAACGTTCACCAATTGAATCAATACATATCTAGTACAGGTAACGTACATTATTCAAATAAATGGCGTAATTTGGTACGATTCGGTGAATATTCCGCACCGGAAAATTCCGCAAATACATAGGGTTACTTTTCACAGGATAATATTTTTTAACACTTCATTATTTAAACTATTATTATTATTATTTTTATTATTATTGTTATTATTATTATTATTTTTATTAATATTATTATTAATATTATTATTTTTTATTATTATTATTATTATAATTATTATTATTTTTTATTATTCTTCCCCGAAAAATCATCCACAGAAAAATTCCCCGAAAAACCTTCATGATCTAAAATTCAATTTAATAATTACACGGGTCTTTGTATCGAGTCCGATAAATTCGTGTTTCTTTTAATCTTTGAGGCATGATTGTGTGTCTTTCTACCACATTTTCAGAACTACTTTTTGCTCAATTTCATGCATAAAATAATAGTTTCAAGTCCATACGTATAATTATTAATATTATTTTATAATTATTCAATTTTGATTATAATTTATATTTATCATATTCACCATAATTGTAAGGTAGAGATTAGAGATAAATATATTATGACTAACTATTTGTATAATTCAATATATACATTATGACGTCATTAGCACTGATGTAGTAAATTGGGCTGAGGAACCTTTCTAAATATTCCAACGGAATTTGTGGTTTGATAAGCTTGTGGACATAATAGTTGCTTATTCAATGCTCTATACTAGACAGAAAGGGAGGTTTCCCAGACAAGCAATCAGGAAATAAAGTCATTTATCGGCGTGTCTGCTCTTATGGGACTTCAACAGTTGCCAGAGATGTGAGAAAGGCTTTGAGGTAAATTTTGTCAACCATTTCCACCTGCATTACACTGCATCATTCAAACCGGGAATAATCACAATCATTTCAACAAAGCCTTCCGCTCACAAGAACAATTATGTTATCCACTTTCTTTGTCTGGAGTTGTTATATGGAATTTTTGTGCTCATTTTGTGTATTGCTGCAGTTATATACTTTGTGTTGCTCTCTGTAATTGTAAATGTGAATAATTTTACTGCAACAAACTGAAATCAGTAAACAATATCCCAGTTGCGTATTAATCTCAACTGGTTAACGGGACCAGAAAATCGATGTGATTTTATCCGGGTGCCAAATAGCCGCTGACTACAGCGCTTCACATTGACGTAAGCCACTGCATAAATGCCTCACATTGACTGTCACAATTCAGGGCGCCAGCGGGGGGATTAATGCGGCTTGCTGCCACCGACAGCAATTATCTGCATAATTATTTCAATCAATCAATTTACTTGTTGGTTTGTTGATTGAGAATCGATATTATCAATTTGTTGTTTGAACTGTCTATTTTCCCTGCTCAAAACTGTGATTTCATCCCTCAACAATTGAATCTGAGTGCGGCTTACTACCGTCATGTCAGCCTCCTTCAATGCCATGCGGACCATTCTCACCTGCAATCACAAATATCAATTCAATTTGCTAGAAATACAAATTTAACTTTTATTTTATCATATTGCTGATTGATTTTATTATTTTCTCCTTTCAATCTCTCAATTTCTTCCCGGTTTTGCAGCTCTTTCGCTTCCATGCGGCCCATTCTCTGCTGCAATCAGAAATATCAATATCAATATCAATTCAATATTGCAATCAGTCCTCAAACCCTCAATTCCATATTTTCATTCATCATTGATTCCATCTGACGGTTCAAATTATTGATCATAGCAATCAGCAAGTTGCTATGGCAATAATTGCTCTCATTGAGATGGGCATTCATTTCGTCACTTGCCACCTCATTTATTGCACATCCAAACGTATTGAATGGGCAGCTGATTGGCCGCTTGTCGCAGTTATTCATGTGCTCCTCCATATTGATCAGCTCGGTTTTGGTTTCACAATTTTGCCTTGGGCATTTCACAATAACTTTTGATATCCTTAAATTGATTGGATGGTCTTCAGAAACATTCCTGGTAAAATTAATCAATTGAACTTGACAATATTCTGCCTCTCCTGGACAGAATTTATCATTTGTACTCAAATGATGCTCAATGCAATCGGAACAAAACCGACAACCGCAAGGAGCATTGCAAGCTTTTATCATTAAGCATTTGCAAATTCTGCATTTCAATTTATTGCTTATTTCATTATCAGACTCAAATTCATTTTCTCTCATCATTTTCCATAAATTTGTAAACATTTTGTCTAAAATTTAATAAAAATTAGTTTAAATGGCAAATAATAATTATAAATGTAAAAAATTTCATTTTATTCCACATTTGCAAATATCAAATTATTTCAACATTTTACAACTTTCATAAATCACAATTATTATATCAATTATTTCCGCTAACCTTTATAATTTCAAGTTTGCACAATTTGTATTTTGATGTAGATAAACAAACGATTTTTAAAAATTTTAATTTATTCTAAATTGAATATATTTTCAATGTTTATTTGTATCAAAATGATTTGAATTTTTGATATTTTCCATAAATTTGAATCCAATTGGATTCGACAGAAAAGCCTAAATTAGTAATATTTGAAAATGAAAATTTAATTTCCTTAAATTTACTAAAAATAAATATTAAAATTGAAATTGAAAACAAACAAGGTAAATTCTTAAAATTTATAAAACATGTATATAAAACTGGAAATTTGTTTAAACAAATCAAAAAGTTAAATAAAGTCTTGCTACTATGTTGAATAAAATAACAATTAACAATATCAAATTACACTAATTGCTAACCGAATAAATATATTTATGTTTCTTTGAACAATTTAGTAATTTAATTTTAAAATAATCAATAAATAATTTTTTCAAATCAATAATAGATTAAATAATAATAAATTAAAGTATCATTTACTCAACAACTACCAGAACTGAAACTTTTGTAGTGTGTTTGCCAGCCAAAGGTCAGCTCACAGAAATACAAAACTGCTAAGGCCCTGGCATGCCTCTGGGTTCACGGACTACCGACCAATGCTATATGTTTGATTTAAATTTCATTGGTTGCTTTACACATTGACTGACATCAAATAACTCTTATGCATCTTCCCATTGTGATTGTTAACAATTCAAAGATCCTTTGGAACACATAAAAAGTACCAGCTTGCTTTGCATGCTATAATGCACCTAAACGATTTATGATGTTGTGGAAAAGCGGAGAATCTCAACCTGTTATCTTAATTTTAATATAACAAGTACTGATCTGATTACCTGATAGTTTAGAAGGGAAAATCATATCTTTTGCATTTGATCCAATACTCTGGATGTCTTCAGCCTTCCCTGAAAGAGATTTACTGAGAGTTGTTTCTGCGTTGCAATGCTGAAACCATTTGGCTATGTTCTGATAACTTTAGCAAGTTGTTGTTCTGTTGGACTTCTGATCACCTCCTTGGTGCCAACCCTGGAGTGCTGCATTGTTATTTGATTCCCGCACGAATACTTTCTTTTAATTTCAACTGTGAACTTTCTTTTTCAAATGCTCCGTATTTGCAGACTGTGTCTTCATGCTGCTTCTTTAGAAGCTCATTATACTGGGTCAACTTCTTTGTGAGATCCAGAAGCATCCATGTTTCTTCCATCTGTCGGTAGCGTCCAATCATAGGCATAAACGGTTGTGACTGAATAAGAAGTTCTTAATGATGAACAAGCCACATCTTTGCAGAAATGTTTCAGC
The DNA here is from genome assembly GCA_022537955.1 of Schmidtea mediterranea. Classification (NCBI taxonomy): domain Eukaryota; kingdom Metazoa; phylum Platyhelminthes; order Tricladida; family Dugesiidae; genus Schmidtea; species Schmidtea mediterranea. Next base: position 573,944 of record CM039680.1, read on the forward strand.
TCTGATTTATTGTTTTTCACTGAAGTTGTTAGAATTCAATTTTACTTCTATAAAACACGATTAATATCATTATTATCAGCCTTTTCATTATCTTCTTCATCATCATAGTCATCGTCATAACTATCACCGTCAGATTCATTTATACAATTATTGTTGAGTTTGTTATTTCCATTAGTTTCAATGATTTCATCGACAACTTTCTCATCGTAACTTTCATCTTCATCGTATTCATCGATAACTTCTTCTGCTTCATCTTCATCGTAAATTTCAATGACTTCGTTCGGATAATGATTCATGAATTTATTTGCATTAGACTTCATAATTTCTTGATTATAAATTATCATATACTTTTATATACAATAAAAAGATCATTAAAAGTAGTATATAATCGGCGGACTTAAGCCATCTCGATCCTCTACCCCGATTCTTACCGTTCCCACGAGGGTCAATGTAGAAGTCTATTTTTTAAAATAATAAGAAAATAAAACCCACTTAACCCTGAGAAAGAGTCGAGGCGGCGGAGGTCGATACCTTAAGTCCACCTATTACATACTACTATGTAACTGAAGGAATTATGATTGAAATGCTTTTGAAAGTTTTAATTCTTGAAAGTTTTAAAGTATTGAAAGTATTTCATGTTTTGAATTCTCCGAGGAATATTGTGCTTTAAATACGTTGAATGCTTCGATTGTTTTGACTTGTCGAATGTTCTAAGTGTTTTGAAAGAGTCGAATACGTCTAATACTCTGAGGAATACTTTGAATGTTTTGAAAACGTCGAGTACATTGAATGAGCAGTAGGATGTGAGCAAGTCAGATACAAGCCCCTCTAGGCTTACATAATATTTTGCAACATCTGACCTCTGTCCACGCTGTTACTACCAGGAGGTTGACCTTTGTCTACTGTTACAAGGTGACCGCACGATTATGTCACGAAGCTAATGGTCAGTCACAAACCGGAGACATACTTATTCTGCCATACACACCCGATTACCTAATATTATTCACACTTATGATGTCATGCAGGCCTTCGAGAACCTTACACACACCTACCTTCTAGAATCTAGAACATACATTGAAGTAAAGAAATTAGTAAAATTATTGATTGTATTGGTTAAATCTAATTGTTAATTAGAAATATTATATAGAATATTATTGACTAAACTTAATTTCAAACGAAATTTATTCTTGAAAAAAACATATAAATCATATTTCAATGACTTTTCTTGAAACTAATTTTAAAAAAGTACAAACCAAATACTTGATTTTGATTGGCTGTTACTATTTACATATTGCTATTGGCAACGACACTATTTTTCGATAAATTTAATCGTTAAACTCATGTTTAAAATATTAATAAATTTATCAATATATTAAAATAATTACTATTTTTAGTGAAAATAATTTGTAAGCTTACAAACTATAGTAATTCTTCAAATAAAATATTATTAAACTAAAAATGGATGAAAATTTGATTAGATTTATCGATATATTTATTGAAATAATTGAAGTTTTTTTAAAAAATAATAATTTGAAAACGCACAAACCATATTGATTTTTCAATAAACTTGTTATTTAACTAAAACCGGTTGTTGAAAATACTAATAAATTTATCAATTGAAGTAATTACTGTTTTTCATGAAAATAATAATTTGAAAATGAAATTATAGAATACTTGATATTAATTGGCTAATTCTATTTATTACCTATGACAACTACTCAAATTTAATTCAAATTAAATTCAAATTTTAATGTCCTAAAACAATACTTTATCACTTCAGATATAAATTATTTTCTAAATATAATTGGTACCACATTGATCAGTCGATAGGAAATCATACTATTCAATCAAACATAATTTCATTAATCTTTTTAAATAAATCAACAAAACAGAAGTCATTTAAAACCCTTATCATGTTGAACTGATATTACATCTTGTTTCTAATCACCGATAAATTAAATTATTTCTTTTAATACTTATCCGAATCTAATGACATGCATTGTAAAACGCTACAATAACCACGATTCATTAGTATGTTAAATTGATTTTATCAAATGAATATTAAACTCCATTGTAATTTATGGTTACCCTTCAATAAGAATTTGCCTCTATAAAAAAATGAAAATATACTAATTATCCTTATTAAAAGTTTAACAATTTATTGAATTACAGACGTTTTCTTTTATTCAATACAAATTTAATTTAACAAACAGAATGAGAAAAACAATATTTGTTAGCATAACTATCGATCCAACCACCTTAAATCATCAATAAAATTTTCATAATTTAATGAATTTTGATCATGGTAGTAATAAATATCAAAATACATATCGAAAAAAAGGATAAATCTACTAAATGTTATGTTTGAATTCATTTTTGATACACCTAAAAACTACAATTACTGGTGGGTTACTGGGTTCAGCATTTTTACTCCATCTTATTGTCGCCCCGGTAACGCCATATAAATATTACTTCGACTACCACTCGGCACCCGTTGCTAGGCAACGTTGGAAATGTGTTCGAGTGGGTGGATTTCCCGCAAAAAGTGAGTATTATTGCTAATACTGTAATTGCTCGGACAACCCTCGGGTTCAACGAGCTGTCGTTGGAAGACCTATGCTCGCTTTACTCTGTCCCCTGTGTGAGAAAATTCAAAATCAGATTCATGTTGACCGGTAGAAATAGAACACTATTTCGACGACATGGTGGGGGTATTCACGACTTTCCGACGACCATTAAATTTTTAATCATATCTGGGGACATACTATTTTAGATTTAATCACAATTACGATTCTATTTATTAGAACAAATGAAATAATCAATATGTCATGTCGGTAATTTAATTCGCTTTGTTTAGCAGACGTGCGGCTCTGCGGCGGGCACGTTCCTTGCGTCCCTGCCGGTGACTGCTTGATGGGACTGTTGAAGAGTGTGCGGCCGGTGCGGATTCGTGGATCGGATTCTGGTAGGACAACTGGGATGGGGCGAAGATAAGCGGGTAAGTTACCGCTTCCCTCTCCCGACTTGCAGCCAGGGCGACTTACAACCCTCTGATTTGTGTCCGGAGACTCTGGTTCAATTGACGCTCCTCCGCCCAACCCTTTTGAGCAGCTGTTAGGCGTTGGTAGATGGATTTGAGTCTGGCCGGATCCACCCAGGTAGATCTCACCTGCTTTACTTCCTTGGTGAGTTGAATTATTTGTTCATAGAGGGATTTGTTGGCTTGCTGGACTCGGGCTAATTCCTTTTGCAATAGTTGAGTGGGTTCCATGACTAATAAAAATAGGATTAAGTAAGGTGATTAAAATAAGGGTGTGATCGCACCATATTAGAGTTACTTCAAACAAAATTCATATAACAATTGAATAATGAAAAAATTTTAATCAGGCAGAAAACAAAATAAAGACAATTCATAAATTGTAGTTTTAATGATCAATAAACAAATAAGCAAAAATATTGAGAGAAATACAACTAGAGTCAAATCGTCATCAATCGGAAGGTGAATTTCTTCAGGGGAATCGGCTCGCTACCCACTCTTCGGGTGTGTAGCCTGAGATCGACATCGTCGGTCTCTTGGTGTTGCGGGTTCGGGCCGTATTGGTTGGTGGGGTCTGGTCCGGGGAGATCTGGTGGGGATGCCAGTAGGTGTCAGCAATCTGACCCGCCAGCAAATTCTCTTCCACATTCGCCAGGTACTGGCGAGCTCGGGTCACCTGCAAATCCGTGTCGCGTTGTTGTGCCACCAGATTCTCCAATTGCTGCCGGGCCTGTCGATAAATCTCCTCTGTCGGGCTCCATTGGGTGGACGTCCCCATCCCTAGATTGTTCCGGTCGAGGAACTTCGACGGAGGGAAATCGGGACATTTTCCTGCCGGTATTGGGCCCAAGCCCATCTCCAGCGATCTGCGAGGGAAATGGAGATTTTATTTGTGGAGTTGATGGCTAAAAGTGAATATCATTAACGTGAGTATCCGACCATGAGAACACATTTATAGATCATTATGTTTATTATCCAGTTATTTCCCTCTGGTGCATGTATAATACGGTATCAATATTGGCCTGCATATTGTTAATTCCATTAGATAGTTTATTCGTCAAAGAAAAATCACTACGCTAGTATGCTATATTTTCTAGCTCGGCTTTTACCGTCTCTTGTCTAAGTAGCAAATTATGATGTATCGAATGGGAACCTCAAATTTAAGCGTAAAGCTCCTTCACGAGTTTTTTTTCGGGGCTTGCTGGTCAAAAATTTCTATCTCCTTCCGCGTCCTTGCTTCCATCATCTTAAAAATCTGGGGATATTATGATAATACGAAAATCAAATAGATTTGAATTTTTAATTCAAATGTGGGGTCGGTAGTTCCGAACTTCCTACTCTTCTAACAAATCATAAGAAAATTGTTTTGCAAGATAAGGGTTAATTATTTCGTTATTTACTAGCCAGGGTTCGGATGATTTAATTAATTAGGTTAAATAAACCAATTGTTATGAATTATAGATAAAACCATTTAACAAAATTAGAATAAGAAAAATAAATAAAATGAACAAATAAATTTTCCAAAACAAATTACCTGTGGTTGCGGGGGTCAATTCCCCTGATGCTTCTCCTTCCGAGGACCTTCCAGATTTCGTCGTTATTTCGTCCGAATTTAGAGAATAATCCATGATCGTAAAATAAAATTTCCAAGGTGGTTATAATAATAATTGATTTATTCAGACGAATCTCGGTACACTGAAAATGTTTATGTTATAAGTTACAAATCGATTTTCGCATGGAATATGATTGTGATATTTATATTAACATCACTATTCGTATATGGTTTGTGTATCATGCCGGAAATGTCGAAATTCTACTTGTGGATCGGCCAATTTACATATGATTATTGTGGAATTTTTAAATGATCAATGATCAACCATTTGAAACTTCGTAAATGTCGATTTTTTCGGCGATTACTGATAACTTGGATTCTATCTCGTTACGTGATTGGGTAAGTTCTTTTATACTATTATTTTTCTCATGTTAACAAATTATCTTTAGACAATGTTGGATGTCTCTATCAGACGGGCTGGGAGCGAATGTAGGGAAATATTTCTATTGTGGGTTATCAATTTAATTCAGTTCATTAGATGGCTTTTTCCTGGCGAAGTTAACACGGAAAATATCTCACAAGTGAGTTTAGTAATTTAATTAATTTTAGTTAACCGAATTTTTTTTGAAGTTTTATAGATATCGTATGGGCTTTGCCAATGCAGGCTGTTTGCACATCAAAATAAATTTTTATCTTGAAAATAAAATTTTCGGCTTGTTGGAATTTTCTCTGATTTACTTAACCTAGCTCAAGGATTTTTATTAGGTTTAAATGTTGGTCGGTTTCCAATTTTGATGATGTCGCTTATGAGAATATTCAAACAATTGTATCTACTAACTGTACATATTCGTTGACTCAAAGTTAGTTGAATTTTCTACTTCACTACAAGTTTAGGGTGAGCTGGGTTCAATCATTACAACCGTTTACTAGCAATTATTTTATTAATTTATGGTTCCCCTTTTTAAATCCATACCACTTATAAGTTTATGAGAAAAATAGTTATTTAATTACATAACGGCGCTCCCGAAAAAATACGTCAAATCTTAGGACCTGGTTAAATGTTTTACTTTGCTAGGAGTTGGTTGCAAATTATTTAACAAAAAATCTATGATTTAGAGTTTAAATGAATTTATTGGTTTACTTTATTTCATATCAACGATTTTATTTTATTTCATATCAACGATTTCATATTAATTTATTTTATTTCATATCAACGATTTTATTTTATTTCATATCAACGATTTCATATTAATTTATTTTATTTCATATCAACGATTTCGTATTAATTTATTCCCCACACCCTTTCCCTTTAATAAGCCTTAGGCGCATTTTGTGTTAATATTATATTTAATGAGTGCCCACTGGACTACTCGCTGTGATGATTTTGAGCCGTGTGTAGAATAATTTAGGTCGAATTTACAGAAATGAGAAACGAGGAAGTAGCCAAAAGACCCCTTCCTTATTTCTCCTTTCTTCTATAGGGAGTAATATTGACGTTCCAACCCCTGCGTTCCACACGCCGGGTTTTCACGAGCACAGATCATTGGCGATATTCCACGCACTTACACGAATCTGACTTGTATGTTGATTTTACTGTCTTGCGAGGTGTTTTGGCTGTGGGCCGGAAAAATTTCGACAAAATTAGTTAATTAATTTTATGAAACAAAATTTTTAACATCATAAATATTTATTAATATATATTAAAAGCAAAATACAAAATTACTTGACCATAACAATCCATTCCATTAAAAATTTTCATAAAAATACATCTCCCACCACGCCGACATCCAAACAGAGCTCTATCGAGGTTGCGAGGATGTGACGTAGAGAGAGAGTTCCAAATAAAACTACTTCTCACCTAAAAATTCAAATAGATTTATAAGAATTCAAAATTGGTTTGAAAATGGTTTTCGGTTTGAAAAACGGTTGTTTTTTTTATGTGAAAATGCATCGGTATTTATACCTATTTTCTGTCCCTAACCTCGCGTGTTAATTTAGATGTAGTAAAACAAAATTCGACCTTGTTATTTTCTAGTGTATTCTAATCTTTATTTTTATTATTCTTTCATTTATTTTGATAATTTTTTATTTGAAATTTTTATTGAATTATTTCTAATTCAATTCTTTGATTTAAATTTCATTTTCATGAACTTTTATCGATTTATTAATTTTCGTCGAATTTGTTGGGTTTTCATGTTATGTTTGTGTTTGTATCGTGCGGATCTTGTTGCATTTTGTTATTATTTTAATTTATTTTTTATGTTTATTATTTTATATTTTACTGTTTTTCCTCTCATATTTTGGTGGGATTTAATTGATGTTTTAATAGGTTTATTTTAAATTTGCTTGTTATGTTTGCATGTGTGTTACCGATCCATTTAAACATTTTCCAAGTCCGTATGTGTTCTGGCCCAACATTACTATCATGTAACCAGTAAAGATTGCATTAAAAACTAAAGTTTACTGACAATAATTACACCTATAAAGCTAGATTTATTGATTTCTCTACACATACTCAATATTTACATCGTATAAATTTATTTAACACTATAAAACGTTGAAATAACCCAAAATTTATTGTTTTTAATGAGAAATTTGACTTTATATTAAATTTGTAATTTTTTTAATTTGTGGCTAATATTGAGTAACAGCTGCTCTCACCATGTTTTCTAAATGTTCGTCAGCCAACGAGTTTCTCTTTTTTGATTTGATGTTGGTCATTGCCGAAAATCCAGTTTCACATACATAAGTGCTTCCACACATCGTCAATACCTTACTACAATAGTTATATATGTTTGGAAACTGGTCTGAAGGAACTTACATCATCCAAAACTCAGTTGGGGTCGTTTTCTTTTTTTCAGATTTTTATGGGGATGATCAACTATTTTATTACGAAGGTCAAATTTATTATTTAATTCAGAATTAATTATATGAGCTATTTCATTATTTTAAAACCTTCTTTTATTGAACTTTTTTTTAAAAATTAGAGAAGGTTTGAAAATAATGAAATCTCATACTCTCTTTTGCTTTGCAAAATTCTCTGATGACCCAATACATCACACTACAATTTTTATCAAACACTACGCCTTAGCTTTGTCTTTTGAAAACATTAACCTTCGTGATATCGGAGATGTCATAAAGTCTTTATTACCGACTGTACAAGACATTATAAAGGATTCGAATTAGAATTTACCTGATAATAAAACAAATATAAAGCTAAAATTTGATCAACTCATACTTTTGATAAATGAGAATTTGTTGACTTTACAAAACGCAAGTGCAAATGAAATCAGTAACTTTATTATTAATGAAATAAGTAGACCATATTTAGGAAATAAAATCAGTATAGTTACACCCAAAAACACTAACTTCAAATCATCATTTAATCGAAATATGAAAACAACGGTATACAAAATTTTAATTAACGATGAAATAAACGATAGGCCAACAATTAAAGACCACATTAGTAACTTTAGCCATCAAGATCCGCTAATGAAAAGTGATGATAATGTTTTAAAATATGGTCCAAAATCTCAAAATACTCTTTTACTTCGACCAATTATAGATAAAGAGGTTATTTTTGAACTGAAAAGAGCTGATAATTCATCTCCTGCAATTGATGGAATTAAATATAACGATGCTGCAATTCTTGTAATTCTTGCTCTTTTTTACAACAAAATCATTAGGGAAAATACTATGCCGGACGTTTGGAAATGTTTTAAAACTCTAATGATTCCTAAACCTGATAAAGGAGATATATATAATCTAATCTCTTCTTTGCGACCAATTGCTTTGTTATCCGTGGTTTATAAAATATTTGCGTCACTATTAGTGTAAAACACAATTCTGTACTTTCATCTTGTCTTGTGAACTCGAAATATGGTAAAGATACGCCTATCGTAATTGGATTTGTTGACATCAAAGACGCTTTTTTACGATACATTGGAGTTGGTAAGAAATTCACAAACATTTTGAACCTTCTATACACTGAAACTAGCTCATACTACACACGTGGTCCAATTGTAATTCCGAATATTCCTATCAAGCAGGGTGTAAAACAAGGATGCCCTCTTTCAATGATTTTGTTTGTCATTGCAATCAATCCTGTCCTTCAACCTATTACTCTTTCTAAAATAAAACCTTTCAAAATTGGTGAATCTTCAATCCAAGTTTTTACTTATGCTGATGATATCGCTCTTATTGCTAATAATACTTATGATTTACAAAATATGTTAAACATTGCTTTAGATGTAGCTTGTGAAATTGAGTTTGAATATTTACCTGAAAAGTGTGTGTATACTAGTAGTATGATAATTGCAGACCTAAGCCCCAAGCCCTTCCTACGCACACACAGCCGAGCTCACCTAGGCATTTCACTCCCCCCGCATACGCCTACGCATCCACCACGTGACATTATTCATCCAAAATAACTTTGTGAATAATCTCGATTATTCCCAAAGTTGTTTATAATCAAGAAATAAAATAATTTGAATAATTTGAATGGCTTGAATAATTGTGGCTTGAATAATCATGTCTTGAATGCCTTGAATGACTTGAATGACTTGAATGCCTTGAATGACTTGAATGACTTGAATGATTTGAATGACTTACAAGGTCAATGAATTTAATTCTGTGGGTTTTATATGGCAATGTTGTAATTCCATCACTCAAATATACAGCTTATTATAGTAGTTGTTTAGGCCTTTCCGTTCAAAATAATCTAACTGTATTTTATGGAGATGTGAACGGAGCATCCATGATTCTATCGATGTTGAATAATTCGATGGTCCCAACAAACACTTTTTCGCATCTTCATCCCCTATTTCCATGAACACGATGTTAGTATATCCTTTGACTCCTTTGTGTAAGATCAAGCTATCATCACTTACACAGAGAACCCGCAGAATCCCAGAATCTTTTTCCCTGGGCCCATTTCATCCTTGAAGTACCCAAGCTTGGTGTTGTGCATGTACGATCCAGGATTATTGAATAAGCATCTCCAAAATGAATTCTAAAGTTTTTCTTGTACGTTTTCTACAAGACGTTGTATATGAATTTATACATGACAAGTTTCGATAATTCTAGCACAACGAACCCGATATAATTGAATTTATTGAATTTTATTTTATTTTTTTGAAATGGACAGCAGCACATTCATCTGATAAAATTTTCATTCTCTTATATTCTGCTCTCGCTTGCGGCTGCTTTCAATCTTTGTTTGGTGGAGGTAATTTCTATTCATTATCTATTCCGAACATTCTCGAGCGTCTTTCCGTAAAATGCTTTGTTCAGTAACTTGTAGAAGAAATCAAGGAATTTATTTCCCGCCAACTCAGATTCGTTCCGTTTTTTGATATTGAATTCTATATATGGTTTGAGCTAGTATGACTTATTGTACATGATCTTCGTGTGGATTTTCTCGAGAATCATTCCATTCTCCAAGTACCAATCGAGACATCTGCCTTCAATCACGTACTATTTAACATTATCTTGAGTTTGAATCAATTTCTCTGTTGTCACGTACCCTTCATGATTATTTTCTTTCTGCCATTGGAAAAGTGATGATTCCAGAACCTTCATTTTTCAAGGACAGAATGGGAAGTACTGTGTTTTATCATGAAGTTCCTCGGGATATTTTAGGTCAACGATGTAGATGTACTTATTATCTATACAGAACTTCATTTCATCTGTTGGAAGTTCATCGACCAGTAATAAATTACACCCCTTAGGGTCTAAATGATCTCGATAAATAATTCTGAGCTTTTTTTCTTCGTTAATTGTAAAAACATTTATTTTAATTTCGTTTTGCTTTGCGAATTTCTTAATTCCATTCAAATTAATTGGGAAAGAAATTCCTCCGAGATTCAGTTCATGCTCGTATTTCTTGTACTGATTACGTCAATACGGATGCTCGGTAGTCACTACTGGATGTACGTATGCCAGAACGCAGTACACGAAACAGCGATTATCTTTCTTGTTCTGAATGTTCAAAATGAAGTTCGATTTGAATGGCATTGGCATATATGTTCCTCCTCCAAGCGGGGATCGGAATTGACAAATCGTCAACGACGTACTTGTTATTCTGTCAAACACCCTTCCACTTTCCTGTAATTATTCGTTGTATATTCTATTATTCAAAACAGAACCATCGATAATAATTCCTTGAAGATTTGATCTTCCTTTACGATCACGGAGGTTGAAGCGGTATAGAACATTTCAATTGTTTCATAATGATCTGAAATCTCTTGTACTTGACGCTCATCTTTTTGGATTCGTTCTTTCTCACGCTTTGGTTTAAAATTTATCAATTTTCGTAGCATTCTCTGCGGATTTGGTTCTTGAATTAGTTTTCTCTTTTAGTTCCAAGTCCCGCTTCCTTGAATCTTTTGTATTGTTTCAATGTTTTGAATTAATTTTGTTGTAGATCATTTGTTGGGTATGGTTTCCTGTACAAGACAGAAACTCCAAGGAATATTTTTATTGGAGCACGATCAAAATACTCGAAATATGTTTTGGTGATTTTATTGAATCCCTTAATGTTTTTATCTAAATCTCGAGCGGATTTCCTCAAAATAAATTTAATTGCACTTTGATTCATGCTGGATGATTCCTGGACGATTCCGGGATACTTGTACTTGAATTCATTATTATTTTGAGTTGGATTTAGTCGGTCAAGTGGAGGAGGAGTAAAGGATTTGGTCATTACTGCAACCTTTTGCTTATGGAGGTTAGTTCGTAAATGAAATTCATAACAACTGGGCTTATACCAACTATTACAGGATTCGCAAAACACTTTATTCATGGCTGTGGAATTCTGGCTTTACTTTTTAATGAATAAATTTATAATATATTTATTTATTTACTTATCCAAGGTGAAAACCAAGGAATTGAATGCGATAGATTATGCGAGGTTTCAATCGAACTAAAGAATTAAAAGAAAAAAGGATTCGTGATCAGTCCAGGAACCTTTACCTAGATGTTTTCAGAAAGGATATTCTTAATCAAGTCTGCCGTTTAATTCTGTCCACCGGCGGATCAGTTAAAGGGGTCAGAACACAAGTCCAACTCGATCTCCAAGTCAGGAAGCACGAGGCAGCTAATATTTTTATTGAGGATTCTCTCTTGTCTAAAATTGATTAAAATCATTGATGATGTTGATTAAATTTAATTAATTAATCGATTAAAATAATTAATTAAATCACTGATAAAATGATGTTGATCGAACCGAAATATGTGAAGGAAATGTGGATAGTTTTAGCTGATTTAATAGAAAAAGTCCAAGTTTAAACAAGAAAGTATCTATACTTTGGGTACTTCTTTCCCTGCTTGTGTCAGCCGTGTTTTCTCTTATATAATTATGCACGTCCGCATCCTCCTCCTCAACTATAACGTAATCCTTATCAACCCAATTTAGATCTACTGTCAGCATATCATTTCCCAACTCTCGCTATTTTCTCTTGTAGTTAAAAAGATCCTTTTCCGTCGTAACGTTAAAATCGTACTGGGCCTGCATTAATGCCATTATTCCCGACACCTTAGCAGTCCGTGGGTCTCCAACCTCGTCCCGATCACAGGATTGCTAAATGCATTTAAATCCTCAATTACTTGTCTCCTTCCTCGCTCTGGCTACTGACGAGACTGATACGCCCATTTTATTACAGATTTCCTTTTGAGTCAATTTCGGATTCTCGGATTTCAATACCACGAAATTCATGTATTTATCATCCTTGATGTTCGTATTTATATTCTTGAGATTGACTTCTGCCACTTCCTTCATGCTCTGATAATAATTCCGTTTTGATTCGTTTTTGTTCATTTTTTATTTCAATTTTAAACGAATAAAATTCATATTCTTTGGTCACGTTCGGTCAGATTCGGTCACTATCAGTCATTTGATTCGATTCAGTTTTATTTTATATTTTTTATTCTCGATTTAAACTCTTCCTTTAATTCTTTGATTAATTCCTTCTTTACTTGCTTTTCGTTTGGTTTATAATTTTTGATTTTCTCAATATTATGATTTGTTCCTTCAATTATTCGATTTGATTCCTAAATTTTTCTCGTTGTCAATACTCCTGCTTCTATAGTTTTTTGTTGATATACATAAAGTTTATTTATTTCCATCGCTAATTCCTGACAGACCTCGCGGTAAATCGTTTTATTTTTTGCCGTCAAGCCGATAGAAACACTCTCGGATAAAAAAAGTAGAGCCCACTAGGTCATCCAAGCACTGATGCCAGAATAATCGAAATAACTGGAGCTATTCCAAAAGACCCAAGACCCGATAACACTACGGTCGAACCTGCCAGGAATTTTCGTTATGGAAATACAAGTTATTTTAATTCAAGAATCCTCACGCGTCCATAAATCGTTGATCTTTCGGTAATGCAGTAATTTATCATCCAACTTTTTTTCTCGAGTAAGAATTCATTTATTCTATTATTCACTACCTTGGATTCAGTGGGTTTATAAATCTCTTCTTCTTGGGTATATATCTTCAGGTTCGGGTATTTTTTCTTAATGAAAACAGGAAAGTTTTCTTCATCATCCATTTTATGTGCAATTTTGTTTAATGTCATCTATTATATTATTAATATTATTATAACCATATATCTCCAAAAATAATATTAAAACACGCCAAGCATTTTCAGCACTTATATTTTTTCTTACAACAACATAATCATAAATAATTCCTGATTTATATGCAATGAAACATTTCATTTTAATATCTCGATGGTTAGTATTTTCAATCCATTGTTTCAAACACGATCTCGAGGGTTTATTTTTGATTTAAATATAGCCGCACGTAATTTCCCGAGAATATTTATACAAAGTTGTTTATTTTTATCATCTCAAAACGACTGATATAAACCACCAATTTCTATAGTACTATTATTAATAATCACAATGAAATATTTTCCTCCATAACGAATTGAATATTCCGCATTAAAAACAATCTCATTGTTTTCAATTATAAAAGAATTCTTACCTAATATTTGTTTGATTTCTCTATATTTCAACAAAGATGAAAAGTTTTAATCTCGAATACTTTGCATTGTGTATTGTTTACTATTAAGATCTAAATTTAAATTTATTTCATTAATCTTTCCTAGAAAAAAATTATTTGAAACATTATATTTCTCTAAAATTGTATTTACTTTCTCGTTTGTTTGGATTTTTATCGTGTTGATTCCCCACTCGAGAATTTTCTTGTGTTTATCAATTAATTCTAAACCTTCCTTTACTTTCTTTGATAATTCTTGACAATTTCTTTATAAACTTGTTGATTATGCAGTTCTATATATTGTTTAGTCGCTGCATCATCTGGTTCCATTGATTCCAGATTTATGTCCACACATATTTATATCCCTTCGAATTTGATGGAAACATCTTTTATTTCATTATCGAGTCTTTTGATTTTATTTGTAACGATAATAACAGATTGTGATTTCAGGACGTTGAGTATCTTGTGTCCGTTCATGTTAATATCTCCGAGCATTCGATCTCCCGTCTCATTCAGGAAATTTGCCTCGACATTCTCGAGGAGTTGGGAAGTATTCACCGCTAATGTTCTTCCGGAAATATTAACATTTATTAAACGAGAATTTTACACAGAACATCTTCGACATGCATTCCATTCTCGAGATTCATAAGGACATAGATACATAATTTTCCACAAATCGAGGTTTGGGGATCTTGGATTTGATAGATGTTGTACGTGTACACATCATCAGCAAAGTATTGGGACATTTCACGAATGAGAATAATTCCGTAGTTACTACAAATTCGCTCAAGGGAATGTTTGATCATCGGGTTTCATCCTTGTCCAAGTACGGAAAACTGTTTACAAGATATTTGCTTCTAACATCGGACGCCAGCCAAAATTTGATGCTGAATTTATCCGGATTATTCGGCATGTACTGCGTAAATCGGCATCTAGCTTTAGTAGGGAATAATTGTTCATTAATCGTTATGTTTGCGCCAGGTTTGTAAGAAGCCTGACTATTCTTTATAAATTTTTTCCATATTTTTGAAATCAAGGCAAATTTGTCTGTCTTCAGTCTATCACTGAGTTCGTTTTTCTTATAAAAACGTATGAACCGAAGTATGTCTATAAATTTATCTCTAGACATTGTCTGGGCGAAAAAAGCCGGACCCCACTTCGCAGACCACAAATGTGAACACTTCAAATTTTTTGCCTCATATGACCCTCTAGCAAATAAAATTGCTACAAAGGCCTACAATTGTGATTTTGTAACCGTCCATTCCTTATTATTCAAAACTTGACGAGCTTCGAGTTCGGTACATGATTTTATATACGCCATCATACTTTCGTCAATTATCAAATTGAATGCGCTTCTTGCCGAACCAAGCATAATATGCCTTTTAGCATAGGCAGTTGGACCAGAAACGCCTTTGAATATGATATAAATAGGTGATCTACCTACGTTTCTGCCTTCGTTCAATGTTTTCCATAAAGTCCCATCAGCAGCTTTTTCGGCTAAACTTTTTTTTTAATGCGAAATGAAGGGTTCTACGGGGAAGAGGAATAAACGTTTACATATATTTCATTACTTAACTTAAAACCAACGTATGTTTTTAAAAAGTAATATTAAAGTTTTATATATATCATCCAGAGTATTGGATCAAATGCTACAGATATGATTAGCTCTTCTAAACTATCAGGTAATCAGATCAGTACTTGTTATATTAAAATTAAGATAACAGGTTGAGATTCTCCGCTTTTCTACAACATCATAAATCGTTTAAGTGCATTACATACAAGCTTTTATTGCCTGCCAATGGTTACCCATTGCTCCGCAACGTTGGAACTGCAACCATTGGTTATGAGACCGCCGAAGGTGAGCTCTGACTACAAAACTGCTAAAGCCCGGTCTCATATTGGGTTCAGGTAGCTGCTGTTAAAATGCGTCTGCTCCTTTAACTTTTCTGGTCCCTTAACTTCCTTTTCATCCTTAGTTATTTAGTCTATTTTGTATATTACAATGAATTACTTCAAAACAATAAAGCTTTTAAAAATAAACATTTATAATAAGATTACACACTACTATTCGATTTTTATTAATTCATTTTTTAATTTTATTTGTTGGAATTGCCTACGTTCTCTTTCGGCTCTGTCCGGCCTTGAATGAGAATGTGATTGTTTCTTCGGTTCATTGGGACGGTATCGCTATGCGAGTTGTGCTGGAGTGAATACCAGGGTGTACGTGATCGCACTCCACTCTTGGCTTGCTGATAAGGCGACCTCAAACCCTCGGATCTGAGTTCTCTGGGCCTGATTTAGTACTTTCTCCTCCTTCCACCCTCGTTGGGCCGCTGTAAGGCGCTGATATATTTTCTTCACCGGCGATGGTTCGACCCATGTGGCTGTAATCCTTTGGAGTTCTCGACTTAATTGCAGCCGGGCTGTTGAAGATCTGCATTCTCACAGCGCAGTTTCTTCAATTCCTTGTCGATTGATTGGATCGCTTCCATGGCTGAATTTAAATGAAATATAATAACCCGTTATATGATCAATATTTCGCGTTACGAGTTGAGTTGGTAATATTACATGAAATGTTCCTTTTCACTTCTTACCAGACATCTGCGGCCAAAAATAATTTTCTACTTTATCAAACGATTTTATGAAAACATTACTTCATTTGCTGCATTTATTCCACCTTAATATTCATCAAACTTTCGTTAAATTTTGTAACTCCAATTTATCATCGTCAAATAAATTACACAAACCATCTACTAATTTCTACTATCCGTATTATACTGCACTAAGAAACTCATTCATTTAATTGTAACTTTTATAGTTTAAGAAGATTTCCGTGATTTAATGTGATAATTAATTACTTTTTACAATTTCATTTAACAATCAAATAAAATCAAAAATTATTCAAAATAGGAAACATTTATTTCTCTAATAAATCCATACGTTAGATTCAAGTCTTTTGTTTGTGAATCTGCTGAGTTTCTCACTAGTGGGTTTCCGTTATAAAGGTCGTCTGGAATAAGAGTGATCGTCATTCGTTCGATTTCCCAAGCCTTCCAACAGGTCGCGCTAGATCATGCGTTGGTTTCTAGCAGAGCTGGGTCGTCTAGGTTGAACGATACGTCATACTCTGGGGTATATCCATCAGTGCTGGGTATTTTGCCACTTGCTATGTTGGCATTTATTCGAGCAAGTTTTCTTCTCTGCATGTTAGCTTTTCATCGGAATTTCCGTTCCATATATTTGAAATACCGCAGGGCGAATTCTGCTTGGTATCGGATTTCTCTAGCCGGTTTTCGACCTGGTTCTCTCTTTATTGCAAGGTTCGGAATCTCTACCTCATCGTCCTGCCGCAGGTTTCGGTAAGGCCACTCTTTGCTACCATAAGTGGACAGTGTATAGCCGTGATCGCAAAGAGCTTGGCGAAATTGGGCTGCGAACTGGCCTGAAACCGTTAGAGTAGTTTGAGAGTCTTCTGATCAATAAATTTGTGTTGAGTTTGATTTTAGGTGATAATATTATTGAAACACATTAATGAAAATTCTCCTATAGTGTTCAATCAAATAAATATTTTGCCATTTTTTAAGTAACTATACAGTTATGACTTCATAAAAAGAAAACAACGTTAATTACTTTGTTCGTGGTCCACCTGGCTGTAATCTAAGTCGGCTTCCATTAAAGATGGATCAACTTTGGTTTGCTTTGGGTTCCTTCCTCTAGTAATTTGGTTGCCGATATCATTTGATATTTTGAAATATATTGGATAGTTATATCACTGGTACGTATTTATACCATTTACTAACCAGATGATGGTTGAATTTATTCCATAACTAATGAGAAATTTTGCTCGATGATGATCGTAAGTAATATTTAGATTATGTTTGATAAATCGGATAATTGTTTATTCTTGTGATTTTTCAACTACACGCATAATGTCATAGTTATTGCATTTCATGACTGAGATAGAGTTGGTGTTCAAACTTATTCATCGTGTTTATTTATATTTACCTTTTAAATTATTGCTACCAACTCAATTTGTTTATTGGTAATAGCTATTATCAAGACGAATTCTCTTTGCCAATTCATCGCCGCACCTGATTTAAATAAGCTGGGGAAGTCATCTGCATTCAGTTTTCGAAAATCATCAGTGACGCACAGAATTTTGATTTAGCAGTGTTACCTATTATTTAGGTATGTAAATATAATTAGTGACTAGTAATTAATCTTATTTTTCTTTTAGAATTATTCATTTGTCTACTAGTCAACTTTGATGGATGAATCGAGCGTGAATTTCTACGAGTACTTGGTCAATCAATGTCTATTTCGATGAAACCTCGTCCGTCCGCCTTATAATGTTGGATTTCTTTTAATACAATTCGATTTCTCTTCGGTTTCTCCTAACTGATTGTTTCTGCCATAATTTTCTACGATATGATTTCAGATTTATTTTATTTGCATTCAGTTTAACTTATGATTGAAGTAATATTTTTATTTTTTAATCTTATGGTTATTCCGGCAAGCACTTTATTTAATAAATTGATTTTTTTGAATTTATTTTTTTTTGATTAAATTATTAGATAATTCTTTTGTTAATTTAGGAAACCATTTAAAAGATTTTAAAAAGATTTAAAATTAATTTATCGTAATTTAATTCTACATACTTAAATAGTTTAAAATTAATTCTTATTTAACCTTGAATCGACTATGAATTTGACCTGTCACTAACTTTTGCTAGGTA
This sequence comes from Schmidtea mediterranea, assembly GCA_022537955.1. Lineage (NCBI taxonomy): Eukaryota > Metazoa > Platyhelminthes > Tricladida > Dugesiidae > Schmidtea > Schmidtea mediterranea. The sequence continues at coordinate 592,272 of CM039680.1, forward strand.
ACTTTCAATTGCTCAGTCCTTAGGCTTGTAAGCGACTGAGTAATGGTGGGTATCTGGGTGTTGATATTTTGAAACTATATGGTTGTTACCCAGATAACTCAATACAAATATTTTCGCTTACCCCTTGGCACCCGTTGCTAAGCAACGTTGGAACTGTGTTCGAGCGGTTAGATCGTCCGCAAGAAGTGAACATTATTGCTAATACTGTAATTGACCGAAAGATCTCTGGGTCCAACGAGCTGCCGATAGAAGGCCTGTGCTCGATTTCGATTTTTTAGGTCCCCTTATACAGTTAATTTCATCATTCGTTTCTATAATCTCCATATTAACTTCTCATTCACGTATTCCAATATTCTCATACTACTTCATGCGTCCTAACACTTATCCGATCCTCCAAATGACATTTAAATATCAGCAAACCTATAATTTATAAATAAAACTGATTATCTAAATGATGTTTAAATAACAGCAAACATATAATTCATAAATAAAACAGCATATTTAGGCATTTCAATTACGCGCTGGTTGATGTTCGAGCAGCTCGGCGCTTAGCCTGCTCTTTACGTCCGGGTCGGTGGGCGCTAGGCTTTGAGGTGGTTTTTGAGGTTGCCGTCGAGTCCCGATATGCTATATGAGGAGTGGCGAAGACGAAGGGGTATGTCACTGCTGCACCTTCCTGGCAGGCTGACACCGCCACCTCTAGCCCCTTTATCTGCGTCCTCAGACTTCGATTTAGTTGTGTGTTTTTTTTTTTAATTGGTTTTTTTTCATTTGCTGCCTTTCGGCCAATTGTGCGAGCGAGGCTCAGCACTTCATACTATTTAGCTTTTTATTCTACCTACACAAAACTGCAACGCAGATGAGATATCAGCATTGCCTTGTAAACATATTTTACACAAGACTAAAAGGGAGGGGTATAACATTTTTTGTAAATGATATATGTTCCCGGTATATGTGATAGCATGCAATCACCGCATTCGGGCATGCTATCCTGGCTAGAGATATGATCTCAGTCTTTGTCAATCCGATTTTAGAGAGAGTGGCATTATTCTTCTTATCCCATGTGCCCAGACATCCAATCACTATAGCAGATATGGTGGCAGTTTGATTAAAAGCCTTTCCGATCTGTAAGGATAGATCTTTGTACTTCACGTAGTTGTCTTCTCTTGCTTTTTCAAAGCCTTCAACCGAGTCATAGGGTACTTTTAGGTCCAGGACATGTATATCTTTATTCCGTTTGGACCTAATTACCATGTCGGGTTTAAGCTTTGTTGGAATTGAGACATATTTGGGGGATTTTTCAACATCTATCTCAAAGCCAATTTTTTCTAGGAAGGCAACTATGCTAACCAGTACATTTTCATGCTTAACCCTTCGAGCGTTTGGTTTTGCACGACAGTGATTAAAAACGTGTGTCTGGGTCTCCTCATCAAGATGACAAAGTCTACATTTTGTGTTAAGATTATATTTCAGACGGTATGCGCTGTAATTAAGATTTAAGATGTTATTTCTTGCACGCACCAAGAAGCAGTACTGTGCATCATTAAGGGTATCACTAACTATTAGGTATTTAGCAGTGATACTATCCCCAATAGAGGCTGCAATGCGCTCCTGTACTCTTATCTTGTACCATTGCTCAGCATAATGGAGACCTACAAAGTCATGGAGTTCTTTAGAAAGAGTGTTAAGGTCGATGATCTATATAAGAGGTGCGATTTTTGTAGATCATTTCAAGAGAGAATTTGTCTTCAGCAAATTTTAAGGAGATGCATATACTGAACTTTCTCTTGAGAGCCAGTGCTGATTTTTGGAATTTCACAAAGAAAGAGGTGTTTTGAAATCCCTTGCTGATCTCACAGTTCATCCATTTCAGACCAGCTTCAAAGTTTTTACTTCCTGTAGAATGAGCAAGCTCAGCTATCAACATATCTCTAAAGCCGAGATTAGAGGAGTGGAACAGTCTTGTAATTCCTGTAATGCTCTGAATAAGATATTCATCGATAGTAGCGGTAATACCAAGACCTCCCATTTTGCAGTGAGTATATAGGAAATAGTTATTAAGGGCCTGGAATTTATCTCCAATCATTGTTTTCAGCAATCCCTTAATTTTTTGATCGAAGCCCAGCTGCTTTTCACGTCCTTGCGTAACTCGATTCCTATCACAGTCAAGGATTCTATGACCGATGATGCAGTTTCGTAAGGAGAATATAAGCTTGGAATGGATAAATGTTTTGTATGCATTCAGCTTTTGTGATGGATGCAGATATGACATAAATAAGGATCTGGTTAGTGCCAGTGCAGAGTCAAGTTGACCATCAATATCTTGATTACGTTTGTAAGAGAAGTCAACTCCAAGATATCTGTATTTGTTATTCTCAGATATAGTTGGTATCTCTTCATCATATAGGTGTAGTTTTTTTGGTATCTGAGCCAGCGCTATTGATTGACAAATATCCCGATTTTGACGGTTTGAACTTTAGGTTTGCAAAGCCTGCCAATTTCACAGTATTTTCCAAGGTTTTCCTGATTCCTGGATAAGAGTCCGAGAGAAGAACCAAATCATCAGCATATGCCAGAATACTGATGTTTAAATTGTGTAAAAGAAAGGGGTGGTTATCCAAGATAGATTTTAGGATGTAATCAATTGACAGGCAGAAGAGTGTCATTGATAATGGACATCCCTGTTTAACTCCCTTAGTAATTGGGACAGGCTCAGACATGGTACCTTAGCAGTCAAACATAGTTCTCACATCCTTATATAGTTCCTTAATTAATGTGAGTGTCTCATTTTTCAGACCCATTCCAGCCAGTGTGTACCAAATCAGGTCAAGAGGAAGCGATCCAAAAGCGTCAGTGATGTCTAGCCAAACGACGTGTAGTTCAGTTTTACATCGTTTAGCACGATCAATTGCTATGTGCAGAGTTGCATTATGTTTGGCACATCCGTCAGGAACACCAATCGCTTTTTGGATCTGGCTGATAAGGCTGCCATTCCTTATCCATTGTAATAGGCGGTTATTTATAAGAGTCGTAAATATTCTATAAGCTTTTAGGATTCTATAAGGTTTTAGGATCATGACAGTTCTGTATAGCTTCCATCTCTGTGGGCTTATCTTATTTCGAAGTACACAGTTACATATCGCAGTTATAAGCTCATGCTTTGGAGAGATCTTCTTCCAATCTCCACCTGTTATGAGATCCATTCCCGGGGCGGAGCTATCCAAGTTCTTCATGATGTGCGAGAGATTTTTACAATCAGTATATGTATCAGTGTCGACATCTCTATAGAAAGGAAGTTTTATTGGTGATGTATTTGACACAGGGCAGTCTTTGCTTGCGAATGTTTTCAAGAACTTTGCTATTGCCGGTTTATGATCTATTTCATTGTTTTCCCATATCTTCCCGATTTCTATTTTTTGATTGATTTGAAATTTTAGTCTTTTAACACATAGGAGTTCTGCCGCTTTTTTCTTTTGTAGATGTATTATATCTGACTTTGGTTTATTGTCCTTGAAGTATCGTTTCGGGTTTATTCTTCCGTTGATTCTTTCAATTTCGTTTAATGATTCTTCACAGGAGATTGTGTCGAGGTTTAATTGGTATATCAAGTCCTCTAATAGTATTCGGTAACTCCTGATATCGCTCTCAGGGAATTTAGTACAGCTATACTTTCTAATAATTGGTCTCATTGCTTCTTTCATCGTATTAATATCAGGAATATCAATTGGTATATCTGACATTAAACATTTAAGAAAGTGGCATATATAAAAAGCAGACAGGTTTGCTTCATGGCATACAGGATATTCCATTTCAGTAAGTGAGAAATTTAGATCTCCAAAAATATTCTGTACATTTAGTATGGTTTTGAGGATATCCGTTGCCAGTTCATAGTGCATGGTGTGACTATCATCCGCAGATGGATCTATAATCAATGCAATTCGCTTTCTCTTGTTTAAAAATAAGAATGACCAAGAAGAAGAGTTGTTGTGTATTGGTAAGATTATCTCGTTCCATATGGCAAAGTCTTTGAACGGGAAAGTTTCAAAGAAAATCTTGTAGTTGCACTGGATCAAAGCATTGCAAGTATAAGGACTGATGAAGATGGTTGATGATTTAATAGCATGTGAGAAAATATATGCTTTGACCAAGTGCTGCGACCATCAAGATAGTTCTTTTTCGATATCACGGTTGAAGGCAAGATTCTCTGGAAGGCTTCTGGGCTTAATTGCCTCTTCGTCTGGGATGTTTTGAGTTTCATCAGTCGCAAGTATCACAGCAAGGTTTATAGGTGTAATATTAATATCAATATCCATTTTGATAGGTTTACTGTCTGATATTGAGTTAATGAATTCTTTTAAGTGCACTGTCTTGATATGATCAATGAGCTTGGTGAAAGGCCTCCAGATACCGCAGTAGCATTGAATGCTTTTGGTAGAATCAAAACTGTATTTGGGATGAGATTTCATGTGCTCTATTATGTCAGATAAGTCTGAATCAAGGTTAAATATCTCATTGAACTTCGACTTCCGATTGCTGTTACGGTAAGAGCAGTAGAGCTGGTTTTCTTTTTTCTCCGTTCTGACGTTCAACCTTTCGTCGTCTAGATTGAATGAGGAGCTGTGCGGCGGGGTGTAATCATCCGTACAGGCGATCCTGCCGGCTGTTATATCTTCATTCACATTGGCAAGGTATAGCCTGGCCCTGGCTACTTGGAGGTTGGTCTGGCGCTGATGTTCCTCGAGACGAGCGATGAGGAACTCAGCCTGTCCACGAATCTCCCTGGCCATGTTGCGGCCCGGGTCCTGTTTTATCGCTACGAATGGTAGCTCGACATCTTCCCTTTGCCGTAAAGTGCCGGACCTCGGTTCTCTCGCTTGGGATACGGTAAAGCCCGCATCCCACATGGCCTGTCGCCAACGATCAGCGGCGTGCGCGGGAAATCGGATAGTTACTCTCGATTCATCTGAATATAATCCAATAAAAATTGATCATCCAAATTTTCTGGGCCATCTAACTGTTCAGTATCTGCTTAGTTGCGTGTCGTTTAGCGTATTTAAGGGTCTCATGGGTCATTTCAAGAATTTTATTTCTCTAGGTTACCTTCGGGGCGTGATGACGTGTTGATGTGTAAGTGGTGATGGGTGCTTTTGGTCATTTTGTCATCAGTATCGTTCAGTCAAACAGTGTGGTCACCTCGGCTAGGGAGGGGGTGGTTGTTACTCTCCACGGTGAGGTTGATGTGGCGTCTTAAAGAGTGCGTCGATCTGTCCAAGTAGTTTTGACTGTTTCAATCCCGTAGTGAAAAGTATTTTTATTTGTATTTTTAATTTTGACTAATTATTGATCCGAATTCCCTTGAAATTGAGCGCCAAATCTATTCAAACTGTCATGCCGGTGATATACTATGTAACTAAGAAAAGTTAATTAAACACCTGAAAAATTTAAGAAAACGTTCTACACTATTTGTGGCGGTCGTACGACTCGCTACCAAAGGAATTTTCCATTAGTCTTGATCGATTGTTGTGAAAACGAGGGAAAATCCTGTTATTATCAAAGTTCCTAATAATAAAATGTCATAATTTTCCACTAACCATTTTAGCTTAATTTAAGATGAACTCAAAACTTTCTAAAATCAGTCATCGTTAATAATTAACGATGGCATGCCTCAATTTTATCCTTCTCGTTTTAATTTATTCTAAGAGCTTCATAATCCATCATGATTGTTAACTAATAATACATTACTTTACTTTGACATATTTAATCTCGTTTAATTTGTGGCTAACAGAAATTCCCAATCCGTTGTTATTGTCAATCATCAACAAAAATCTAATTATGTTCCCCTCATTAAGTGATTCTTTATTAATGCGGAAAATTATGATCATATTCATTAAATAATTTATTGTTAATTAGGAAAATCATGACCCTATTTATTAAGTAATTTATTATTAAAGAGAAAATTATAACTCATCGTTATTAGCTATCAGAAAAATACAGTACGTTATCCTATTCAATTTTGTTTAATTAAAAGAAAATTCTCAAAATTAAGCCTTTGGTAAGATCATTGCTTAATTATGGGTTTAGTTTATTACAAAATTATACTAATTAAATACCTTAAATTGACCCATTATCAATACATTACAATTATTGTTCAGGCATGAGAATTTGAATAACAAGGATCACTGGATTCCTCGACAAAAACCCTTTCCGCTCCGCCTAGCTAAATGGTTGTCCTTCGTGACCAAATATAAATCACATTGGTATTCGGATTCTTTCCTCACCGAAACGGACGGAGTTAGATCGATGATTGTAACTGTAGTTCGGCATTTCTTGTATTTATTTAATGTTTGGAGTAAGTCGTCGATTTTTGGCCATGTTTTCATAAACTCTAAGAAAAATCAATGAAAGGTTTATTTCAAGTAAATTTTTAATTTCAATTTTAAATGACATGAATTCAACATGGCTTTGTGGAACTAATACTGGATAGCGTTACCTCCTGTCTTGGACTTATATATGTGAAGAAATTGATATACAAAAATATAATTTACTTTTGACGCCAGAGCTGGAGCCTGGAGAGGTGACTCCTTCTGGGGATCTCACTGAGGGATTTCGGTTAGATTTTTTTGAACGGTGATGCATTCGTAATTTTCAAAGTTTAACTATGAATCTTAATCAGTCGATGAATCTTATACTAGTTGGTGTGTTTCGGAGTAGGAAAATTTGTCTAACATTACATAGGGTGAATTTGTTGGCTGGGCGTGTGCGGGTATGTGGGGATGCATCATTCACTCTTATTGCTATCGTACCGGTGAAGCTCTGGTTGTTTGAGTATAAAATGATTTATCGATTATGCACCAAAATGTCACGATCTGCACTATTCTCGGTGTGCATGGTAGGATGGGCGTGACTCTGTGTATACACACTAAGGGTATTCGGCTAATCGGGTTTTTTCCGATATGTCAATGCCTTAATATAATCTATTTCGTACGGACATGTCTCACATTTATAATGGTTCGATTTTCTGGAAGGTAATTGATTTTGTTCGTTTCTAACTAAATTAATTTTTTTTAAACTTTTCAGTAAGCTATTGTCGCATGGACATACCTTAACGCGACAACATGATCGGAATTGTATGAGTATGGGCGCGTTCTTCGATTCACCGAGTTAAGCTGATTTTTGGCAAGACAAGATTTAGCAGCATATCACGTGAGTGGATGACTATGCATAGTTAAGTTTAAATTCTTGCAATTAAGGAGGACTCCTAACAGGAATATTACGGTTGTTACCTATTTACGGGCTTTACGAGTCTACTGAGATATCAGTTCATGCTCTTGCTATTCCACGGAGGAACTGGTGCTGACTCTTGGATGTTTTAAATTCACGTTTAAAGCTAATGGACCCAATAAAAATTACGGGTGGTTAATCACTCGGTGAGGTTAGCGGATAGTCGGAACAGTTGGTATTCAAGATTACATTCCTCCCTTGGATTTTAAAGTAACCTTCTAAGATTATTGAAATTGATTATTATCGAAATTGAACATTTATCCCGCTAGTTCAACTATCATATTCTTTCCATATCTAACCGAATTAGGCCGTTACAATATAACTTGAAGTTATCTAATTGATATCATTATTTTTTGTCTATGGAATGTTTGTTTATGATGATTATTATTAATTTGGGCTTTAGTGTAATATGTTGGTACGGCGTCTATTGTTATTAATTTTATTACACTTTTCTTATGTAATAGTTACCTGTTATGTTTATGGTAAATTAATTTGGATTTACCGTATTTTAATAATGATTTATTTTATTGGGGGATTTCTTTTGGTTCATGAATGATTACAAGTCGAATTTTGTAGTTCATCAATTTCCCATTTTTAATTCGGAATTTATATTGGTAAACCGTGTTTATTGTAAGTTCATCGTCCTGTTTGACCCTTTTTTTTGATTTGTATTTATAGAATTTCTAACTAGAAATAATTTAGTGTAAGCCTTAACCTTATATATTCTGCACTTTCCCTAGGTTTTATTAATTTTTGGTCTTACTTCGGCAACCTATAACGTTCGCATTATCTATTCATTCCGATTGCGAAAGTTTACGAAATGTTCGTCATCATTTTTGGTGTTTGTAGGGTCTCAATCAACTTACCTTTTCCTTAAATATTTTGTTAGACTTTAGGCTATTTTAATTCTTATTCGATTTTGAAACGTTAAATCGAGAGTTTCTTAACTACAAATTTCCTTTTACCTTTTCCTTCAGCATTTTTATTTAATTTTGAACATGAAATTGGGAGTTACAACAATTATTATATTTGATTTTAAGGGATTTTATCGACTTTAAAATATTTGTTCTGAGGTTTACGGTAACTACCTTATTTTATTCTGTCCTCAGGTAATCTTATTGACCCTTAACATGACATTAGACATTTAGAATAATCGCATTAATTTACGTTTATTTACGAAATATTATTGACCCTCAACATAATGTTAACGGTGTATATTAACTACATTAATTTATTTTTACTCGAGTAAATTTTTTATCGACTCTCAATGTGACCTTAGAAATCTATAACAACTACATTAATTCATTTTTTACTCAAGAAATTTATTTACTCTCAATGTGACCTTAGAAGTTTATAGCAATGATTTCATTTTATTAGTTCCTCGTGCCCTTTCCTTTGAATTGATCTTAGGCGTATTGTGTTCATATTATAGTTAATGAGTGCCCACCGGACTACTCGTGTGATAATTTTGAGCCGTATGTGAATATAGTTTAGCTCGAGTTTATGGGAATTGGTAGACGAGGAAACAGTCAAAAGACTATTTCTCCTTCCCTTTCTTCCCTTATACGGAATGATATTGACGTTCCAACTCCTGCGTTCCACACGCCGGAGCCTTCACTGGCACGAATCATTGGCGATAGTACACGCACTTACACGATTACGAATTGTGTGTTGGATTTTATTATCTTGTAGTGTGTTTCGGCTGTGGGCCGGAAAAATTTCGACAAAACAAAATAAAGTTTTGGTTCTATTTAAATAATTTATTAAAATATAATTTACCCGATACATTCATCATAAATATCATAATACACCGCTCTCCCTACGCCGACACCCAAGCAGAGCTCAATCGAGGTTGCGAGGATGCAACGTGGAAAGAGTTCTGAACAATACTCTCACTTACATCGCAATTCTGTACTGGTTCCAAGTTTTAAAGAACGATTCGTAAAACGATTATTCAAAACTACTTTCAAGTTTTTAAAAACTGATTAAAATTGTGTAAAAATGAATCGGTATATATACCTATATATACCTAACCTTGCGTGTTCTTTTTGATTTTACATTTTTAATTGAATTATTTCTAATTCAAATCATTTGATTTTTATTTCATTTTCATGAAATTTCGCATTTTTTGATAAATTGTCAAATTCCGGTCAAATTGTTAGGTTTTCATGTTATGTTTATGTTAATTTCGTGCAGATCTTGTTGCACTTGTTATTATTTTTATTTATTTTTGTGTTTTATAATTTTATATTTAATTGTTTTCTTTCTCGCATTTTAGTAGGGTTAATTGGTGTTTTAATAGTGGTGGGTTACAGGGTTTCGTTATTTGTTTATCTTTATTGTTGCCCAGTAACGCCATACAAAATATTACTCTGACTACCACTCGACACCCGTTGCTAGGCAACGTTGGAAATGTGCTCGAGCGGGTGGATTGTCCGCAAAAAGTGAGTGCTATCGCTAATACTATAATTGCTCGGACAACCCTTGGGTCCAACGAGCCGTCGTTAGAAGACACATGCTCGATTTCTTGTAATTGGTCCCCTTATGTCATGTATTTATCATTAGAGTCTAACAAATTACAGGAATTCTATTATGATTCTCTGGATCCTTTTACATGAGTTAACAAAATCAAACTACGAAATGTATTTCAATTGTGAGGGACAATGTTTGCAATTTTGATTTGGATTAAGTTAGTAATTTGGCGGCACGACGCCTAGCTCTCTCCTTGCGTCCGGGACGGGAGTAGGTGTTTACGGTTGCTGCAGGATTCGAGACTGAAGTTGAAGCAGCTGCCGACTCCCGGTAGGCTAACTGAGCCGGTGCGAATACGAGCGGATAGGTAACAGCCGCTCCCTATTGACTGGCTGATAGGGCAACCTCCAGTCCTCGTATTTGTGTACGTAAACTCTGATTGATTTGTTTTTCTTCGGCCCATCCTTTCTGAGCAGCTGTGAGCCTCTGGTGTAAGGGTTTGATTTTGGCTGGATCTATCCAGGTGGCTCGAATTTGATGTACCTCTCGTGTTAGTTGGATTATCTGATCGTACAGGTTCTTGTTATTTTTTCGTGCTATAACTAATTCTGTTCTCAGGGTTTGTAGGGAATCCATATCTGGAATTGGTAATATCAACACAATAGTTATTACCATAAAATTAACTAATTAAACAAAACTTTCTTAACGAATTGTTACACCATCAAAAAGAAACGAAACTAATGTCTACTTGAACAAAACCTTTATTTTAATAACAAATTTTAAACTAAATGGGATTCATAATGTTAATATCATGTGTCCGTGAAGCCTCTTGCTACCCATTCCTCGGGGGAGCAGTTTGGAATGATCATTACCGGCCGTTTGGTGTTTCGACCCCGGTGGGTTCCCGTCATCTGCGAGTCCTTCCTGTGCACGCCCGTATCTTTCCCGGTGTCTCCATACAGGGATCCGCGTGGCCGTGGGTGATAATGGGTAGCGGCAATCCGGCCGGTTTCGAGGTCCTCCTCAATGTTTGCCAGACACTGACGGGCCCGAGCCACTCGTAGGTCCACTTGTTGTTGGTGATCGAGAAGATCATCGAGTAGACTCCGTGCGTGCGCGTAGATCTCTACCGTGGGGTGCCACTCTTCCCAGAACGGTTCCGGTACCTCGGGAGATCGGTTGAGATGTTCTGATCTGTTATTGATACGTTGGAATTCGAGTGGGAATTTAGAGTGCCAGTAAAGCTTCCAGGCTTCTCTCCATCGGTCGGCGAGTTGCATGGGAATGAGATCTGGGTCTGCATTTCCTGAACGAATTGTAATTAATATACTTCCTTTAGGATACTATATCAGTGATGTACACTACGCGTGAAGGGTTCCTTACGTTTGGTGCTCTCTCATCTATGTGTAGTGAGGCTAACATCTAATGATTATGTCGTTAATTCCAGTGCCATGGAGAAAAATTTTTAACAACTTAAACGTAAAGTGTTATTATCCTAGAGTTCTATCTCAAAATCTAATATAGCGTTTCGATAGCAAGGTCGACGCTGAGGTATTCATAAAAATGGTGATATCATTATGCTGCGTGTACATAATAAGCATTTAAGTTTAATCATCATTATTTATACACAAAATCACTACCTGGGTGTTGTGAGTTAGGATCTGCTGTCACTCTTTCGCCGGTTGGGCTATTTGAAATAGTTCTCTTCCTATAATTCCGTTGTCGGTGCATTAGTAAGATCAATTTACTGATATCGGGCGAGGGTTTATATACTATTGATTATTTACTCTATTACTTTAATATAAGTATATGATTGCGTATCATTCGCTATTCGGCGGAAACGTGGACGTCGTTTAATTCAATTTAGCATTTCTTAATCAAAATTTGTTATATAATTTAGTCATATTAATAAATCGATCGTCGACCTTATGAACTGAACGGATGTATCAAGGTTCAGGTTCGATTTGTATTTACATGGCTGTCATGGGAAATAGTCGGCGTTTCAAGATGATTCAACTTTGGACGCGTGTTTCCGGGGTTGATACATTTATCAATCTACCGCTGTTTATTCGTAAGTTTCCGGTCGGCGTAAATTTTCGTTTTAATTTTTTTATTTTTCAGATTAAATCTTACTGAATCGATATCGATTTTTTTCTTTGGAGAAACACACGGTTCGGGATATTGGTGATGATGCTGACCATCCGGATGGTTCCCTATTAACTAGCGAGTTAGTTTCATGTGAGATTTGCATTATCTGGTTACCGGGATTTTCTTTCAGGAAAAGTTACATTTATCGATCGGCGAATATGGAAATCTTAGTGTCGATAAGTTGATTTCATCTCATTCTATCTCAGCTTTATCGTGGGAAGGGATAACTCATTCTTTTCGGATAGCACGGCACCACTCGGACGAAGGCTCTTCCTCGTTAGGTTCAGAATGTTACTTATTGGAAGTACATTGTCATGTATTCACTTGTTATTGGTGATCCTTAACTTTATATTTAATGGATTTATTATCGTCAATTTGATTTTCACGTGCTTCTTACTTTTAGTATTGGACTGTTAATTTGGATATTATTCATTTATGGTTTTGATTTTCGTAAGTGTTTGATTTTTTCGGTGATTTTGTGGGTTATTTTTTATCTATTACGTGAAAAATCTCTAATTAATGTTGAGAATTATAATTTACACTTTACATGATAATGATCTTAATTTGTAGTTTTTGTTAACCCTAGAAACGCTTAAATAATATCGAAACATCATGAATAATGATAGAGCTTACAATTAATTTATGAATCGTATACTCGATCGTATAATATGAATTTATAGTTAATGATTGAAAGTTAATGGTAACTTTAATATATGAATTGAAAATTTATGATAGGAACTTGTAGTACAGGTTTATAAATGATAAGGATATTTTATAATCATTAATGCGGATTTGAATTGACGATTTTTAAAATGAGTTTACTATTAATAATGCAATTTTCATTTAGTATGACGAAGGGTTTACAATCAATTATTATCAAAAACTTTACCCTTAAGGATCTGAATTTACCGTTACTAAAAGGGATTTATAGTTAACAATACGATTCGACAAATAATAATATCAATTTACTATTACAAAAATATATTTATGATTAACAATATGAATTAATAATATGAAGTTATCGTTAATGAGAGATTTACAATTAATTATTAACAAAATTTTCCCATTAATGATATGAATTTATTATTACCAAAGGATTTACAATTATTAATATGAATGTATTATTAATGAAAGGGTTTACAATAATATAAATCTACAGTTAACAATATGAGTTTATCTTTAATAAAAGATTTACCATTAGGAATATGAATTTACCATTATTAAAAGGATAATGAATTATATGAATCGAAAGTTAACAACATGAGTTTATCATTAACGAAAGATGTACAACTAACAGTACGAATTAGTAATATAAATTTAATAATAAAGATTTACTATAGCTAATCTAAATTCATGATCAATTTTATGAATTTATAATATAAATTTAGGGTGCATAGCATAGACTGATGTCATGAGTTTATACTAAATAACAACGATTTCAATTTTTAGTTAATTTCCCGTCACCTTCCTTTAATTGACCTTAGACGCAGATTATGTTTATATTATAGTTAATGAGTGCCCACTGGACTACTCGGTGTGATGATTTTGAGCCGTGTGTAATATAAATTAAGTCGATTTTGCAGAAATGAGAAACGAGGAAGCAGCCAAGACTTCTTCCTTATTTCTCGTTTCATCTATACGGATACTATTGACGTTACGACCCCTGCGTTCCGCACGCTAGGTCTTCACGGGTACATATCATTGGCGATCTTCCACGCACTTACATGAATCTGCACTATGTAGATTTTACTATCTTGCAATATGTGTTGGCTGTGGGCCGGAAAAATTTCGACAGATTTAATTTTAGTTCATTAAATATATAAAACAATTTATTAATATTAATAATATTTATTAAGTATATAACAAATAAACAGAAATTACCTTCCATTCCATTCCATACAAATACAAATGTCATAATATTGCATAGCAAAATAAAAAATAAAAAATACCTCTTCCCCAACGCCGACATCCAAGCAGAGCTCTACCGAGGTTGCGAGGATGTGACGTGGAGAGAGGGCTCCAAAATAAAATATTTCTCACCTAAAAGTAAGTTTTTAAACAAAGTTCAAAGGTAATTTTAAAAATGGTTTTATGGTTTGAAACCGGTTTGAAAATGGTTAACTTTAATGTGAAAATGGATCAGTATTTATACCTATTTTCTGTCCCTAACTTTGCATGTTAAATTTGATGCAGTAAAACAAAATTCGACCTTGTTATTTTCTAGTGAATTCTATTCTTTAATTTTATTATTTTTCAATTTATTTTACTAATTTTTCATTTAGAATTTTTATTGAATTATTATTAATTCAAATTTTTTGATTTAAGTTCCATTTTCATGAACTTTTATTAATTTTTCAATTTTGTCGAATTTGTTTTGTTTTCTTGTTATGTTTGTGTTGGTATCGTGCGAATCTTGGTGCGTTTTGTTATTATTTTAATTTATTTTTGTGTTTATTAATTTATTTTTAGTTCTCTTTTTTCTCATTTGATAGGGTTTAATTGGTGTTTCAATAGGTTTTATTTTAAATTTGCTTGTTATGTTTGCATGTGTGTTACTGATCCATTTAAACATTTTCCAAGGCCATTTGTGTTCTGGCCCAACAATAGGTTCTATTTTAAATCTGTACGTTGTATTTGCATGTGTGTTACCGATTCATTTAAACATTTACAAGGCCGTCTGTGTTCTGGCCCAACAGCAATGACGCATATCGGCATCGGAATTAGGAACCTTGAACATCAAGATTGATTTGAATTAGCTTCAATCGGGTCTTGGAGTGGAGATTCTCATATCTATACATTTAGATCTGTCGAAGAACCACTGCTCGTTCCACGGAGTCATTTTTACCGTTCTTTGCTTGCCGGGTTTCAGATTTGCTCGCTCTTTTTGGCAGACTGTGCAATTGTACGTCTTTATTTCCTCTCTGTGTCCGACGCGATTCAATCATTGATGGAGCCTCACCAGGAGTAGGTTCTAAAGTTTTACTTCATTATTATGCTTCTAAGATCGTGCCCTAGTTTTTCGGATCCTTAGTGGGCAGAAACCTACATGGAACCAATGATGATGCCTTATTTATTAATTCGAAACTAATATTAAACTCTTTATGTTATTAAACGAAGAATAATAAGTTTTATCTATCCACTTACAAAATAAATACCAAGATCCTTATTAGTTGTACTAATGAATAAATGATGCGGATTTCATTTGCCGGTTATGCATCGAATGTTAGAGGCTTCTCATTAAGCCGCTAAATAAATAGTAAAATTCTTCTTTTTGTTGATGTACGAGTGAACCATTTATTTCCATTTACTTTACTATGGAAACCGCAGTTGTCCTTTCTCCTTCTATACTTTTCTAAGGTATCTATCTCCCTCATACACCTCATAACTTCGCTACACCATTATGTACCCGTGAAATAACTGATAGTTATTGAAAGTTTCAAAATTTCTTAAGTTCTTATTCGCGTTATTTAATTTATCCTTATAGGCAAAGTTCGACCGTACATACGGAACGTACGCTATTTTTTCTGCTGAAATGAGTACCGTACGCGTACGCTATTTTTTGGTTAAATTAATAAATAGCGTACGCTAATGCTTCCGCATTACGTGTTAGTCGAAATATTTTTTTATTATAGAATTAACAAGGAATAACAAAATTAAAAATTAAAGAATGGAAAACGTGAACAATTGTGTATTTTTATTCCAATTTCCTAATAATAAACTACGGTCATCTAAACTGTATCTAAATTCATTTGGAGAATCAGACTCTTCTTGTACTGAGTCTTCTGACGTATCACTGATATCATCATTCGGTTCATTCCATTTCACGTTCTCTTCAACATAATCCACTTCTTCCACTTTGTCCATTAAACGTGTGTTGTCATGTATATAAACCATCTTCTCAATGGCCTTCGGATTCAGTGTAGACCTCTTTTTATTCTGTAAGAAACCAAATAAGCTCTAGCTCCTTTCAGCAGCACTCAAAGTTGCGGTTTGGCTTAATAGGTGTATAGCAAATCTCTGGAGCTCCGGAAAATATACATTAAATTATGATTACCCCTTAAAATGATCTACTATTATTATTATACATGATAAGATTGCATGATGCATTCGCGGAAGTTAGAACAACGACACGAAACTTCAACACTGCACACACGAAACCTAAATTGCCGCAACTCCGCTACTTTTCAAGTGCCTTAACACATTGACTGCGGCCATCATGTGCGTTATTGCCACGCGGCCGTACTTACCCATGCAAAAAACTATAAATCCATCAGTCTGTTTTATTTCTGTAGATAAAATAATCAAATTATACAAAATAAAACTAAAATAATAATTTACCTCTTTGCTGAAACGAAACTAAAAATAAAAACTCTAAAGTGACGTAATAAAGACGAGAAAAACCGACGAGAAAATGAGGAGAAAAAATGTGACATCACGAGAAGCAACTAATATTAAAGGCTGCTCATACGTACGGAATACGAACGTACCGTACGCGTACGCTATCTTCTGCTTTCACGTACGGTCGAACTTTGCTTATCGGAATTTACTTATACGATACCTTAGATATTAATTTGGTGATTATTTCCCATAATTGGTCGAAATTAAATTGGATCAGGAATAGGGTAAGAGCATTTCGGGTTTGCAACTCCCCTTGTGCGGCCCCAAATCCCTAGCATGTTGCCAATTACTTCATGTTTAATTATGATTACAGTCTAGAGTTATTAATTTCAATGTTGTTGTTTTTGCTTTCAGGTTTATTTGATTAGTTTTAAGGATTTAAATTACCCCATTCTCAGAAAACATCATTTTCCCCTCAGCGTTACCCTCTCAACTACTCATTCATCAATTCACTCTTCACCTCTTCACTTAGAGGATAAAATAAAATAAATTCTACTATAGATTCAGCAACGTTCTCATCGTTACTATCGGTAAAACTAGCCAAACGTCAAACAGGAAGGTGAGGAACAAATCAAATGAAACCAAACTCTATTTAGAATTACACCGAGTTAACGTTATTCACATAAAGATAATTTCAGAGTTGGTTTTTACTCGTCAATATCTACGGGGAAATATCGACGTCTCAGGGACCTTCGTACTTTGTCCGTGTCTCTCTTCATTGCACTACCGGTCACTAGATTTGCATAAGGACTAGAGGTTGAAATTGCTAGTCCGGGAAGTTCACTGAGGTCGATAACCTCTGGTCTCTGCTGTCGCCGCTGACCGGCAGCTATGGCTAACTTGAATTTCTCCTGGAAATTCACATTCAACTGGTCCACTGTCAAACGAATATTTAGAGCCATATGCTCATGGGTGGCCGATGCTTTATGGGATGTGGGTCTTCCATCTTCGGTGAACGAATGTTTTCTAAGGTAAAAGTTGAGGGAACCGGTGCCTCTCATGCCGCCGGCAATTCTTGTTAGGCTTATGTTATAGATCTCGGATCCTTGGTAACGGTATTTTGGCCGGTAGGAGAATTGTTTCTAAGGACATAGTAGTAAGTTTGAACGATCCAGAAGGACAATCTCGTGAGACGTGCTGACTCGACACGATGTCGATCGCCTGTGCCAATTGTGGTTGGGTAACAATAGCTGCGATTCGGCTTCGGTAAAAACCTTCGTACCAAAGTAGTGAGAAGAGAAATTAACACTTGCTGTGCTCGACTTTCTGCTATCAATTCGTTGCGACAACGCGAGAGACGGTGAATCTTCTGGTGAATATCTTTCATCTTTTCAGGTGGAGATTATGACATCTTTATCCTATCGTACTTCGCGCGTAGAACGCAGTGTTCCTCATCCAGTTGAGTCATAACAGAAACTGGCTAGATTACCGAAGCGCTAGTAATAATTTTCGGAAATAACAAACATACTACTATCAACGGAAATAGGAGTTATTTAAGATAAGTTGGAAAGTTCGGAAATGATTTTATTTGTAGATTTACGAAATATATAGTATCTATCAAACAAACCTCCTCAGTGGTATCAAAGCAAATGATGGTCTCATGTTGCCACTCCAATCACTTATCACCCCAAATCTCCCTTTCTCACATATTCAAGCTAATTGAATCGTACAAGCTCTCAGTCATGCATACTACATGGATTTTTATTAAATGACTGCAGAGGGTTTTAACCATTTAAAATTATGGGAAGTGCGCCGAGAGCTAAGGATTGTGAATGAAATTTGAAATACAGAGAGGAAATAAATATACAGTGATTAAATAAATGAAATAGGAAATTTACCAAAAGATAATGGTGGAAAATGCTCAAATTTTTGAATGATACTTTAATAAATAATAAGTAAAGATGACAAATAGATATATGAATTATAGAAATAGACGATTAAGAACCAGGATATAGAAAGATAAAGACGTAAGATTTTCCATCGGCAGTCAAGAACCCGAAAGTGAAAATATCATGAGGAGTATTTCTAGAAATGGAGCTCATCTGCTCATGAATTTTCAACCCTTATGTACAGTACCAACATGGTAATCACTATGGGTACATAGGATGGACAGTATAGTAATCTAGATGGTGTTTAGGTAGGAGTCACACAGAAACCCTAAAAAATAAATTAAAATAAACCATATTCGCCAACATGATGATAAAATATGTATTTTGCCTAATGGAGTAACTTTCTTTTGCATGTGATAAGATGGATCTTATAATAACAAACTCACCAGCCGAACCGCCAGTCTGCCCATCTAAAATTTTATTTCAATAGTTATTATAAATAAGATTTTATGGGGATTTGTCAGTGGCACCAAAAGATGCCACGAAAATTCAAAATAAAATCAAAATTAGTACAACCAAAACTTTAACAAATACGAATATATATTAACATGAAAACACAAACTATTTACAAATTGATTCCTACTAGAAAATTTTCACACAAATTTTTACATAAAATTAAAATGGTTAAAGTAGTGGTTAAATTATGAATTTGGCTATCGTATAAATAGTTGTTTTGTGTGTGTTTGCGACCAATAGGCGATTTTTAGCGATTTTGAGGGTTTTTAAATGATTTCATTAATTTTTAAATATTTTTATAATTTTTTACTTATTTTTCTTTATTTTCTGAGATATTTTTTGTATTTTTTAGAATTTATTTTTAATATTATTTTTGAATCATTATTCTTTTTGACCCTTAAAAAGTTCTGTTTATAGTCGCCGCTTCCACCTGTGTATTTTCTAAACCTTCTTTTGCAAGGATTTGGTGGTTTAATGTAAGGAATATATTTCTGTCTACTGCTGTAGGCTTTCTTTGGATTTTATTAATCTTGTTTTATTTATTTTTGTTATATATTATTATGTTTTATTTGGTGTTTTTAAGTTTAATTTTAATATCTATATGCGGTGCATATTTATGTTCACGGTAGCCATATTAATAATTCAACAATTTGTTTTAATTAACATAAATTTATTTTTTGTTTTAATTGTGGCTCTAAGCCCAACAATCATAATTATCTGAGCGACGTTTTTCAAGATTCTTCTATATAAATATTTAGTTTATTAGATCTTTTATTAAAAAGTAAATTCGCTCGTTTTCAGATTCTGCTTCTAAACAATTCACAAAGTCATTTTTTGTTTTCCTCTTTCCTATTTTCTTCATCTTTTAGTGTTAGCATTATTCATTGTTTTGATCTAATTTTAATTGAATCTATTATTGGATCATTTTTTTTTCATCTTTAAATGTGAATAATTTTCCTGAATTGTTAATTAATTTATTTAATATTTCCGTTTTTCCTATTTCTTGCTTTATATATTTTTGTATTCCTTTGTGAAATAACAAGATTTCTGCATGTTTTCTGCTCAATATTTCACAATCATATATTATTGTCAAATAAAATGTTTCAACCTGCCAGATTTCAAAATGGATGCGCCAGATATTTGACGGATTCATTGTGAAAGGGGTTCTACTGTAATCAAAACCATGATAGAATCATTTGTGAAGTAAGCAGGTTGTAATGTGCACTCCAGATTCAATGTAAAATCGCCGATATTTAGAAAAAGGTAAATGTCTTCCCTTGCGTTTTCCTTTTGCGATGTCCCCTACTTTTTTAAATCGATGATTACGTAACTTTTTGAAAACTTTTTAAAACAGAAATAACGTCATTATTACGTACCTTATTCATAATGTTTTTACATAGAAATGTTCGCTGTGTTGTACTGAAATGTTACGTAACCTCCGACCTTGTTTAAATTGATTATTATATAACTTTAAAACTTTTTAAAAACGTTGATTACATCACCAAATTTAACATTATCTAGAATTGTTTATCCCTATACTAGTAATTTCTGAAGCTTATTCTAATGATATGGTTGCTTAATCGAATTCTTGAATATTCAAAGGTTTAAAACCCATATCCAATAGTGAACATCGATTACAAATCTCTTTTGGCAAAACATCTCTGTTCGAAATGAAACATTCAAAAGTTCAATTTGGAATATGCATAATAGGCAAGTGATATAAATGAAATATAAAGATATTAATGTGAAAGTTTACTTAAAAACTTTACATAAAAACCAAGTCATGATGATAATAATAATGCATTTATTCACACATTAAAATCCTAGAGAAAGTCGAGCACTGACTAATTTTCAAATTCGCGATATCACATATTTTTCATCCATTTTATATCCCTGTGTTGAAATATTGACAAACCAACTTTCACCACCTTTATATTCAATTTCATCAAAGGCATCATGAAAACGTAAGCTGTCATTGTTGATGATTATATTTTAACTGCAACTTAGATTCTTATTGATTTTCATTAACACTTTATTTACTGCAATATCTTTTTTGGATAATTGTGCATTGAAACTTGGATATTGAGACTTCATCAATTTCAATGACTTTGAGAATTCATGTGGGATTTTATTCACCAAAAAATACATTTTATAGTTAGGATACATTTGCACTGGTTGGGCATATCTTTTTCTATTTCTTTAGAATTTATCTTCTTGTTATTCGTTTTCAAAGTATTGAATGAAATTTCAAATTCGAGCGTAAATGTGTGACCTTTGACCATTAAGATTCATACATTCATATTGCACATATCTTGACTTTGTAATGCAATTTATTATTTTTACAATATTACAAGAAAAAAAAATATTACCAATATCACAAATAAAAATCGAGAAAAATCAAAACAACAGTTTTTTACATTCAAATCATTATTGATAAAAATCGTGATTTTTTTTTGCTTATAAATTTGCTAAATGTTTTGTCAAATTTTCTTGTTATCGTGCTGTCTATATAAATTCCGTCCGGTTGTTGGTGCATTTGTGAGATTTTAATTGTTTAATGTTTTTCGATATTATATTTATTTGTGCTACTCTCTTCAGATTTTTAGCTGTTTATTTAATGTTTTTATTCAATTGTTAATCAGGTTGTTGCTGGTTTTCGTGCTTTGTTGATCCGATTAAACAAATTTCAGTATCACTTCGTACTGACCCAACACACCCAAAACTTCTTAGTTTAAAGAAGAATTTCAAAATTGCTATCGACTATTGAAATAATAAAATAGAGCATACATCGAGCTCTAAAAATGAATTCGATTACACACACGCATACAAATTTAGTTATATGCACAAACATTGTTATTTTTATGAAGTAAATAGCTTTATACTTGTTATATCGAATAAAATTTGTTAACCGGTGTCGAGATTATGGGAACCTCAACACAACGTTGCTTATCAACCGGTAACAAGTTCTAACCTCCATCATTAAATGTTTGTATGTAGGTTGTGATTATAACATAAATCGAGGCACTAGCAAATTAATCCTGTAACTCACCACTTGCAGTGTGTGGTTGATGGGAGCCGGAAAAGTTCGATGCAATATAACAAATAAGACTAAAGCATATTATAAAGCAACAAGAAAGGGTCAAACTCAGTAAATAACACTTGACTAGAATTTGATTATCTTATAAATCCGCAAACTAAAAATGTCCATACGGAAACACTAGCAAATATTTCAGAAAATTTCTATGAATGTAAATTTGACCGAGCAGTTATTTGATATTCAATATATCTTATTTTTCTTTATTTTTATTTTTTCTTGCCAAATTTAACTTAAAATTGAAATTTTTTGAATGAAGAATATTTTATCTTTGTTTAATTTATTGGATTTTATAGATTGCCGATTTAGGTCAAATTTTCTGTTATCGTGTTATTTTTATGTAGATTTCTTGCTGGACATAATGCATTTTGCGAATTAATTTACTTTTGGGATTATCTCATTTTATAGGTTTTTTTTGTTTTTTCTAAAATTGTTATATTGATGTTTAATTGGCGTTAGATTTGAGTTTATTTGGATCTCTGTTTTCGTGCTATATAACTAACATATTCAAACAAATTCCCAGAGCGCTTTGTTTTAGCCCAATAGTTATTGATTTTCGTAACAAACTTACAATATAGTATTCCTGTATGAGAAAGATAAAAACAAAACAAAGAACTCAAAAAGGAAAAAAATTATTCTATCTGATTGATTTCAAAAATCTTCACAAATCGATCTTTCGAACAGGAAGCAAGTAGAAATGTTTTCTCATTCGGGACCGGATTGAATCGTAGACGCGTTAATCAATCGAAATGAGCAACGAAAGATAAAAGCGTGGTCCGACTATTGGTTGACAAATCGAATTGTACAAATTTGATCTCGGCATTCTTGAGTCCAATGGCGAATACGTAAAGATTCTCAAGTAAAATAGGCATCGTAGCAATAGCAATATTTGTTGTTGCCCAACATAAACACTCCGGGTCCCGTTTAAATTGCGACCCGCAATTCCAATGATCACTCAAGATAAGAATAAGACTTGATCAGGTCAAGAAAGAAATAAATAACTTTTATGCACGATTACAGTCATGACTTATACATATAAACACAAACTCATGCCAAAATAAATAAAAGGAATAAATAAATTTTTATAGCACCGATAGGATAGTTTTAAAATCATATTAATTAATATCAAAATATCGTTCTGCATAATCACGATCATTCGCAATTTATCGGCAGGATTTCTTTTTGTTGAGATTAGTTCTCTTGATTTTATCGGTTGCTGAATTGGTTGGTTTTCGGTTTTGTTGAGAATTAGAGTTATTCGAGATTCGGGTTAGGACCTAACCGTTAGGTTATTGTCCTAGAGATAATGACTGTTTAGCTGATTAGATTTGGATTTTGATTTAGCTATTTAATGAACTGGTTGGATTTCTTTAGTTTTAATATTTAGGTTTTGTATTGGACTGGATTGTTGATTCGATTTGACTTTGGTTTTCTTTGAAAATCTTATGGTAAAGTTTTTCTTTATAGACTTTCATTTAATTCTCGTTCCGTAGCTAGATCCACTTTTTCTATTCGCAATTCTGCCTTGGTTGTATTTTGTAGTCTTCTTTCTTGTCTCATTATATTGGTGATTGTCTGGATCTCGCTTGTTTTTCTCGGATCTCGTTATGAAGTTGTTCATTCTCTTTCAATATAATTATTTCTTCGGTACAATTCGTTTCTTTAGTACAACTGTTTTCTTCCATGTGATTTATTTCTTTAAAAAGATTCATTTCTAAAATAATGACGTTTTTAAAATTTCGTTTTTTTTAAACAGGATTTTATTTTTACTTAAACTCTTTTTACACGTTTTGCTGCATGATTTACACTTTACATTCTTTACAATCGCTTTATTATTAAACGTACGTTTTGTCTTGTTTTATACTACCTTCATCGTTTCTCGTTGGAAGAATCGAGTAGAAAGGTAATAATATCATTGGAGGTCTGTTCCGTATTCGGTTCGTTTCTTCTCTAGTTTCTGCTGAGTCTTGCATTTCTTCTAACAAATAGGCGAGATAATCTGAATTCTCCGTTAGTTTCTCTACCTCAGCTTCTAACTCAATTATTCGTTGGTAGGTCTGTAATCTCTCTATTTTTCTTTTAAGGTTTCTCTCGTTTTCTTCATAACAATTCTTCAATAGTTCCATTTCTTGTTGCGTCTGCAGTGCAACTTCTCATGCTCTTTGATAGAGCTTTCCATTACTAGTCGTTGGTGCTCAAGGTTTATATCCTTTTGATTGGAAATTCCTCGGAATTCATTTGGATCTTTTAGTGCTTCAGCTAACTGTTGTTGTACTCGTTCCGTTTTGTAGATTTTTACTTGTCGTTCCAATCTTGCGCATTCATGTTCGTATCCTTTCACTTCATGATTTAGAAGTTTTACTGCGCTTTTGTTCATCTTGTTCCATTTGTCTTTTAATGCGACTTGTCTAGTCAAATCTTCAATTGCGGTTTTGTTGTTCTGCGGTTTCCCATAATTCCCATTCATTTTCATTGAGGATCTTTTATGCAATTGGTTCATTTCCTTTTTTACGTTTCTCCAATTTATCTTCCATTCAAGAGCTTGGAAACAAGTCCAATCGTTTTTCTTTACTATTTTCTCTTGAGCGTTTTATAGTTCTTCTATCCGCTCTTGTCGCTAATCCATTTTATCCATAAATGATTTGTTATCAGTTATTCGGATTCGTCTAAGCGTTCTTTAACATCTTTTAATTGTTTCACTTCTTCATTATATTTTAATTTCCATTTTCTTGCTTGCTCTTTCTTGATTCAGTATTTTTCTGATCTCAGTCATTTAGTTTCGGAGATTCTCTCTTCTTTTTGATTAGGTTTATTTCTAATTTGCATTTTTTGCTTTTTGCTCTATGGCTTTCTTTTGATTGTTTATACTTTGCCATTCTCGTTGCTAGAATTTCACTTTGTGGTTGCAAATATCTATCAGTTGTTGGTTTGTTCTTTCTAATTCTTGTTTCCATATTTGGGCTTGGGTTTTGAGTTGATTAGCCCTCAATGTTTCTTTTGTATTTTGCGTTACGGCTTGGTAATATTTCGCATTTAGCATTTTCCTTTCCTTCTTCAATTCTTCGAGTAATTGTTGCTGGTTCACTCGGATTCAATAGTTTTGCGTTTCAAGTTCATTGACTCGTTTTTCTTCTTTCTGTAATAATTCTGCCATATTACATCATCTTCTTTCTAACGCGTAAGTACATTAATCTAATTTTCAAGCTGTTGTTTCACTTTGATTCCTTCTTCATAAAACTTGGCAATTTCTTGTTCCTTTTCCCTTTGGTATTTTTCTATAAAGGTTCTCAATCTTTCGTACCCTCTCTGGTACTCCATTTTATTAGCTACTATATACTTTTGTTTCCAATTTCAAGCTTGACGTTTTAATTGATTTATTTGTCGTTCGTTCTTTTTGCTTTAATTTTAGCTATTCTTTCCGCTTTGGGTTGCTCTGCACTACATCATCAAATGCTCCAACTCTCGACTTGTTTGTACAACATTTCAGTTTTTTCTTTCATTTCGACCTCTTTTACTTCGAATTGTCTTCGATTTTCTTGGTATAACTCGGTGTCTTTACACTACTTTCTCATCGCTCCTTCTTCACCTATTATTTCTAATAGCTGTGATTCAATATCCATTTCTCGTTTCCTTAGTTCTTTTTCTTTTGCTTGGATTAAGATTTTGTCTATTTTTATCACCAATTTTACCGCTTTCAGCTGTTTTGTTTGATCTCCAACGTCAGTTTGAATTTCTTTGTGATTCATTTTTCTAAATTATTTTATTTAATCCTTTATCATATACACTGCAGTATTATTGATTCTACTTTTATACATTCATTATTTACAATTTCATTTTTAGGTTTATTTATTGATCGGCGAAACGGAACTTGTTCATCCGTTTACTAATCGGTTGCCTACACTAGAATATTATATTAGCCTTTGTCTGTACTCCTTTCATGCCAGCAGCTGTCCACAAGGAAGATGGATCACCTCTACGTCTTTTATCCAACATATAGTGCAACTGTGTTCTCTCAATATCACTTGTTTAACACTTGATTCACCCAGCTCGTCTTGATGCCTTTCTGCATTTTGTTGTGTTGCTTTCATTAATTCAAATATTGATTCACGGGCTGGTATGCTTCTACTTAACTTCTTTCTTAGTATCATTTTGGTGAATCTGTTGTGATAACCGGTTGTTTTAATTGCTTCTTTGCATTCAGGCTGTTTAATGATTATTCTAATTTTGTCTTTGCTTAGTGGGTTTGTACTTTTTCTCTTACATCTATATCGAAAACACAATCTTCTAGATGCTCTAATGTTCGTGTTTTTCTTTTCTCAATGGGTATTCGATCCTACATTTTACGCATTCTAGGTTTCGTTTGTTGTAATCCCCTAATTGGAATCTTGGTAAACAAAGTCTATGTTCTTTAGTGATATCATTGTAATTTTCTATATTCGTCGTATTTATTTGGCAATAGACATAGGTTACTTAGTTGGGTTTCTCTAATGCACCCGAAATATAGAATCCATCTCTCGCTAATTCTCTGCTCTGTTTCTCGGTAAATACTTTTTCTATCGCAAATGATATCTGTCTTTCCCATTTACCTGGGGTCCTTTCCTGTTCCTTCTTTGGATTTGATTTTGTATTTGGGACGTCTGAATTCGTTATTCTTTTTAATAATTCATCGAATTTTATTTCTCGATTCTTTTTCTCGTTCTTTTTAATAATATTTTCCATTTCTACTAATAAATTCTCATTATTATTTCTCTGGACTTCATAATGTTTTTGACTTTTCGATATTTACTTATTTTTGGTTTTTTGGTTTTTATTTTGTTTTGTATTTTTTTATACAACACATTTTTATCGATTTTCTGGCTTGGTTTATCTACACTCCGACCACTCTTTATACATTTATACACGTCTCTCTTTACTAATCAAGTCGATTTATACTCTCTTTTATTACATTTATTTTTATATAGATATTATCATCTTTTACGTATGTGCTTGTCTCAAACTTTCTTGTTGGAGGAATGCGGGTGCTCCTGCCGCTAGATTCTCCTCGGTTGTGGGTCGTATTTAACATGGGTTTCGCTGATTAGGTTTGAACGTTTCGGAGTGGGTTTTGTTCGAAGATATTATGGCGATGGTAGTTTTATTTTTGAAAGGCCATTCTAGTAATTCATCGAAATCACCTTTCCATATCTGGAAGAATATTCCAAAATGATTATCTAATCCCGTTCCACTTCCATTTGGGTATAGTTTTATTCGTATCTTGGATCCATTTTTCCTAATATAAAATTGTGGACTCAATATACATACTTGCGTTTCTTCTTTATCGCATCTCAGTTTCTTGGTCCATCCTTTGACTATCCATACATATGGTGTAATTGGTAGTTCCTCTGAGGTTGACATATTCGCTTTCCATTTTTGCTGTTGGATGGTGATTTCTTTTAA
This sequence comes from Schmidtea mediterranea, assembly GCA_022537955.1. Classification (NCBI taxonomy): domain Eukaryota; kingdom Metazoa; phylum Platyhelminthes; order Tricladida; family Dugesiidae; genus Schmidtea; species Schmidtea mediterranea. The sequence continues at coordinate 619,446 of CM039680.1, forward strand.
CTTTCCGTCTATTATGATCGTTTTCTGTATCATCTGTTCTCCCAGTTTTTCAAAATCTTCCCTTGCATTTAAAATTTCTTTGATCAATATTTTGTGTGATTTTAGATCATCTTTCGCATCGTTTATAGCCATTGCCTTTACTTTGATTGCTTCTACCATTGTAGTTAGATGTTCTACATTATTTTCTTTCACATGGTTGATATCTCTTCTCGAGGGGTTTGTAGTTTACAATTTAATAGTTTGAATGGACACATTATTGCCTTTCGTGAACAGGTTTTCCAGTGTTCTGTTAACGTGACACTTTCTTTCACATTACATTGATTTGGACATTTATTTTTGTATTCGTCACATATTTGTCTTTCGGTTAAATTTCGATGCGTTGTTTCTAACTCTTTCCAACTGTCGATTTTTCTACAGAATTCGCATTTGTTTTCTCTTATTTCACGTATCTTTGGATGACTTTCTCTATCTTTTTGGGTATTTGTATCATTACACTTTGTACATTTTACTTCTATAAATTCGCATACTTCTTGGTGATTAGCGGTTTCTTTTATAGGGCAATTTCATTTCGCAGGTTTGAATGTAGTTTTGTTGTTCTAGTTGGGCGATGTTTTGTTGTTGTTGTTCAATAAGGTTATATACGTAATATTTCGGTTAACGCTTTCTGATAATAGTTCTTGAGATTGCATCCATTGTTCTCGGGCTTGGTTGGTTATTCTAGTCATTACATCGCATTTTAATCGCCATAACGGTTCTAATGGTTGTTCATTGGGGTGGTAGATAGTATTCCATACGATTTCTGTGGTGAATTCGCGTGAGTTGGTACTTGGGTTGCCGTTCTTGGTTTCAACAAAAGGTGGTACTTCGGCTTGATTAGTTTGATTTCTCCTGGATAGATCCATTTTCTATTAATGATAATTTACTATATTTTCTGGTTTCTCAATTTTTACTATCGGTTATTGCATCGTATTGTTAATTAATAGTTTAATTTGTCCATTATTATACAATAATATGGTAAGCTATTTTATTTTATTTACACATTACCTACATTTTACACAACACTATCTTTATCATACATTATTTACACCGTCTCTTTCTTTCATCATTTATTTTAATTTCATCTGGTAAATATTCAATTTATTTTTGTTCTATTATATATTGTTCTAATTTCCACTGAGCCTCCTTTTCATTCCATTCTTTTATCCATGGTGACATTTTACAATCAATATCATCTAAAAATGATATTTTCCGATATAGTTCGATATCTTTTCTCCATACGATATATATTTCCAGTATTTTATCCATTTTTTCTTTCATTCTTGTTTGGAATTTTAATATTTGTTGCTCATCTTTTGCGGGTTTTTAATCCTTCCTGACTGTTCGTCCATTGCAATATCTTGATCTTTTATAGCTATGAGTTCAACTACTCAACAATCCGGATCGGCGGTAATGATTTGTTTCTCACTATTGGGTAACTTTATTTTAATTTTTATTAATTCTGTTTCTCTCATTTGTCTCTGGTATTACCATATTTACTAATTAATTCGGTGGTCCGTTGGTATTCAAATCGTATTATTTATATATCTCGCACATTTTCGACAAATATTTTCATCGATTCAGATCTTCTGGTATTTATTCGGTCGATAAATATTCTTGTTTGTTCGATTGCTTGTTTTACCAGTTTTGATCTGATATTGATTTCTTCTGGCCATATCATTGGTCTACTAAATGTATATCTGCTTTGATTTTCCAACCATTGTTGTATAGTTGCTCGTTTTTTCGGCCATTTCCTATCTTTTCTCGTTCCCATTGATATAATTCATTCGTGTTTGTTCCCGTGAGTTGGATCATTTGCGTTTGGACTTCTGGTTGTTGTATTCCAATTTGATATTGTTTTTTATTAACCTTTTTCAATTCTGTTTTATATTCTGTTACGAAGTATTTCCATGTTACCGTTAATATTCCCCCTTCTTGTTGATACGCTTGTGCAACTAGTTTCATATCAATAAATGCTCTGTTAATGGCACACTTAGAACAGGCTAACGAAACCACCACAACATCGGTTCCCTCAACTTCTACCTTAGAAAACATTCGTTCACTAAAGATGGATGACCCAAATCCCATAAAGGCATCGGCCATCCATGGGGATGTAGCGTTACATATTCGTTTGACAGTGGACCAGTTGAATGTGAATTTCCAGGAGAAATTCAAGTTAGCCATAGCTGCCGGTCAGCGGCGACAGCAGAGACCAGAGGTTATCGACCTCAGTGAACTTCCCGGACTAGCAATTTCAACCTCTAGTCCTTATGCAAATCTAGTGATATGCCGGTAGTGCAATGAAGAGAGACACTGACAAAGTACGAAGGTCCCTGAGACGTTGATATTTCCCCGTAGATATTGACGAGTAAAAACCAACTCTGAAATTATCTTTATGTGAATAACGTTAACTCGGTGTAATTCTAAATAGAGTTTGGTTTCATTTGATTTGTTCCTCACCTTCCTGTTTGACGTTTGGCTAGTTTTACCGATAGTAACGATGAGAACGTTGCTGAATCTATAGTAGAATTTATATTATTTTATCATATAAGTGAAGAGGTGAAGAGTGAATTGATGAATGAGTAGTTGAGAGGGTAACGCTGAGGGGGAAAATGATGTTTTATGAGAATGGAGTCATTTAAATCCTTAAAACTAATCAAATAAACCTGAAAGCAAAAACAACAACATTGAAATTAATAACTCTAGACTGTAATCATAATTAAACATGAAGTAATTGGCAACATGCTAGGGATTCGGGGCCGCACAAGGGGAGTTGCAAACCCGAAATGCTCTTACCCTATTCCTGATCCAATTTAATTTCGACATATTTTGGGAAATAATCACTAAATTAATATCTAGGATATCGTATAAGTAAATTCCGATAAAGATAAATTAAATAACTTAAAAATGAACTTAAGAAGTTTTGAAACTTTCAATAATTTAATAAATGAATTTTACGCGTTTAAACACAAAGATTATTTATGGTAAACTTTTATCGAAGGAAATCTTCAGTGGGATAAAACGAACGGTATTTTGAACCCAAGTGTGTCGTATTATTTATTATATGTAGGAAGACGTAAGCCCTCTATGGCAGTCTTGAACCGAAAAACGAAGTTCATCCAAGGAGTAGTATTGGAAACGGTGCTCACCTGCTTGGATAGTTTTCGGCCATTGGGTACAGTACTAACGTGAGTTATATCACGGGTACATAATGGTGTAGGGAAGGTATGAGGTTTAGGAGGGAGATAGATACCCTAAAAGAGCATAGAAGGAAAAGGGACAACTGCGGTTTCCAAATTAAAGTAAATGGAAATAAATGACTCACTCGTACACCAACAAAATGAAGAATTTTACTATTTATTTAACAGTTTAAGTAGAAGCCCCTAATATTCAATGCATAGCCGGCAAATGAAATCCGCATCATTTACTCATTAGTACAACTAATAAGGATCTTGGTATTCATTTCGTAACTACGTAGATAAACCTTATTATTCTTCGTTTTATAACATAAAGAGTTTAATATTAGTTTCGAATTAATAAATGAAGTATCATCATTGGTTCCATGTAGGTTCCTGCCCACTAAGGATCAGAAAAACTAGGGCACGATCTTAGAAGCATAATAATGAAGTGTTGGACAAAATTTTATGTGAGCCCTTAATTTTGTTTGGCCAGCACGATAATGACTATATACTTCTGAGCGGTAAAACTAAATATTAAATTTAGAAAGAAAAACGAAAAATTTAAAAGGAAAATAAAATAATTAAAAAATTAAATCAAGTTTAATACACAAAACTTGAAAAATTAATAATAAAATAAAAATATTATAAAAAATTATTTAAAAAATAAAAATCCTTGTTTTACCGCATGAAGATACACACACGGAAAGTTGTGGTATATAAGGCAGTGCTGAGCAAGCAAAATTCAGTACGTTTTTTAAAAATCTTAATAAAATTTTAATTAAATAATAATTTTAATGTACATTTTAGTTTTATTTGTTTTATGCAAATTTTTGTATATTAAAATAATCTATTGAAGAGCCTCTATGGTCGAACTCCATCTCGAATTCAAGATTACACAAAAATTCAAGTTAGAAAAATGAATTTTATGATCGACTAAGGGTGGTGCTAAATCACGGACCGTAGTGCCCAGGAGGTGAAGAAGTTGTGAGGACGGTTGTAAGAACAGCCTAAAGTTTCCCCTGAGACCATATCGTCTGACCCTCGATAGACTAAGAGTGGCCATGAGGAAAGATTAAAATCTACTAACATAAAAAGACTCGTTTGGATGAAGAAACAAATTAGGACAAAAACAACAATGATAATTACACGAGAAACCTTGAGGATTAATTACTGTTATATTTGCAGAAAACTACCAGGCAAAACCTACTATGCAAATACATTAGAAGAATAGATAGTTATGAAAAGCAGAACTAAACGATAATTAGACGAGCTCCTAACGTATAATATATTTTCGTCTCTGAAAAATGAGAGTATTAAAATTGGAATTTTGATACAGAAATGATTATGAGTCGTCCTTAATAATTATGATAAATATTTAATTTATTTTGTTATTTTATTAATTTTTCAATTACATCCAAAAAAGTATGTTTATAAAATCTTAACATTGAAAATACATTTATTGAAATACAATCATTTGTATTTACATTTTACTAACCCTAATATTTATTTGTAATGTTTTTGCTAACTAAATTAATTAATCGACACAAACTAAATAATATTAAACACTCAAAGAAACAATGTAGACCAACTTTGTAACATGTATTCCTCACACCACCCGAAAGCAGTAAACTAATTTCTAAATAATTTTTGTAATTAATAATAAATCGGTGTCGATAGATTCCAGACCGTAAATCAAAAATCCAACTCCACCAGTAGAAAATAATGAGAAATAGAAAACTCCATTCGCATCGATGAATATCAAACGGCAGTAAAACACACCGAGACAAGCGAATTTATATCCAAATGGAACACTTCTAGAGATGAAAATAAGTAGACAGAATAACTAAATGAAATCTTCGAATAAATCTTGGCAAGGACTTTCAGGGGTGATTTGAATCACCTATAAAAATTTGTAGAATCCTCCAAATCATTAGGTACGGCAGAAATCCAAAGAGTCCAAATCGAAAAGAGTGCATAATAAATTACTACTAAATTACCTGCATATATAATTAAACATTTTGTCAAATATAATCAAATAAAACTCACCTCTTATTGAGAAATTACACGAAAATGAAAAAGAATCCATTTACATCCGTTGCTACAGATCCAGTTGAATAACAGATGAGAATCATCGGTCGGAAAAGTTGAATGTGTCAGTGAGCATGTCCATGACGAATGATAATTATGGATAGATAACATTGTGTGTGTGCATTCGTATCTCTAGTACACCAAGCGAAGTTCAGATAAATTCCGCTATAATGCAAGTTGAAAAATAAATCAACTTATTGGAATTTATTTTTTGAGAAAATTTAGTGTAAAGGAAAAATGGAATGTTGTTCAATTGTTAGTATAATATTTTTATAAAACTGTAAAATAAGGGCGGAACGCTGCTCAAATTTTCCAAATCGATGAAAATACTTTATCGAAAACTGTAAGATAAAGATGGATTACGGCTAAATTTTTATATAAGTAAAATATTTTCATAAAGCTGAGGAATAAGAGCGAATCCCTACAAAATGTTTGATAATAATAAAAGGTTAACATTTGAAGGATATTGGAGAAGAACGGGACCTAAAAATCGAAATCGAGCACAGGCCTTCTATCGGCAGCTCGTTGGACCCATGGATCGTTCAATCAATTAAAGCATTAGCAATAGCGCTCACTTTTTGCGGACGATTCACCCACTCGAACACAGTTCCAACGTTGCTTAGTAACGGGTGCCGAGTGGTAAGCGAAAGATATTTGTATGGGGTTGTCTGGGTAACAACCATATAGCTTCAAAATATCAACATCCAGAAACCCACAAATTTTGGTGCCACTGACATATCCCCATAAAATCTTATTTATAATAAGTATTGAAATAGAAGTGTAGATGGGCAGACTGGCGGTTCGGCTAGTGAGTTTGTTTTCGCTAGTTGTGTATGCTGGTCGTGCTATTTCTAATACTTCGGCTGTCCACGATGAGTCCTGGTCGAACGACGTAGGACTTTACTCGTAGGGCTCGTTGTAAAACTCTGAAGGATACCTTTATAAGTGATGGGTAAAGATGACAAATAAGTATAGGAATTGTAGGAATAGACGAGTAAGCATCAGGATATAGAAAGAGACACGCGTAAGACCTTCCATCGGCAGTCAAGAACGCGAAAGTGAAAATATCATGAGTAGTAGTTCAAGAAATGGAGCTCACCTGATCATGGATTTTCAACCCCTATGTACAGTACCAACATGGCAATCACCACGAATACAGAGGAGGGACAGAATAATAATCTTGATGGCGTTTAGTTGGGAGTCACACAAAAACCCTAGAAAAAATAAATAAAAATCAACCAAATTCGCCAACAATAATAATTTAACAAATTTTGATATATATATGTATATATATATATATATATATATATATATATATATATATTGTTGGGCCAGAACGTAAACGGCCTTGAGGAATGTTTTAATGGATCAGTAACACACACGCAAATATAACATGCAATTTAAATAAACCTATTGAAACACCAATTAAACCTATCAAATATGAGAAAAAGAGAATTAAAAATATAAATAATAAACATAAAAATAAATTGAAATAATAACAAAACGCACCAAGATCCGCACGATACCAACACAAATATAACAAGAAAACACAACAAATTCGACAAAATTGAAAAAATTAATAAAAGTTCATTTAAGTGAAATTTAAATCGGAAAATTTGAATTAGTAATAATTCAATAAAAATTCCAAATAAAAAATTATTAAAGTAAATCAAAAAATTCTAAAATTAAAGAATAGAATTTACTAGAAAATAACAAGGTCGAATTTTGTTTTAATGCATCAAATTTCACATGCGAGAAAAATAGGTATATATACTGATCCATTTTCACATTAGAAAACCATTAGCAAAATATTTTGAAAAAACCATTTTTGCACATTTTGAAAAACTATTTTTAAACTATTTTAAAAAGTTATTTTCAGATTACTTCGGAAATCCTTTTTTAGGTGAGAAATATTTATGTTGGAACCCTCTTTCCACGTCACGTCCATTGCAACTCGGTAGAGCTCTGCTTGGCGTCGGCGTGGGGAGAGAGGCATTTATGTTTTATTTTATGATGTACTGTTTTATGCAATTTTATGGATTGGCGATTGATGGTAACTATGTTCGTTTTATTTATAATTAATAAATATTATTAATATTAACACATTGTTTTATAAATTAAATTAAATTTTTCTGTCGAAATTTTTCCGGCCCACAGCCAACACATAACGCAAGTAAATAAAATCTACACACAAGTCAGATTCGTGTAAGTGCGTGGAATATCGCCAATGATCTGTGCCCGTGAAGACCCGGCGTGCGGAACGCAGGGTTGGAACGTCAATATCATCCCTATAGATGGAACGAGAAATAAGGAAGAAGTCTCTGGCTGCTTTCTCGTTTCTCATTTCTGTAAAATCGACCTAAAATCATAATACACACGGCTCAAAATCATTCACACCGAGTAGTCCAGTGGGCACTCAGTAAATATAATATGAACACAATGTGCGCCTAAGGCTTAATTCAAGGGGAATGGTACGGGGAATAAACTAAATTGAAATCGTTGATATAGATAATTTGGATTATTATTTTTGAAATAAATTATTGGTACAAGTAAATTGAATTTACGTAGAAATTATTAAATAAGTAATTCATTGATTTAATTAACTTAAATTATGGATAAAGGTTAAAGCAACAATTGATTACAAATAAAGTAAAAGCCAAAGTAATTAATTAAATTATTATAACTGAAAAATGGAATAGTATTGAGAAAAACAAGTAATTCATCAATGTAAATTATTATTTATTGGTTAAAAGTAAAACAATCATGGAGAAAAATAAGTACATTATCGATTAAATTCCATTAATATAATTGTTAAGTAAAATTAAAGTAACCCATTGTTCAACAAACAAAATTTTCTTTAATGTAATTCGGGAATTAAAGCAAAATAGTATAAAATCCTTGATTAATAAAATCAATCCGTTGATTAATCTAATAAAAGTTGTCGATTAAACCAAGTGATTCATGATTAAAATTTAAAATAACTGGAATAAACTAAATTAACTCTCGGATAAAAGTCAAGTAAACCGTTAAGAAGAATGAATAAAGTTGATTCATTGATAAAAATACTAAAATAATAATTTATGAAATTAAAGAAATTGGCGATTTGACAAATTAGAAAGAGAAATAAGTAACGCGAGTGATGGAAATTAATCGAATTTATTGATAAAGAGATTCCTCGATTCGAACAAAAATAACTTGCGGGTAAGAGTAGCGGGATTTATTAGTTAAAAACCAAATATTTCATTAAGTAATATAAATTCCTAGATAAAAATAAAATAACGGAATAAGATAGTTTATTAATTAGAACAAATTAACACAAATTATGAAAAAATAAAAATTTAACAATCAAAATTTATATTACATGAAATGTTCAATCAGGAAGGCTTACTACATGATTTTTTTTTGAATAATAAAAATTCCACATAAATTCCAAGTGTAGGAGATGGCATCCGCTCGAAACCCACGATGGATGTAGGTGTTTTTTTTTTCCTTAAAAGTGGTTAATAAAAAACATTCAACTTATCTGAAACATATAACTCACAAAATGTTCCACGAACGCACGATCTTGAAAGTCCACTTGTCTAAAATAAATTAGAAAATTACCAGTGATAAAATAAACAATATTTACTTACTGCCATTTCCGTCGACATAAACAATTCACTGTGATCGAATTGCGATTGACGTTCACTTCCTGCCATTCGATTCAACCACCAGCACATTCGTCAATATATTTATCGCCGATAACAGGATACGTCATTTGTTTTCACTCGACAAATTATGCACTCGCCCAATATCTTAGATGAAGATTTAACCCGTCAATCCATGAATATTGCAGAAGCCCCTCAGACGCGTAAGTTTTAAGTAATTTTAATAACCACTTATGATTGCGTACGAGCCTTAGAAACAACCCAGCATCGAAACCACGTCATCCGCCGATAAGAAACTCAAGTCCGTAAGAAAACGCTCCAAATTAAAGACAACGATCAAATAAGTCATCCCTAATAATGCATCGAGATACTCCCGTGCCAGCTAAATCTCAAACTCCGGCTTAAGCATGACAACCAATCTTTCGTTTGTCATTATGCACCTTCGGTAACCCTAATCGATCTACAGCACCATGAATACGCAGTTAACAAGTTCTACGCGAGAATCTCCGTCCTGATTACCTAAGAAAATTTGTCCGACAAAAACTAAATTGAAATCAAATCGTGTGGAAATTACGATACCGACTAAGCGACCGCTCAAGTACTTTCGTCTAAATTCTTCAATCGATCCGTTAGATCGTTATACCACATTCAACTTAAGTATTTTAATTGATCCAGGAACTAAACACTAAGTATAGATTTTGTAACCTTTATAATTGTTTTATTTTTCGAATAAATTAAACTGTGATTGCTGAAATCACTTTAGTTTAAAAGATATAAAAATGTTTAATTATTTAACTATTATTTCATAAAAGATAGACCACATAATGTCCGTTCTATCCAGAAAATGATGAATGTTCAAAATAGTTTGTAAAGTTTTCTTGAAAATTATTTAGCTATTTTTCCTTTAACTCATATTGATATTCGAATTTACATATATCTAATTGAATAATTTAAATGTATACAAACTCAAAGGTTAGCAATCGATGAACCATTTGTAACCTAAATAAGTTAAAACTATCAACGAACTACAGTTTGTTATTTTTCAACATCAGTAATGATTTTCTCGAATGGCCCGTACGGCATGAGAACGCGTAACCCAGTAGCTTTAAAGTATCGTTTTCCCCTAGTTTCCAAATGCATTGCCAGACCGGTCAGTAACACGCGTCCACCTTCGAGTCTCGGGTTTAACGTATTTGAATGTGAGTTAACACAATCTCTCCTTTAAACGACAAGAAATTTTGTGCAATTGCGAACCATACGATAGCCATCCCAATCTAAAATGCCAAGAGAAATATTGAATGTAAAATGCTAATCTCACCAATTTTTCCATTCAGGAGAAACAGGAGCTATGGTTGAACTCCCTGCTCATGTCGTGGAACAATGGAGGCAGGCATGGAATCAGGTGTATCAAGAGCGATGCCCTGACATGCCTGAAGATGACCAGTACGAAGACATATCGCCGGAAGGATTCATGTGGCAGTTCCGGAAGCCGTTTGACGAGCCCAACCCTTCCCAGGACATCCTAACTCAGGCCCAGGAGCTCCTGGAGGACCTCCTCCAACACCAGCGCCAAGTCGAAGCAGATGTGGCAAGGGCAACAGCACACCTGGCCAACGTCAAAGATGATCTGGTGGCAGGGCGGTTAGCCAGTAGATACCCACCGTCACCAAGACCAGTTCGGAACCTCAAAAGGCCAGTGTTCGTGATCCCTGGTTATTCCCCAGAAGAAGGGATCAAGCGATTCCTCGCAGACGATTGACTATTTTGTTAATGATTGGAACCTCTTATTATAATATTAGTGTTATAGACCAATTCTCTTCTTTTATTATTATTGTAAATTTTATTTTCATAAATATGTTTGAGCTTAAACCCAATTTTCATTAATAGCCAGCATAAAAATTCACCCCTTATTATTCCAGAGATGGACCCCATGCAGTTACTCCAGAATGAACTGACTCAGGCGAGGCAAACCAATAAGAAATTACACGATCAACTTGTTCAATTAGTACGAGAAACGCAGCGAATTAAAGCAACATGGGTCGAGCCCACGAGAATCAAACGATTGTACCAAAAGCTAACTGCGGCCCAGAAGGGATGGGCAGAAGAAAAGCAGTTAGTGCAGGGCCTAAAAACCCAAATCAAGGGGTTAGAGGTAGCGTTATCCGCCTGTCAGGAGGGAGCAGCGGTGACCTACCCTCTAGTCTTCGCCCCTGCTCAATTGGCCTATCGCGAAGCGAACTCTACTTCATCTGCCACCTTAGCTACTCCAATCACTCCGTCCACAGCCAGTCGACGACCTGGGTTTAAGGAGCGGGCTAAGCGCCGAGCCGCTCGATCTTCCAATCCATCGGCAATCCTATAATCTTTGGATAAATAAAACATCATTTATGTATATTGTGGTTTTCATGTACATTTTGTCATTTTTTTATAACATCTTGAGGCTTGAAGTAACACTGTAGAAAGGTTAAATAAGCAGTAACACTTATTTCATGGTTAAACTAATGTCGGTAAAATAAATAGATAAACAATAGGAATTAAAACGCAGGGGGACCAAATAAACGTTAAAGCGAGCACAGGTCTTCTATCGACAGCTCGTGAACCCGAGGATTGTCCGAGCAATTATAGTATTAGCAATAACACTCACTTTTTGCGGGCAATCCACCACTTGAACACATTACCAACGTTGCCTAGCAACGGGTGCCAAGTGGCAGCTAGAATCATTTTGTATGGCGTTACTGGGACAATCATAAAGATAAGCAAGATTCGAAACCCTGTAACCCACCATACAAATTTGGGGGCTCAGCCGGGATAGAATGATTGTTTTGCAAAGAACCCAAGGAAATATAAGCAAATGTGTAAAGTTTAAATAGAAATGTCGGGAAGACATTTCACCAAACCCCGCAGAGATGAAATAAGAGTTGAAAAATTGTTAAGATCGATGAAAAAAATTGTAAAGACCGTTGAAAAGCGAACAACCTGACTACAGATAAGGAGCAATGTCAAGGAAATAAACGACTAGCCCACCAAGTACAAATTTGGGGGCTCAGCCGTGATCGAATGATTTTCGTGTACAAACAAACGAGGGGACATAAAGCATAACTATCTTTTTAATAGAAAATGTCGGGACGACATTTTACCAAACCCCGAAGAGATGATAAAAACGACCAAAAACGACCAAACTGACTACAATTAAAACAACTAAATCAACGGCCAGCAAGAGAACACAATGGTCATTTCGCAAAGTCCCAAGAAAACAAAATCGATATGATACTATTCGAAAGTGGTATAGAGATCGACCCCAAGACATTCGACATCTACCAACGCTCGACGATATCACACCCAGTAAGTACCAACGACACTCACAAGACGCAAACAACATATAATTAGAAGGGAAAAATTCGGGATAAAATGAAATGGGGTAAGTAAGGGGAGTGACGATGAACGAGAGAAAGCAATAGAACCAAGTAGAGGAAGTCAATGACAATAGAATAGATTACAACGAATAATAATTAAAATAGTAGTTAATAAAACGAATCAAAATATATTAAACTAAGAGTTGAATGAATTTAGTTAATTAGTAGTTAATTAAAATTAATGGGTAATTAAAAGAGATTTAATAATTTTAGAGATGGAACCAACAAAAATAATAGAAAAGCTAAAGGGCATCTTAAACATCGAAAGCGACAATCTTGAGGAATTAATCAATAAACAAAAGCTAATTTAACGAGCTAAAGAGGATATATCAACGATTTCAAACTTGTACTCCGACGAACATTGCATATTGATAAAATTGATTGATATTGACAAAGACGTGACAACTGAAAGAATATATGAAATTCTATCCATGAGATTGGAAATAACCAAATTTGGAAAAAGCTGGAACAAGTTAATGGAAAAAGTCAAAAACATTGAAGACGAGATTGCAACAACAATGAAAGAGCAAACCAAGGCTTATTTGGAATGCTATGCGTGCAAAACAGAAGAAGCACGAGTAATGGTGATACCTTGCGGACACCTGAGTTACTGTCATGGATGCGCACAAGAGTCGTACTGTATGTTATGTCAGCGAAAGATAAAGGAAAGATTAACTGTTTACTTTCCATGAATTGTTATGATGAAATGAAATAAATGTGTATTATGCAGTACTTGAATTATTATTAGATGATAAGACGAATATAAAAGGAATATGCAGTGTTTGTAAATAATAAAACCACCCGACAACGATAAATAAAGGTAATAAACCGAAAACATGAAAGCCGAATTAAGGAAATAATTAAAGCACATGCACAGAGACACAAATATTGGACGGAAAAATTTCGACAACCGAGTTCCTTAGTGTATAATTCTTTTTGTTTTATTGATATTATATTGAGATAGGACGAGGAAAAATGGTTAACCTGAGCTATCAAATGATAGTACGCTCACCCAAGGGAAACCCTGATCAACCCTACTGAGAAAGGAACTGGTAGGCCAAGTCGCGTATGTCAGCAAGTAACCGGCGAGAGATTGATCACATCTTTTGGGGAACTTGTTGATGCGATTACCACAAATTTTGAAGGGGGGAGTGACGAGATAGACCGAGAGGTGAGAGAAAGAGTGCGCACGGAATAGAATTAATAGTTTTGTTTAATAGTTGATTAAAGGTACCTAGAAATGATTTTTTCCCTAGCTGGTGGTGAGGCACCAGAGGACAGCTACGGACTGTTGTGTTCAGGTTGTTATCAGCCAAGGGACTGATGGCGCTGAGCCGTTCGATACAAAAACCCGGATCACACACCGAGTATCGAACGATTCTTTTTTATTGCTGGGCGGAACTCGATACAACAACCCGGATCCCACACCAAGTATCGAGGGCCAAACGGTAGGTGAGATGTGAACTAACCAGTAAATGGTTCATACTCAAAATGACCTACTAAGGTCAGATAAGGGCGGCCGAATTGAGCCGGGAAATCTGACGGGAGAGGCGGGCAGATATTAGAAAGTTTATTAAGAAAATTTTCCGCGCCCATATTTAATCGCTTCCTTTTCTTTTCACTATTCGGGAAATCAAGTAAACCGCTTTTGGAACTTGATTGAACGTCTAGGCATTTCCATACTTTTATATTCTCCGAGGTACACAACCCGGATCCCACACCGAGTACTGAGGGAATGTTTTTTTATTTTGCCCAGCGAGGAGTTTGGTACAATAACCCGGATCCCACACCGAGTACCAAATATCCGAATGGCGGTGAGTAAAGCGTAACCGGAAAGTGCGCGGCCAAAAGACGCCATGGATTGAGAGTCAGTGTGAGGCCTCAAACATACCCAAAAGTCACTGATGAGCTCAATTCCGATGATTGGAATAAGATAAAATAATGAGAGATAATATGAATAAGATGAATTAGACTAAAGTTAATATGAATATGAGTAAAGATGAAATTGATAGAATATGATTATGATTAGAGACGAGAAACAGTTATGAAATAGGATATAGAAATGAGATACGATTATGATGAGACATTACAGATAGGATATGATATGATTGAATATTAAAGATGATATGAGACATGATTAAAAATTAAATATGATTATGAATAGATGTTAAAGGTCACAGATGACCAGTAAAAGAGTTAAATCCGAAGGCCGATGAGCCAACGGAAATTATAGAGGGCATAGAGCGCCAGCGACTGAGGACTAAGTAAATAAATTTTTTTTTTCGGGAAACATAGGAAAAATAATTAATGGAATGAATGAAAGTATGAAAATAAGGGGACCTAAAAATCGAAAGCGAGCACAGGCCTTCTATCGGTAGCTCATTGGACCCATGGATCGTTCGGTCAATTATAGCATTAGCAATAGCGCTCACTTTTTGCGGACGATGTACCCACTCGAACACAGTTCCAACGTTGCTTAGCAACGGGTGCCAAGTGGTAAGCGAAAAATATTTGTATCAGGTTGTCTGGGTAACAACCATATAATTTCAAAATATCAACACCCAGAAACCCAACACTACTGAGACCCATATACAAATACACATAAAAAATAGTAATGAAAATATTTTTATTAATAAAACGATGCTCTTTAATTTATTTTTCAATTTGTAAATTTTTCAAGTCTGAATATTCCAGTTGGTAAATTTTCCGGTAGCGAAATATTATTTATGCGTAATAATATTTATATTATTACTCATAAATTATCATTAATTAATTCAAATGATATTTCAAAATTGTTTTGTGTAATTTAAAATTTATTTTTTATATCAAATTTAGATAGACAAATACTATAATATTAATATTACCAAAAGTTCAGAAATTGGAATATTTGTTTAAATATTCGTTATAAAGTTGCAAATTGTGAACCTTTGAATATAATTATTTAATTTTTGATAAATTATTATGGACTCAAAACATTCCTTAGTTAAATTGTATAATAATTCTCACAGTCTTGTTAGACATCATCTAGATTCATTCAATCATTTTGTTGAAGTTGAAATGGGAAAAATTGTCAAAACTCACGGCCGTGTTGATATCCCTTCTTCAAAGTTTTTTGTGCAAATTTCTAATATCAAAGTTGATAAGCCAGCAATATTTGAATATCAAATCAAAATTCCATTATATCCCCAGCAATGCCGAGTCCGAAATTTCACTTATGCTGCAGATGTCACAGTTGATATCCAATATCCCGGGCCTGGAAATAAATTAATTAAAAACGAAAAATTTGTCATCGGTAGAATACCGATTATGCTGCGATCGAAGATTTGCAATTTATATGGATTATCGAATGAAGAGCTGACAAGAAAAAACGAGTGCATTTACGATACTGGTGGATATTTCATTACTAAAGGAACAGAAAGAGTATTTCTAATGCAAGAACAAATGGCGAAAAATCGAATGATTATTGAAAAATTCAAAATCACGAAGAAAGGTGGAATAAAAGTGCCTCTGTCGGAGAAAATTCCCGACGAAGATATCGTATGCCATGTGACGAGTTACACAATTGTCAACAAAACCAAAACGACTGTATTCAGAAACAGCGGATATTTCTACGTGCAAAACTCGCTATTTCACGAATCGATCCCGCTATTTGTAATGTTTGCCGCGCTGAACATGCCGGCTCACAAGGACATATTCGAATCGATCGGATTGGAGAGCGAGCTGCACAACGAGTTGATTTGCAGTGTGGAGGAGTCAATTGAGCTGGGAATATTCTCGCAACGACAAGCACTGATGTGGCTCATCCCGAGGATCAAAGTGGCCATGAACAAGGAGAACAAGATGACAACGAGCCCGACATCAATGGAGGAGGAGGAACGGAGCTTACTGATGGCCAGACAGGAGATCTGTCGCCGCGTGCTCAATCACGTGCCCGGTAGCGTTGGCAACCTGTCGTATCGGGCTAAATATCTCGGCCTGATGACCAGGCGGATCCTGCTGGCGGAAAACGGGCTGATCTCAGCGGATGATCGCGATTTCTACGGGATCAAGCGGCTGGAAATGGTCGGCACGTATCTGGCACTGATGTTTGAGGACAAGTTCCAATCGCTCATGTCGGCACTGCAGATGGAGCTCACCAAGACAATCAATGCCAATAAGGCCAATCAGCTGGACCCGACTCAATATATCCGCCAATCGCTGATCACTGAGGGAATGTTCCAGTGCATTTTCACCGGCAATTGGCATCTGATGCGGTTCTCAATGGCCCGGAGCGGCGTTACTCAGGTGCTCAACCGGCTGAGCTACCTGGGCACGCTGGGCCACCTCGGCAGGATCAGCAGTCAGTTCGAGAAGGTCAGGAAGATATCGGGAGCCAGAGCGATCCATCTGAGCCAGCACGGATTCGTCTGTGTCGCCGACACTCCAGAAGGCGAGGCATGCGGCCTCGTGAAGAATTTGGCGTTCCTGGTGGAGATCACGGTGAATTTGCCGGCCGAGGAGCAGGAGCAGCTGGAGATGTTCATTAGGAGGAGTTACTCGGATGATTTAGGCACGTTCCGGCATCAGTCCGGCATGAATCTGATCATGGTGAACGGCGTGCCGATCGGCTGGACCTATCAGCCCGTTGCTATGGCTGCAGCGCTCCGTGAGCGCCGCCGTGCCGGCCTCATCCACCCGCACGTGTCGGTCTATTACGAGACCAAGATGGAGACGCTCCACGTGTGCAGTGACGGCGGCAGAATGGTGCGCCCCTATATCATTGTGGGCAACGGCGGCGTCAGCAAGCTCACACGTGCCGTTCACCAGGAGATCCTTGCAGGCCTCCGCGACTGGGACGATTTAGTAAGGAGCGGCATCATTGAGTATATCGATGCGTTGGAGGGCTATGCGGAATGCCTGGTGGCGTTTGAGGAGTGCCAGCTCACTGAGCAGCACACTCACCTCGATATCGACCCGGCAACAGCGCTCGGAGTCGTGGCCAGCCTCATCCCGTTCCCGCATCACAATCAGTCGCCTAGGAACACATATCAATGCGCCATGGGCAAGCAAGCACTCGGCGTTATCGCCACCAATCAGAGCAAGCGATGTGACGGCACACAACACAGATTAGTGGCCCCCCAACGGCCCTTGACAATGAGCCATGTCGGCACGCTGACCAATTACCAATTCTTACCTGCCGGTCAAAACGCCATTGTCGCTATCCTCTGTTTCGGTGGCTACGATATCGAGGATGCAATCGTTATTAATAAGGCCTCCCTCGAGCGGGGCCTGTTCAAGAGCGTGACCTCGAAATGCTTCACCGATGTTATCAAGGACAACGAGTTTTTGGCCATTCCCGTCAGGAAAGGTTTGATTCGGTTCTATTGATTTATTTCACTGAGTTCCAATCCTATTGGTTATTGAATTCGATTGATTGATTATTGGGTTTGATTTATTGAATTTGATTGGTTTATTGATTATTGGATTGATTGGTTTATTGATTATTGGATTTGATAGCATTTATAGATTATTGAATTTGATTGGTTTATTGAATTTATTGATGAATTGCAGACAGGAGGCAGCACGCAATCGATGACGACGGAACAGCAGCAATCGGATCCGTCATCAGAAATGGGGATATTGTCATCAGCAAGATCGTAAACCCAGTCAAGGATCCCGTGGTGGCGGCTACCGAAGCGTCCAAGGTCATGGATCCAAAGCCAGCGCCAACGTGCTACAGTGGGAGCGAGCCAACGATTGTAGTGGAGAAAATTACGACATTTGATGGGCATTACAGAATGGAGCGCGTGAAAACCAGTCAAATGAGGCAGCCGGAAGTCGGGGATAAATTGAGCAGCCGTCACGGCCAGAAGGGCGTCATCAGTCGGGTGGTTGCCATGGACGACATGCCTTACACAGAGGACGGGCTGGTGCCGGACATCATCATGAATCCGCACGGATTCCCGAGCAGAATGACTGTGGGCAAACTGATTGAACTGCTGGCCAATAAGAGCGCTGTCATGGACGGTAACTATAGAGACAGTTCCGCATTTAGTGAGGCCGGACACAAGGTCAATGAGGGGGATTACCAGTCGGTAATGAGGGCGCACGGGTTCTCAATGTCGGGCAAGGAGGTGATGATGTCGGGCCGGAACGGGGCGGTCATGGAGTGTGACGTGTACACGGGGCCCGTGTTCTACCAGCGGCTCAAGCACATGGTGCAGGACAAGGTACACGCGCGCGACTTCGGCAAGAACCAGCAGTTGACACGGCAACCGAATGTCGGCCGGTCCAATGATGGAGGCCTCCGAGTCGGTGAGATGGAGCGCGACTGTCTCATTGGTTACGGAGCTTCACAGATACTCAAGGAGAGGATGATGCTCAGCAGTGACCCGTTCCGAGCCTGGGTTTGTGAGAAATGCGGAATGCTCGCTACCAGCAAGGAATGGTGCCAGATGTGCCGGTCCAGCCAGCACGTTTCATCGGTTGTCATGCCTTACGCCACGAAATTATTGATGCAAGAACTGATGACCATTCAAATCACTCCGAGGTTGACACTGTCGCGACATGAGACTGCTGTTTTGTGAATAGATATGTTTCTTTATTGGTTTCTTTTGATTGGCTGATTGATTGGGTAAGGGACAAATTGATTGGTTGGTTGATTGGGTAAGGGACAAATTGATTGGCTGATTGGGTAAGGGACAAATTGATTGGGTGATTGGATAAGGTACGAATTGATTGGTTGATAATGTCTCTTCCCCCGTGTGATTGGGTAAGGGTTTATTGGATAATGGACAAATTGATTGGTTGATTGGGTTAGGGATAAATTGATTGATTGGGTTAAGGACAAATTGATTGGCTGATTGGATAAGGGACAAATTAATTGACTGATTGGTTGATAATGTTGGTTCCATACATTGAGCTTCCCCCGTGTGATAATGTCACCCCTCACTTGGTATATTTAGACATAAGTGTCTACCGATATAATATAGCATTACATAGTACTACAAATATAACAGAAATAAAAAGCAGCGTTGACCTGAAATTTAATTTCATAGTGAAATAAGTTACAGAAGTCAGTATCAAGAACCTGATATTTGCACCGAATACATAGGTTAGAAAGGACAAAAGCTGGGGTTGATAGTATTGTCTACTTACTGATTTGTAATCTGATATTTATATTTATTTCATTATATGCGTAATCATTTATAAAAGCGTCATTCACTGCTAGGGTTGATAAGGGCGGCTAAAAGATCATGAAAATTGTCCCAAAATTGTCTCCAATTATCCATGTTGGGCCAGAACACAAACGGCCTTGTGAATGTTTAAATGAATCGGTAACACACATGCAAATATAACATGCAGCTTTAAATTCAAAGATATGAAAACATCAATTAAACCTAGCAAAATATGAGAAAAAAAGCAATTACATATAAAATAATAAACATAAAAAATAAATTAAAATAATAACAAAATGCAACAAGATCCGTACGATATGAATATAAACATAACACGAAAACCCAACAAATTCGACCGAAATTTGATAATTTAACAAAAAATAAAAATTTCATGAAAATGAAATAAAAATCAAAGAATTTGAATTAGAAATAATTCAATAAAATTTTCAAATAAAAAATTATCAAATTAAATTAAAAATAATAAAAATTAAGATTAGAATACATTAGAAAATACCAAGGTCGAATTTTGTTTTACTAAATCAAAAGACCACGCGAGGTTAAGGACAAAAAATAGGTATATATACCGATTCATTTTTACACAATTTTAATCATTCTAATTAATCCTCGTTTGAATTTAGCAGTTTTAAAAATCTACTTTAGGTGAGTGAGAGTTGTATTTGGAAACTCTCTCCACGTCACGTCCTCGCAACCTCGGTAGAGCTCTGCTTGGATGTCGGCGTGGGGAGAGTAGTATTTTTTGTATGATGTCTATTATTTGGCAAGTAATTTGTTATATTGTTTTTAATATATTAATAAATATTTATAAAACATAAAATCAGTTTATTTTTCATTAATTATTCGTTTCATTGTCGAAATTTTTCCGGCCCACAGCCAAAGACACATCACAAGTAAGAAAAAACCACATATTATTCAGATTCGTGTAAGGCGTGGAATATCGCCGATGATCTGTGCCCGTGAAGACCCGGCGTGCTGAACGCAGGGATTGGAACGTCAATATTATTCCGTATTGAAGAAAGGAGAAATAAGGAGGTGGTCTTTTGGCTACCCCCTCGTTTCTCGATTTCTTTAAATTCGACCTAATCTATGCTACATACGGCTTGAAATCACCACACCGAGTAGTCCAGTGGGCACTCATTAAATGTAATATAAACACAATGCGCCTAAGGTCAATTAAGGGAAGGTGACGGGGAAAAATGTAAATTGAAATCGTTGTTAAAATTAAAAAAGTCAATTTAAAGAAAAATCATGTTAACTATAATATGTCACCAATTTTCTATTATTAATATAGATAACCATTGAGTAATCACCAAACCCGCGTTACAACTCAGTATGAAATTAGTATGAAATTATTAGTTTGATCGTAGAATTTTTAGGAATTTTGGTTAAAAAATTTATATTTTAATTATACTATCTGTAGGAAATTGACTTCTCAACCCTAATATTTTAATGAATTTAGTTAAGGCATTTCTATGTAATCGATATCTTAACCGTAGTTTCCAACGACTGTTATATTTTAGAAATTGCAACTATAATTCGTCAAATGATTTATAGTCGAATGATTTTTTTTTGTTAGCCATGGTTTATAGGGTTGAGGGTTAACACATCTTTTCCTCCCATAGTGTTTAAGAGAACTGACCTTCAGTCATAGTTTTCCCAAAAAGCCTAGAATGAATTTGTTTTGCCATGAAAGCTGTTAGGTTAAAGATAAATGTACAGTGATATTAATGGCTCTCCCTTATTCAGAGAGATCCAGTTCGATGACCTATACCCCAACCCACGTTGCTGATCGATGGAGGTGGGCATGGGAACAATTCCGGCAAGAGAGATGCCCCGAGTTTCTCCAACCGGAGTCTCAACAATTCGACGGACGGTCGATGGAAAGCGGCCACAATCCATGGCTGGCTGACCGACAATGGGAGGAGTGGAGCCAGGCCTGGGAGATCCGTGAGCAGGCCCGCCATCTCCTCGGACGGCTCGAGAGCCACCAGCGGCAGGTGGGCCTCCAAGTGGTTAGAGCTTGCCAATACTTGGCGAACGTTGAAGAGGACCTCCTAGCTGGTCGAATCGCCAGCAGCTACCAACACCCACCACAGTATAAGGCTCCACTCAGCAACCGGCCGAAAATCACGCGGGCTCGCAACACCAAGCGACCCGTGATGATCATATTCAACTGCTCTCCGGAGGAATGGGTGGAGAGGTGGTTCACCGCCTCCTGAACTGCCATCACATGGTAGAGACTCTCTGATCCGACTTAACACCGTTAATTTGGTTAAAAATTTTCTTAAATAAATAGTTTGTTATTTTAGATGACTACTTTATTTGCGTGATTGTTTTGATAGGCGAATTTCCTTTTTATTTAACATAATGCATACTAAAATATTTTTCTCAAGTCAATAACTAATCGTTTAACTGTCTTTAATAATAGCCATGGAACCCATCCAAATTCTGCAGAAAGAGCTGATCCATGCTCAGCAAGCCAACAAAGCGCTGTATGAACAAATTATCCAACTCACTCGAGAGATGCAGCAAATAAAAACCACATGGGTGGACCCATCTAAGGTCAAGCCCCTGCGCCACAGGCTCACCGCTCCTCAAAAGGGCTGGACCGAGGAAAAGCAAATGAATCAAAGTCTCCGAACACAAATACGGGGGTTGGAGGTTGCCCTATCCGCCAGTCAAGAAGGAGCAGCTGTTACCTACCCCCTCGTCTTTGCACCGTCCCAGTTGGCCTATCGGGAATCAATGACCAATCCAACGCCAGCCGTGACCCCAACCACAACGACATCCAACAGCTATAGGCCGGGGCGAAAAGAACTAGCCAGGCGCAGAGCCGCTCGGTTATCCAATACAACTCAACTAACTTAAGTGTGACCTGAATGATTCATTTCTTATGCCTGCACATGAATTATAATTTCCTGTTGTTTTATTCAAAGTAATGAGTTAAAACTTGATAAACCTCGAAAACCTGACCGTCCACACACAAACGCCCTTACTCTTACGAGTAGTAGTTTCCTCATCTCCCAGTACAACACTATCTGATCCTTTCCTAATGAATCTCTAATCTTAATAGCCATCACAAACAAAGGACTTTCAAAGCGAGCATAGGTCTTCCATCGACAGCTCGTTGGACCCAGGGATTGTCCGAGCAATTACAGCATTAGCAGTAACGCTCACTTTTTGCGGATAATTCACCCACTCGAACACATTTCCAACGTTGCCTAGCAACGGGTGCCGAGTGGTAACTAGAAAATATTTATATGGCGTTACCGGGGTAAACACAAGGACGTTTAAAACAAACAGCAAAACCCAGTAACCCACCATCCATAAATATTTGGCGAGGAATAATCGCCTTCCGAAGCAACATTTATTGAGCACTTCTTTCTTTTATTCAATTCATATATTTTCAGGGCCGGCATCCGGGGGTGCCGGTACTTATTTCGCAATGAAGGATTCGAATTAGGCAACAGAATGAGAAAGGTTGGGAGGATATTCTATATCTTGTATGCCACGTAATCACCGAGATTATAAAGCATAATTAATGACTCGGTAGTTATGTTGGTAGAGAGAGAGAGAGGGGGGGGGGCAGACTACACCTGGACAACATCACTAAAAGTATTTAAGTTATTTCAAAGATTATCATATCCAATTAAACCTGTCAACAAATTTAAGCTTAAAAAAAATTATTTTGATTTCAAAAGGTGAAAGATAAATTAATTATGATGATTGCGTCATCATTATAATAAATTAGGGATTCACAACATCATTTGGATATGTAGGATGGAAATCAATCTCCAGAATTAGGGTCTCCATTTGTCGTGGACAAAGTTACCTATGATACAACCGAAATTGTAAAAGCATTCAAAGCATGTCAGGCTGAATAAAACATTCTACTTGCCAAATTTACATAAATATAATTCCATCCATTTAAACAAAATATTATTCAGAAAATCCAAAAATCAAAACCAGATATAAAAATATGTTCAATCGAAATCAAATTCAGAAAAAAATTTCAATTTTAATAATTGCGCTGCGGTTGATCTCTGATCTGGATCTGGATTCAACATTTCTTCTATGAAGCCTTTCATTGCGTCTGACATTAGTTCGGATTCCGGAAGTTCAAGCTTTTTACTTGTGGAGATTCTGTTTATGACAGCAAATGGGTGGCAATAGTAATATGGCGGCCTCCCTGGATGGAAATAAATTCCATTCATTGTTGTATATATTTAAACAAATAAAACACAATCGGACAGATAGCAAAAAGTACAACATCTATGAATTTTATTAAATAAATTATATTCTGCATTCTCCTTTTGCTGCTTTTACTCATGGAAATGCGGAATGGGATAAATCGCTTGATATATAATCAAATTGCATATTTTTATAAATTATTGTGTGTGTATGTGTGTGTATATATTTTATTATAGTGTTGTGTGTGTGTACACCTGTGTTTGTATATTTTTTTCCTTACACCAAGGAAGTTGAGATAAATTCCGCTATAATGCAAGTTGAAACATAAATCAACTTATTAGAATTTATTTTTTGTGAAAATTTAATGGATTTCAGCCATTTCTGAAATGGCTGCAAAGTAAGTTACTTTTTTAAAATTATAAGTTTAAAGTTATAAAGTTTTAAGAGTTGAATTATGATTTTACAAGGAAATTAAATCATTATTCAAACTTATAATTATAACTTTTGATCTACAAGCTTATGTATATTATTATTAATATTGATTATTAATAATGATTATAAATATTCAGGAAATGATTTATTTACTTATTTTTCGGAAATTATTCAAAAAAAGTGAGTTAAATTATTTTTGAAGTTATAAAAATTATTAATTGCATTAAATAATTATATTTTTTATACATATTTTGAAAAAAATGTATAATGTACACAAAATAATAATTGGGTTTATGATTATTTTTTTAAACTTTTTAATATAATTTACAATTTATGCATTTTTTCGGATTTCAGGTTTTGTTTTTTTTTCTACAGAAATGTATGAAATATTAAATAAATTTTAGTGTTAAGGGTAAATCTTATGAAGATACATCCTCATTTACTTGAAATTTCCTAGCAAAAACATCAAAATTTAAATTAAAAATTTTTTCCGCCATTTTTCTTTCTGAAAATATCTCAAAAATGTCTATAAATTAATTTATTATAGGAGTTTTTTCAACTTCGGATGGCTACATGTTAAAAATTTACATGCATGTTTTATTATGGGTTGCATTAATGTTCATTATTTTATTTCTCTATCACTTTTTGTGTTTCTATAGTGTAGGGTTTGTCTCAGTGACTATTTTACAAACAACCTCAAGGTGAATTGGTGTGTTTATATGCTATAAATTTATTGATTTTTGTTTTATATTATAGGTGATTTGTCTCAACGTGGCTTGGTGTATTTCAAGTAATCAAGTGTATTATTTTATACACAAATTGGTTATATTTTATATTAGACCTTCATTT
This sequence comes from Schmidtea mediterranea, assembly GCA_022537955.1. Taxonomy (NCBI): domain Eukaryota; kingdom Metazoa; phylum Platyhelminthes; order Tricladida; family Dugesiidae; genus Schmidtea; species Schmidtea mediterranea. The sequence continues at coordinate 644,456 of CM039680.1, forward strand.
ATGGACGTTGATGTATCCAAATAATATTTTTACATTTTCGGCTTATTTCTGCGGCCCAGTTCCAAAATTTGTACAGTTCGCTGATGTAGATATCATTTCAAATTTATTATACAATTAATTTATTTTCGTATTTATTTAATAATAAATTATAATAAAAACTATTTTTCAAAATATTTTCTATACAATATTTTAAAAAACATTTCATTTGAAAAAATAATCAAGACAAGTGAAAGGAAAATATTCATTTAGAAAGATCATAAACATCAGCCAGGTCACGAATTAAATTGAAAATGAATTTTTGATAATCGAAAATTCTCATTGAATAAACTCGCACCAAAAACTAATAATTCTTACATAATCGTAAGCAATATGTCCATATAGCATAGAAATCTTGGACATATTTCAGAGGCAATGGCGAGTTAAGGTAGGGTTAGGGGTTAGATTTAGGGGTTAGGGTTAGGGGTTAGGGGTTACGGTTAGGGTTAAAGGGTTAGGTTAGTAGGGGTTAGGGTTAGGTTAAGGGTTAGGGTTAAGGGTTAGGGTTAAGGGGTTAGGGTTAGGTTAGGGTTAGGTTAGGGTTAGGTTAGGGTTAGGGTTTAGGGTTTAGGGTTAGGGTTAGGGGTTAGGAATACTAAAGGCTTTCGAAGTTTTAAAAGTCTTTCCAATAAGGTTGGAGAGAAATTAAGTTTTTCGTATATATCAAATTATTATATTTTGTTATCTTAATAAAACATAAAGAAAGGTTTAGCACAGAAATTGTTAATACAAATAAAATGATAATCAATATGATGATATATATATACACCTATAATAAAATGAAAAAATCAATAAAGTTATAATATAGGAACATACATACTTACCCGTGTCTGCATGTAACATTTCTTCAACTGATCAAAAATTTATATTATAGGAAAGAAGGAATTTGAAGAATTTTTTTTAACATAAAAACATAATACATAGTAAATTATGCATATAAACGTTCAAAATGTAGAAATGTTCAGTCAATAAAAACTCTATATAAAACTATTTTTAGTAACTTTTTAGACAATTTGTTTTAAATAAAAGCCGAAAATTTTTGAAAAAAATACCAATATTTCTACTTTGAGATGTAGAGAAAATTATGAAATAATTTCATAAGATTTTTCATGAAATTCAATCAATTTAAAAATATCCATCGAAACTCTAGGTGTTTGAGTTTTTACCTCATTTGCAATTTACTAGGAGCAGTAGAACCAGAACCTTCAAATGAGAAGTTAAAAAAATACGGAAAACATAAGTTTACCGATAACTTAAGTTAAAAAAAAATTTTTTACAAAGTATAAAAAATCCAAATCAATAATACCATTGAAAATGGGAAAGGTTTTTATAAATTTGGGAAATTAACGGAAATTTCCAAATCCTCATAAAATCAATAATTATAAAATCAATAAATATCAAAATTTTGGATTTGTCAAAAGGTAAAAAAGATGGCAGCCAAAACGAATTTCCAAGGAACAGAGGAATAGTTTTTTCGAATATAGAAACTTTTTAATAATAGATTTTATTTTAATAAATTTTAGTTTTTAATTAATCGGACTTGAATTTATTGGGAAATAATTTCATTAATTTACATAAATTGGAATAAATTCCTAAAAATAAACCTAAAAAAAATAATTAAAACAAAATTTATAATAAATGATGATGAAAAGTATTATTTATGAGCTTGAATAATGATCTCACAAATATACGAGATCACAATCCAAGCCCTAAAATATACTTTATTAAAACATTTATCTGTCAGCCATTTTAAAAATGGCTAATTCCTAAACTTAATCATAATTGTAATTGGTTGTTCATTAAAACATTATATGGCAATCCTGATTACAGAGCGGGAAATTTTCACCGAATTGACATTGGCAAAATAAAAACATTAAAAATAAAAACATTAAGATAAAAGCATTACCGATTAGAACCGTACTTAACTTGATCCGCTTTTGTTCATGAAATGTGATTTCGATTATAATAATGATAATATTTCTTATTATCATATAAAAATTGTAGTGAAGTTATTTTGTAAAAATAAAATGTAATAAAAGTATTGCTCACCAGTAATCATATTGATAACAGTGGCCCCCATAGACCAGATATCAGCTGACTCAGTGTAGGGTGGCCCATTATCACTAGTCAAGATAACCTCAGGAGCTGTAAAATTGGGAGTTCCAATGGTTGTGACAGCTTTAGTTATTTCGCCACAAGTCCTCATTAATGACCGGCTGATACCGAAATCTGCCAATTTTATATTATTCTCGGGGCCCATCAATATATTTGCCGCTGATTAATAATTTCAAAATAAACATTATTATTGCATTTTATTTACGCTTTATATCTCGATGAATAATTCTATTCCCATGCAGAAATTCCAGGCCTTCGAGGATTTGCTTGCTGTACCTTATGATATTCTTTGTGGCTATGAATCTTTTCTTTTCGATTTCATCTTCCAATGAGCCCTTAAATATATATATATATATGTAATTGGATCAACTCATTCTATATCCAATTTCAATAAGAAAAGGTTTAAAATGCTAAGAAAGACCATGCAAAGGTGAAATCTTTTTGTTTAAATAATACAAATTTAATAAAATGAATAACTCACTTTAAAAAGGTATTCCATAAATATGCATAAATGATCTTTTGTTTGGATGGCTCCAAAATATCTGATGATTCTTTTATGCATGAGTTTGGGTAGAAATGTATTAATATTTTCTTCGATGTATTTCTCACTGATCTTTATTAATTCTATCCACTTGATAGCAAAAACTGTGTCTATTCCAGACCCCTTGCACTTATAAATATGCCCAAATCCCCCACTTCCAATTTCTGAACCTTTCGCAAATGTCTTATTCTTGAGAGCTAAATATAAAAATAATCAACTCAAATTAACATAGCCAATATTGTGAAGGTTTAAGGGCCACATTTCTTCTTCTAGCCGCTCTCCATGGACCGACAACATAAACATCTGCTTAAACTGGGTAACTAGAGTGGAGTAGTTAATTATACGGTAAGGAGAAAAAGAATTTTTCTTTTAGGATAATGCGAGGCACAATTTTAATTTTCACTGATTATTTTATTTCTATTAAATCTAGTACTAGATCTTTTAGTTTTATTTCTAAGCTCACTTGTATATCATGTGGCGCAATTTGCATAGGAAAACCCATCAAGCCTTCCGCACTCGACTTAGTGAACACATTAATAACAAAACCAGCAATTAACAGAAACATTCAAAAAACTAAATAGATCTCCCTCATCCACAGCCAATAGAAAAGTTTCCGAAAATTAAAACATATTTGTACTTGTACAAAAATCAATAAATAAGCATTGGAAAAGAAACACCTGAAAATGCGGCAGGGAAAAGTTTTGTATAATCAAAAAAAATTGATTTATGGTCTGAAATGAAATAAAATTAATTAAAATCAGTCAAAAGAAATTTTTCCGCCATTTCAATATATAAAATAATTTGAAATAAAAATAACAATAGAAATTAACATAGATTATTTATGACCTACATGTCTTGCAGAGCCGGTGGTTACAAAACGGCGGTTTGCATTCCAGGCCCATCATTGAAATCTGAATGAAAATCACAGGCTGAGAAAATCGTTATTACAAATCTAAGAAATAATTGGATTTTAAAATATGGAGCACCTAGATTTGTACATTGCGACAAGGGTAAAGTATTTGAGGGTAAATCTATGGATAATTTAATGAAAGAGAAGAATATCAAAAAAATATTCTCAAGCCCGTATTATCATTCGCTAATGACCTAATCGAAAGCCAATTCAGAACGATTAGGGACGCTATCCATACTACCCAAAAAGATCAAAATCACAAGAATTGGATGTAGTTATTACCAGAAAACGAATTTATGCTGAATTCCACATTGGAGAAGTTGCAAAAAAGGTTTGGAAAAAGAATTTAGAATGAATAGTCTACAAATATTTCAGTTGAAAATAACTTTTTTTACAGAATAACACAAAGAAAATTGAGAGTAGGCCAAATAGGAAAAACGATAACAATAAAATAGATTACAAATGTGCTAGTTCAACAAAAGTAATAAAATAAGGGAAAATTTAAAATTTAGCATTGTTTTTTGTCGATAATTTAAAAAATTGCATATCAAATTTTTAAATTTTAAAAATGGAATCCAATAAAACAAATTTTGAAAAATATTATTTAATCGTAAAAATTATAAAAAATATAATTTAATTATAAAAAACTATTAAAAAATATTATTTCGATACCATTCTTCATGAATATTACTCAGAACAAATGAAATAATCTCCAATAATTCGGAACAATTATCATTAGAATTTAGAGTTGGTAGTATGTTTTCGAACATAGATGAGTTCTTGCAACTATTTTCAAAATCAGCCATACTTAAAAGAGTACCATATATTGTTCACCGGTGCAACAAGAACATGTAACACTTACTAGTTGTAAATCACTTTCTTGAGATTTTAAAGTATCCGCATACAAAAAGATAGTTCTTGATCAGTGTAAAGTCATTAGTGAAGTTGTATGCATCCATTTCATACAACTGATTGCAGTTATTCAAAATTGTCGGCGTGCATTGCTATTCAAAGTGTTATTTCTGAATCTGCTCCTTCATCAGCAAAGGCTTCGGAGATTATTGAATTGGTGAGACATAAAACTGGAAGTTAATTGAAATATATTACGGCGTACAGGGCACTCGATAGTTACAAATTCAAAGCCCAAATAGTGCTCAAAAATTCATACTCGTTTATTAATAGCTTAATATCTTCAATAAATCCATTAGACATGTTCACTAATTTAGAGCGGGAGAATTCACGATTTAAACGGTTTTTCATGAGTTAGCAAGCCACTAAACATTTTTATTCGCTAAATAGGAAATGTATTACAATTGACGGAACTTTTCTGCCTGGTGTTAATAAGGGAACATTATTAGTCGCTGTTGCACAAGATGGCAAAGATCAACTTGTTCTATTAGCCTATGCCATAGTTGAATCTGAAAATCGAACCAGCTGGGTATATTTTTTAGAAAACCTAAATAGACATTTTGACATAAATGATTCTTCTACGATAATAATGTCTGACAGAGGGATGTTGGGCTGCTATCAGCGGTCAATTCCGTGGCCCCACGCGCAATCAAATGCAATTGCGTTAGACATATTGCAATGAATTTTAAATCGAGGTTTCATAACATATTGGTAATGGTAAAATATTGGTATCTTGTCTGCACATATGATGAAATTGCTTTTGAAAGAGGTATGCGAGAACTGCAAGTTCGAAATGAAGAATTTTATTATGAACTTGTTAATATGGGGATTTCTAGTTGGACTAATTCAAAATGTCCAATTGCTAAGTTTGGGAAAAACGCTTCAAACGCGCGGAGTCAATGAATTCAGCCATAGAAAATGCATTAGCAAGATGTAACAAACCGGATTATATCTCTAAATAACTATAGAGAATTAGATTTTTGCTAAACAATTAGCTAGCGTTGAAACTAACACTACTATTGGGCGGTTTTATACGATTGCAGAATCTAACGCAAATGTATTTCTAGTGGAAAGAGAATTTATAGTAGATTTTATAGGAGATATACTTTACATCTTCTAATTACCATGGCTCGTACGTATATTCAATTGCGCCTCTTTCGGTCATTAGTTTGCAAAGAGATAACATTCTACCATCGGAAGCGAGAAGATCTCGTGGAAGACCGAGAGTTTCAAGAATACGGTCAGCGAGAGAGAATTAAATATTCGCTTTTAACTTTGTATTGGTTTTTATGCCTAATATATTTTTTCTAGGCAAAGTTTTTTTATGATGTTATTTTTTAAATTTTATTTTTTTAAGATCCCATTTTTTAAATTAGCGCAATCGATATGCTATTTTTTAAATTTATCAAATCGATATGCCATTTTTTAAATTTAAAAATTTGATATGCCACTTTGATATGCCCCATAAAATAAATACACGAGAGGAGCTATGAATTCGAAATAGAAAGTGGAAGGAAGTTTATACGAAATATAGTGTCTAAAGCATTTACAAAAGAGGATGTGATGATAATTAAATAGAATAGTTTATTTTCATGTAAAACGTATGTAAAGAACTTTAATAAAGTTATAGTAATAAATTGAAAAAGAGCATAAATGAAATAAAAGTTAAATTATGAAATGATAAAATAAAATTATTACTTAAGAATGTTTGAAATTTAAAAAAATAAAATATTTATTGATTGCTTGTGTATTAATATTCCCTATTCAATTGCTAACTCAGGCTTGCTAAAATATCCTCGAAATAAATACTAAAAATATTTAGAATAAAAGAACAAAACGGATGTTGTTGTTTAAATCTTGGATTATTAATAAAAAATAAAGTTTGGAAGTTATTATTAATGGATGTTATCAATTTGCAAAATCAAGCAACTAATAAAGCTAATTAATCAATGTGATTAATTTAATTAGTTAATATTTTCAACAATTTAATCAAATATTATCTATATGTAAGTTGTGAGTTGATGTTTGTTGAATTATTTATTTATACTTTCCCACATTGAAAATAATATTATCGAGATTGTTTGAATGGTTAAAATTTGTTTATTAATTGACATTTGATTATGAGCACTCTCAATACAAAAAGCTCTGCAGCTAGTAAAGAACATAAAGAAAGATTTATCAGAAATTACAGAAAAGCTCCAATTTGCCCAAATGAAGTGAGAAAAAATAAAACATATTTTTAAATAATTATCCAATCGAAATGTTTGGATCAAATGAAAAATGGGTTCATTTTGTTTGATTTTTGTTTAAATCGATAAATATGTATAAACAAACTTGTTGTTCCAATTCTTCTTCCTTGAGGATCTCAACGAGCTCCTTATTTTCCTTCTTTATAGCGATGTCCAGAGGACGCAAATTATCCTGAATCACAATTAATGAAATATTAATTTGTTTACAACATTCACTTTATCTTTCGCAGTTATATCGCATTTTGTTTTAATCAGTGATTTGACAATTTTTATATTACCGCTTTCACATGCCCAATGAATTGGACGCCTTTTGCCCTAAATATTTACTTATTCCCTTCCAGTCAACCATTCAATCACCTTATCACAATATTCAATGGTGATACTGTTTAGCAAACGGGAAACCTTCTTGGTGTCTCCGGTTTTACACGCCAGCAGCAGCCGTGCCTGAAGGCAGACAAATGAAACTGAGAGGAAAATACAAATAAGAATAGAGAGAGCAATGGAATACATTCACAGATAACAAAATGCTGCTATTGCATTTATAATACTGAGCAACGAGGGGGGGGGGCCCTGCACAATAAATATTAAAGGAATACATTTTTTCCGGGCAGTAAAATGCTGAATAATTAGATAAATATTTATTAAACCATTCATAATATTTTGGGGATAAAAGTTTCGAGAAAGGACAAATTTTTAATTTATAGTTGTAAAAATCATTTTATAAAGATCGTTTGTTTAAATATTAAATAAATGCTTAAAATTGGTGAAATTTATTTGAAATTCTATATTGTAATAATTAATATGAAAACTTTAAGAGATGATTTTATCTAAAGGAACAATGTAAGACTGCCAATCAAGGGTGGTTACGTAATCATTGGGGTGTTATATAATCAAGGATTAACATAACTTAAATAAGTAACTATTTTAGCCAATTTCCGCAATGTCTATTCATACAATGACCACCAGATCTTGCACAACCAAGGATATTATACATTCGAGGGTTGCTACGCAACCAAGGTACATTACACATTTAGTGATTGTTACATAATCTAGGGTATAACACAATCAAGGAAATTAGGTTGAAATGCCAATTCTTTATTTCGTCCTTTCATTGCCTGGTTCAAATGCTCTTTTTATTCACTGAATGCTGGATTCAAGGCACCTTGGAAAATAATTATGTATCGTACATTTTGGACTCAGTTTTAAATGTGTAATTTGCTGGAATATGAACCAGTTCAATATTCCAATGCAGTGAAATATTTCTAATGAATTATTATCATATTAAAAGAGAATTCCTTTTCATCTAAATCGTTCAGGACGAAGAGCCACAGGAATTCGAACAGAAAGTAGAAACAGGATGCAAACAGAGTGAGAAATGAAATTGCAAGTGAAAGAAATTACCCCATTCAGAAGATGAATAATTCCTTCATTACAAGATCTCACAGCAATTTCTATCGGTGAATCACCAAACTAGAGAATCAGAATGAAACAGAGGAAATTAATAAAAAATAAAATAAACCTTATCAAGAGCCTCAATATTACAATAGTGATCAATCAGCAGTTTTAATGTTTCTATATTCCCTGCAACACATGCGTGATGAATTGGCTGCCAATCATTCTATAAAATAAATAAATAAAATTTATTAAATAATCACTAAATTTTACCCTATCAGATGCATCAATATCACAATGGTGATCAATTAGCAGTTTCACTGTTTCTATATGGCCTGAACGGCATGCGTGATGAATTGGCCGGAAACCCAGCTGGAATTTAAATAAATAACATTTATTAGATATTCATCAAAGTATACTTCATCAGGTGCCTCGATATCACAGTGATGATCAATCAGAAGTTTGGACACTTCTATGTGCCCTGAACGGCATGTGAGATGGATCGGCCGTATATTCCACTAGAAGGTAAATAAGTATTATTAAATAGTCACCAAAATTTACTTTATCCGGTGCATCAACATCACAATGATAATCAATCAGCAGCTTCACTGCTTCTGTGTGCCCTTCACGCAATGCGAAATGAATCGGCCGATAATCATTCTAGAAAATAAATAAATAAAAATTATTGAATAATCAGCAAAATGTGCCTGATCAAGTGCATCAATATCACAATGATGATAAATCAGCAGTTTCATTGTTTCTATGTGTCCTGCGATGCATGCGAGATGAATTGGACGCTGTTTATGCTGGAAAGTAAATAAATAAAAATTATTAATTAATTAGCAAAATGTACCCGATCAAATACCTCGATATCACAATGGTGATCAATCAGCAGTTTCATTGTTTCTATGTGTCCTGCACGCAATGCGAAATGAATCGGCCGATTATCATTCTAAAGTTAAGAAATAATAATAATTAAATAATCATCAAAATATACCATATCAGATGCATTAATATCACAATGATAATCAATCAACAATTTGACTATTTCTATGTGTCCTGCACCGCATGCAAGATGAATTGGCCTCCAATCATTCTTAAAAATAAATAAATAAAAATTCTTAAATAATTATCATAATTTACCGTATCAGAGGCATCAATATCACAATGATAATCAATCAATAGTTTGACTATTTTCATGTGTCCTGCACAGCAGGCGTAATGAATTGGCCGCCAATCATTCTAGAAAGTAAATAAAAAAAAGTTATTGAATAATCAGCAAAATGTGCCTGATCAAGTGCTTCAATATCACAATGGTGATAAATCAGCAGTTTAACTGCTTCTATGTGTCCTGCACTGCATGCGAGATGAATTGAACGCTTATTCCGCTGGAAAGTAAATAAATAAAAATTATTAATTAATTTTCAAAATGTACCCAATCAAATGCCTCGATATCACAATGGTGATCAATCAGCAGTTTCATTGTTTCTATGTGTCCTGCACTGCATGCGTGATGAATTAGTCGCCAATCAAACTGGAAAGTAAATAAATAAAATTTATTAAATAATCACCAAAATGTACCCCATCAAGTATCTCGATATTATAATATTCTTTAATCAGTATATTGACGGTTTCTATGTGCCCTGCAATGCACGCGAAATGAATTGGACGTTGATCATACTGTAAGGTATACAAATATAAATTGTAAAATAAACATTAACCGTACTTTACCAAGTGCATCAATATTACAATGGTGATCAATCAGAAGTTTCACTACTTCCATACAGCCTCCAATGCATGCGTGATGAATAGGTCGTCCACCGGACTAGAATGTAAATAAATAAAAATTATTGAATTATATTTAAAATGCACATTATCAAGTGATTCAATATCACAATGGTGATCAATGAGCAGTTTGACTGTTTCTACATGTCTTGCATTGCATGTATGATGAATCGGTTGCCGATTCGACTGGAAGATAAATATATAAAATTAATTAAATAATCACCAAACTGTACTCTATCAAGTGGTTTTTCACAAACTCGCTGAATTATTGGCCATTCCGACTAGAAAGTAAATAAATCGAAATTCTTAAATAATCATCACAATGTACCCCATCAAGTACCCAGATAGAAGGATGACAATTAATCAGTAGTTTGACTGCTTCTGTGTTTCCTGCACTGCATGCGTGATGAATCGGTCGCCAATTCGACTGGAAGATAAATATATAAAAATTATACAATAATCATCAAAATGTACCTCATCAGATGCCTCGATATTACAATGATAATCTATCAACAGCTTTACGATTTCAATCTGATTTTCACTACATGCGTGATGAATCGGCCGCATTCGATTGGCATCCTGAAAAATAAATAATAAAAATAAATAGAAATTAAAACAAAAATATAATAAATATTTCCTATCAAAATCCGAATGCATTCAATACAGATTAATATTAACCTCTCGTTCCAAATATTCCTGCTTGAAATATCTGCGGAATGATTCTGTTGATCCAGATCGGATTGCCTTGATAAATAATTGAAATTCTGGACTGATTACAATAAAATAAAACAATAAAAATAATAATTTACTCCGTCAATTACGTAATAATATGTCGAATTCGAAAAAAAATTTTCACCAAATAAAATCTCAATCAAATTGATTCCGAAATTTTATAGTTCACTAAAATAAATATTATTATTTGATTAATTTAAACAATGATAAATGCAAATTATTCCTAATTTTATTTAAATAAATTTTTATTTAGAATAATTGAATTTATTTTATAAATTTCTGTTATTGTTATAAATGTTACCATTATAATTATCACTATCATTATTATCATTGTTGTGATTATTATTACTGTTATTATTGGTATTATTATTATTATTATTATTATTATTATTATTATTATTATTATTATTATTATTATTATTATTATTATTATTATTATTATTATTATTATTATTATTACTATTACTATTATTATTATTATTATTATTAATATTATAAATATTATAATTATTTAAACATAAATTTAATAAATAACCGTGTAAGCCAATTTCCTTAATGTTTATACATAAAATATTAAATATTTCGATCCTATCAAGATCCTGATCACTCAAAAAACAAAATTCACAAAGCCTTTCTTTTTCGGTTTCTTTTCTGATTAATCTTTCTTTCACACGAATGTTTTTAATAAACGACAAAATTAAAAAACAATTTTAAAACATTTTAAAATTTAATTTGCCAATATTTAAATATGATTAAATCCAAATAAAACATTTTTATAAGGATTTAAGTATAGTTAAAATTATTTTAGAATCAAACTTTTAAAATTTAAATTTGAATAAAATCAGTCATTTAAAAGTATTTTGCTGAATTTTGATTTTTCGACATTTGCCTGGTTTTGGTTTATTTAGATAAACTTAACGGAATCATTTATATAAAAATAAATTTTATTAATAATTGTGTAAGCCAATTTCCGCAATTTCTATTCATAAAATATGAAATATTTAGATCTTAGTATGATCCTGATCACTCATAGTATTATTATTTTCTAAACGAAAGCGCTAATCCAGCATATATATATTATTTTACAATGTATTTTGACAGACTCACTGTCAACGTCAGATAGATTCGAACTTGAAACTAAATACAACAAAATTTCAAAAAACCCTTAATAAAACATTTTACAATTTTAAATATAATATATATTTGAAATATAAAACATTAATGAAGAAATTTGTTTGAATAGTGCATGTTTGAATTGTGATCTCGTCAAGTTATGAAATCAATGTTCAAGCTCTAAATAGTACTTTTTATCGACATTTTTTTAATTTATTAGTAATTAATTTTTTCAGGTTTTTATGAATTTATAGATTTAGTTTTCGATTGAATTAAAGTCAGATAAATTGAAAACTAAAATTAATTAAAATAAAATTCATAATTCTACAAAATTTTGAGATTTTGATAATCGTCTATTAGCAAGTTGAATTTGCAAAGCCTCATTGACTACATCAAACCTGCTTTGGAAGGACTTTGAATTGAATTCAATACTTCGTTTGTGAACACCACCTCTTTCCTTTTGACAAAAATCCAAATTTTTATATTTTATCGGGGCTTTAAAAATTTCCAAAATTTATAAAAATCCTCCCCGTTGTTGAGAGTCCTGATTCCATTGCTCCAGATAAATTACAAATACTGTAAAAAAAGGAATTTATTTTGATTTCGAGATATGTTTTACGTTGTTGTTTCTTCATCTTCTCAAAAAGGCAGTTTTGGGATGGATTTTTGTGAAATATCTGAAAATTAAAATTAATTAAAGCGTTAAAATGATTGAATTGTTGGTGGCAGTGTGGATGAGTATAATCATTTGACCGATATGGTAATGAAGATTCGGGGTTATGTACATTAAAGTCAATCAAAGCAAAAGATATAAATCGTGAAACATTTCATATGCTGCACCAATTCCAAAATCGTGAGCGTAACATAAAACAGCCAATATCTAACAAAAAACATTTAGAAAATACAGCGGAAGTGTCGAAAAAAATAAAGTCTGTTAATGACCAAAAAGAAAAATGGCCGAGAACCTTAATCAAATCAAAAAAATGTAAAAAATAAGAAAATTATATCAAAATCAAGAGAAAAACGAGGGGAAAAAATAAAAATATTAAAAATCAAATAAAATCATTAAAAACCACCGAAAATGACCTAAAAAGGTTTGAAAAATTCTGATTCGCCGCACAAAGTTTATATAAATACTGTAGTCAAATTCATAATTTTAACACACATTTACGTAACTAAATTTTAACGATTTGTTCAATTAAAACAATTTTTGAATCAAATTGTAAGTATCTAATTCTTTAATAAATTTTTGTAAATGTATTTTTTGCTTTTAACCATTGATAATGCATTGGATGGTCGTGAATATTTTTATATCTACCTGGTAGGTCCTCTTAAATATTTTATTTACATTTGGCTTGTTAATTTTCGAATAACGTTGAGCAGTGTTCGAATTGTCAGTTAAGTTTGGTGGGTTGGTATTCATTTGATATACTGAGTCCGATCCTCGACGGCTGCGAGATCGGTTAGGTCTTTGTGACGCTGATCCGGGATGCTAGGCTGTCGTTGCATGAACTACAATGCCAGATGGAGATGCTATCATGATTCTAATGAACATTCACAGGCTGCTCAAATTATCAACTTTCAATGTGCCACTCAACACCAGTCTTTCCATGTAGAAAGAACTCTAAGTAAATAGCAAAGCAATGGTTTTCTGAAAATTTACAAAGAGAAAGAGCTGAAGAGGTTGGTCCGTATTTAGAATTAGCAAGTCAAGCTAAAGTGATTTAAAACCACCATCTTTCTCCCGACGATTCCTTGAAATTGCCAATTTTGTCCATCCAAAATGGAAGTGTAAGCTTACTAATGCTAAGTGACAGCAAGTACAAAGATACAAAGCTCATATAGACATTTCTCTCAATGAACTTCTTCCTATTTCAGTATTGTACCATTAAACTCTGGCTATTGTGTACTTATTGAATATTCTTGATCTATTTGATGTTTAGCAATGTATGAATAGTTTAGTTTTATGTTTTTGTACGCCCGTTTCACAAATAAATCGCCGCCTTACACAAAACATACCATACTTAAAATATGAAATAGTATGAATGTAATTTTAATCATAACTCTAACATACTGATATGCGCTGTATATGCTGTATATGCTGTATATGCTGTATATCCTGGCCCATAGTTAGTACGTTTGAGATAGGGTTTCTGGTACTGTTTAAACCGTAACAGTAAAACTGCTGTTTTTAAACTATTTTTAGTTCTAAAGAACCTAGAATGTGCAAAAAGGAGTGCTGAGAGATAATTGAGCTATCCCGCGATAGTACGCGATACCTGGGGGCGGGAAAACCTTGATCACACTGAATAAGAAGGGTAGAATGGGCCAGTCGTAAATGTTAGTGAGTTTTGGTATGTGACTCATCACCACATGTAAGGGACAAACTAACGCGAACGTTTTACATTTTGAATAAAAGAGTAAAAGAGAAAGCCCGTACGATTTATTATGCAGTAATTGACAATTATAAGCCTAAGCGAAAAGTTTAAAATTAACGTTTTTGAAATTGATTTAAGTGAGGAAGTAGATGAAAATTTAAGATGAATTATCTGAATAAATTAATAATGAATAAGAAGTTTTAAATGAATCAATTAAATTAAAAATGAAAGATAGAAATTTGTTTTGGAATAAAATAAAATGATGTCATAGATTAAGATTAAATGATGAATATGAAAGCAGTGATTATGAAAGGAATTAATTTTTGCTAGCAGTGAATCGATACACAACCCGAGTATTGAATGCACAGTGAATCGGCAGTGAGACTTCAGTTAACCGTAATAATGACCTAAGTCAAAAGACATGCTAAGAACCTTACCAGGCGTGAATACCTTGAAGTTGACCACTAGATGAAGCTTAGATAGAGGGACAAATGCATTATCGGTCAGATAGAATCTTTTTTAACCGGTCAGGATGACCGAAGATTGCAATAGTGATGGGGCGTAACGGTGTGAAAACTCTTGCGCCTGGAAGTCGTAAACGACTTCAAATTATCTTCCTTTTTGTTTTTTTGTTAACCGGTCAGGAGATCGAAGATCGCAATATTATCGGGTCGTAACGGTGTAAAAACCCCTAGCGTCTGAGAGTCGTAAAAGACTTCATTCTCTTCTGTTAATAAACCTAATGTGAGAATGAGTGTTTGGAATTGTTATTAAGTAATAATGTAGAATTTGAAACCTCTCAAAGTTCAACAGCCAGGTCATCATTCAGGCATGTGCTGAAATGGGGAGGCAGTGGAACCAGAACCTTCAAATGAGGAGTTTAAAAAATACGGAAAACATAAGTTTACCGATAACTTAAGTTAAAAAAAAAATTTTTACAAAGTATTTTATCCGCATGTGTGTTGAGGCATTTAGAGGAAATCGGCAGCTGGTAGCTGACACGTATGCAGCCCATCATCACAGATTACAGATTGTCTGAAGGGAAATTTGAGCATAAATGTGCCATATCGATTTATCTAATGGCCAATGACAAACGAGTGAAACGCGAGATCGGCTGACAACCAATCAGCAATTGAAGGAATCAAATCCAATATGTAATTGAATGGAGAATCGATGATGCACATCAGTGTATAGCAACACCATGGCAACCAGTCAAGTGGACCACGTGGCCAACATCCGCAGCTGACCGCACGTGCAAATCCACAATACAGATCGTCACCAATTCACATATAGCCGACACTCACTGCCACAATAAAATAAATTCACGTCTCAGTCACAGCGTTGCGTGACGCAAATACCTATTCATAATAATAATAATAATAATAATCAATAAATATTATAATTATTTTTATGGACAAATAATCTGTGTCATGTTGGCTTCCTCATCGTCATACTGAGATAAATATTTGCTTCACATACATCACATAGCTGACCACGATCCAGAAGCTGACCCCCCATATGTTTATGATCAGTTTCCAGACGTGCTCGTGCTCTGACAATCCGATTGGCCATTGCACAGGGAATGTCTTCTCCATGAGGATGTGCCCAATATAGATGACAATTGAATTCATTCCTAATTCCAATAGCATAACTACACCAGCAATCCAAAAGTTCTCACCTGGGTATCTGAAAGGCGCCCCCGACCATATGTGCAACACATCAACCACAACGAATATGAAGCCCAATAAGAATAAGCTCATTCCGCCCGTTACCAATACGAATGACACAGACCTATATTATAATTATTATTTCTTATAATAATTATTAATAATATTATTTATTATTATTATCAATATTTATTATATTTATGACTTATTATTATTATTTATTATTATAATCATTATTTATTATAATTATCATTAATAATATTATTTATTATTATTATTACAGGATAAACCAATAAGTTTTGTCAGCTGCTCATACTCAGCTTTCCAATGCTGTAATGAGTGTATCTGTCTGCACCTTTGTGTGTCTATGCTATATATGTTGTAGAATTGTAAAATTAAAAAAAGCACTTATTAATAATTTTTAACATTGCTATTAACTTTTTGAAATATGTCTTACACGGATTAAGCACTTTTAATAAATTTCTTGTTTGACTGAAATACTTTTTGTTTTCATTAGAATACGCCGATTTGAAATGAATTTCACACGAGAGGATATCCGCAAGTTAATCTACTGCAATTGGAAACGTGGATTAGTGCGTTCCCAGATTGCAAATTAACTAATTTGACACTGGGGAAGAACACAACAAATGAGCACACTTGTCGACGCTGGGTTGCAAACTTCAAGGAGGAAAACTTTGATGTTGAAGACAAAGACCGATGTGGGAGGCCTTCTCTTGATATCAACGACAAAATTCTAGCTCTTCTGGAGGAACACAAAAGTACTGTGGAAATGAGCGTGGAGCTTGGAGTTTGTCAGCAGACAATTCGAAATCGTCTGCTTGCAATGGGCATGCGTTACCTGTGCAACCACTGGGTCCCACACAAGTTGTCATAGCAACATATGGAAACCCGTCAGAAAATATCCTTACTCCCAGACCTCGCACCATCCGATTTCAACGGAGCTAATGAAATTCAAGTGGTTCTGGGCGCTTGGTTGGACAGTAAACCACGCAGCTTCTTCGCCGATGGAATCAGGAAACTGCCTGATCAATGGCGCCGATGTGTCCTTTATATTGGTGCATATTTTGAACTTCTCTCTGACATAGATAATTGACATTTTTGCTGTTTTTAAATTTACACATGTTTCACCGGACAAAACTTATTGGTTTATCCTGTGTTATTATTATTATTACTAAAACCGGAATATTATCAATATTAAACTTATTAATGATTTGACAGACGACTGCGAGGGCCAAAGAATTGAAGCTGGCTGGCCAGATTTGGCCCTCGGCCGCAGTTTGAGCATCGCAGATTTAAATTTAAAAACTGAAATTTTTTTTTGTAAAAATGGATCTTGTGATAATGTATAGCATAAATTATGTTCGACGGGGGTTTCTGATGATGATGATGATAATAATATAAATCACCATAAATTCTTGTTGAGTGGAATGAGGCCTCCATTAGTCTGACATTGGCAGAGTCCCGCTCCTATTGCCGCCTAGTAAAATAGCAGTGACAATGAAGCAATGCACAGACAAAGCTTACACAGACAATTGCATAGATGAACAGCCGCTTGATGATGGCAGTCCAATTGCGGTTGAGCAGCAAGACGTTGCCAGCCTGAAATATAAGGACATTAATGGGATGAGAGTAAGTAGCCCAATAAGTGGGGATATCATTATGTGATCATGTGTGGTGCCGGTGGCCAGCAACTGGAACTCAGTGATAATAACTCAAATGCGACATCATACAAGCAGCATCAGATCAATCATAGTAGTTATGATGTGTAAGCAGCTGTGGTAGCTCATTGGTCATTGATCATGAAACGCAATAATGCCATCACCGTGAGTCCAATGTACGCTGAATGATGCCCATTGGCCAGTCAGACTCCCTACACACACACACATAGAGAGAGAGAGAGAGAGAGAAGGATGTGATCCCCCCAAGCAATGCCAACAGTTAGTCTCACCCAGAACCCGATCAAGCACAGAGCTGCTGACGTGAGATTGCCAAGAATCCCTTCCGGATCGAATCGCTGCGAGGGCTCATAAAGCTTGTGATTGGTCGATTTGATGTACATGTGATCCGGAGTCAGAATGAGCCTGTCGATATAGCCGGCTACCCCACCGGAACAATTATCGCAACAGCCCTGATCACCGATCCCTCCTGGGCCAAGATATCCACGGGGACAGCCCGGCACAACCACCAGCAAGGAAATGCAGGCGTGGCTCACCAGCATTCCTGCAACAACAGGCATTCAGCCAATGAACATGAATATCAATCGGCATACCGACAGCCAGACAAATATACGGTAGGCATTTCCAGAGGTCAGCCACGATTTCCCGGCATTTGCAGATGAGTGAGCCGCGCTCAATCAGATTGATCTCATTCGGAGGGCTCTGTAGCAGGTCTGACTCGATGTCATTGGGCAGCAGTGATTGGAATGCGCCATTGCACACAGACACGAAGCAGATGGCGCTTGTCAGCCATAAATACGAGATGGCCAGCCGTTGTAATGGGCCCATGATCCGTAGCTGCCACAATTCCTTGCCGGCATTCTCCAATGCGATCCCAATCATGAATAGGATAACTGATCGCTTGGCAGATCTCAACCAGAAACCGACTAGGAACTTCTTGCTGACTCGTTTGGCAGTTGTTCTGTAAATATACCTGATGCAGATGAGTTATTTGTTTACTGGGTGTTAGGGGGAGGATAAGGGGGGGGGGGGGTAAATCAGTTAAATAGGCCGCTTATTAGCAATTACCAATTAGGGATTCCTTGGCAGCAGCATAAATTAATATATCAGATAAGCAAATAATGAAATCAGCTCTTGCTGCATTTTATTGATTATATTGATGGAATAAATTTCGATTATCAAATAATCAATTTCCAATTCAATGAGGAGGATTATTTGGTAATCGAAATATTATAATTATATTGTGGGATTTATTGGGATTGGGGTAAGGGGGGGGCAGAGTCAACTGTGAGGGAGACACAGCGTGATATAGAGTACTGAAACCAATGGCAACGGTAGACTATGCCGGCAGTAAATGGAACCCCCACCCCCCCTCTTGCCCACCCCACACACAGAGCCAGCAGCAGCAAATGGAACCCGGAGCCCCCCCCCCGCCCCACACAGAGCCAGCAGCAGCAAATGTACCTGAAGAAGCTGAACGCGACCGTGACGCCCATCACAAACACAAACCACGGAAACACCAAGTCTGCCACCGTGAGGCCGTTCCATGCCGAGTGAGCCATGAAATTGTAGTTGCCGCCTCCGTAATTCACGAATATCATCAGCACAATTGAGATGCCACGCAACGTATCGACTCCCCTGACGCGTTTCACCTCTGATGCTTGCGCCCGCTGCCAATGAGACACATCAATCAATCAATTAATCGATTCGGCGGCGGCATCGCTACAAACCTTGATAAAGCTGAAATTGATCTCCTCCTCTGGCAATGCTGGCGTGGCCTGCGACGGATTGCCGAGGTCCATGTACGAGTCGACCTGGTAGAGAAACAGCCTCGAGAGAAGCCTGTGGAGAATTTGGTGGCGGCAAATCATCAGCCCGGTGTAGAACATTGCGGCACACAGACTCAGCACCACCAGAGCGATGTAGAAGGGCAGCATGAAATCCCTGACCTGGCCGAAGGGCGTCATAATGCATCTGATAGTCTCGTTGTCCTGCATGCCGTCACGATTGACAATTGAATAATTATATTTCACATTCTCATATAATGTCCAACTGCCTCTGATTGGTTACAATTCAATTAATCCGTTCTACAGAAAATGATTGCATTACTTGCACAAAGTCTCATTGACAAGATTGCCTCGGCTATCCGATCTGTGAATCAGGGCCTGAAACATCAGGTTGGGCATAATTGATAAACCAAGGATGCTCGTGGCGTTTACAGAGGAATTTTTCATTAAACAATTAAAGCATTCAATATATTGAAATTGAAATAATAAGCTAGCATTTAAACTGTTTACCAAATGGAAATTCACATCAGCCATTATCAAATATTAGAAAAAACTACAACGTAAAATAATGATATTGAAAGTGTAAAAATTGAACCAAAAATTTATTAACATGCAATTGTAATAATCTAAATTATTAATTTAAATTCAAATTCTTCTGAACAAGCATGAAATTGTATGGAAATAAAATTCTGAGAATTATTATTAAATTTTCCTTTTTTTAAATAATCATCATCCTTACAATTTAAATATTCAAATAATTTTCAGATTACACAATTTATAAAAACAAATGAAGGTCAATCGATTAACAATAGATATTTATGTCATTATTTTTTAAAAAACCTTTTACTCATCGCATATTACAGAAGAATTCAAAGCATTATTTCTTTATTTTTATTTCGACATTAAAATATTTCTAATTTTTCATGATAAAAGTAATTTCTATAAACTTTATGTTAGATAATAAGAGAAATTTGCAAAAATGCCAACAATCTTGACAGGACTTTAACAGAGTAAAACTGATTTTATACTCAACATTGTAAGATCATTAAACCATATTCAGTGGCCATATATTCAAATTTCTTCATAGAAACATAATTTTTAAAAATTCAGATGTATGGTGGGTTAGTGGTTCACGAACTAGTGTGGGGTTTTTGTAGGGTGATGTCATTAACCTTGACCCCATATGAAAATATGTCTCTCCCCCGATGGTTACCCGTTGCCAAGCAACGTTGGTAATGCAACCACTGGTTATGAAATCGCCAAAGGTGAGCGCCATATAGGAACTGCTAAGGCCTGACCCCATAACGGGTTCAACTCACTACTATTTCCGATCCCTTTCGCTTGTAAGTACAATTCGTCGTCTCTTTCTCTGATTTAATCTTTAATGTTTTTGCGTAGAACATTAATAAATCTTAACAAGTGCAAGAACATTTCAACTAAAACATTTATTATGATAACAATTTTTCATTTTTTCAGCTCTGTCGACCTCATTGCTCGTCGTCTCGCCCGCTCTATTTTTCCTGGACACCGTTGAGGAGATTTTATCGCTGGTTTAGATGTGTTGGTGGCGTCACGATACGCCAGCTGGGCCGGTGCGAAAACTAGGGGATATGTGACGGCTTGGCCTTCTTGGCAGGCCGCTAGCGCCACTTTTAGCCCACGGATCTGCGTCAACCGCTTTTCCTCAGTCTATCCCGTTGGGCGGCGGTTACTCGTTGGTACAGGATCTTCGCTTTAGATGGCTCCACCCACGTTGATTTTACGCACTGAATTTCTCTAACTAATTCAATCAGCTGTCGGTGGAGATCTGTATTCTCCTTCCGGGCGTTTTTTAGAGCTGCGTTCAATATCGCATTCGGATCCATTTTTACAATAAACAACTATCAATAGATTTCTTTGATCAAATATAGCATCCATTTATCATTAACTTTAATTTTAAAAAATGTCTATAGGAGTATTTTATGTGAAACCCGTCGGAAAACTAGAGGTAAGAAAGTAAAGCAATAAATTCCAAAATATTTATTAATTAAATTCAATTAAAACGGGATTGTGCATGATAATTTTTCGAGTACAGTCTAGTTTGTCTTCGTGCGTATGAATGTTTCCTCTTCGTTCCTTGTTCTCTCATTGTAGACCTCATCTCCTTTGGAAGGATTTTCTTGGGCATTGATACGGTCATTTGTGGAATTGGGCGGTTCACTCTCGGATCATCGAGCTCGAATGAGATGCCGTATGAAGGTATTACCTATCCAAATCTTTTTGGTGTTTACTATTGGATTTCAGATTTATACTTGTAAGATTTAAATCTTTGGTTAGTTTTGGTATTATTTTAAAGATAAAAATCTCATTTGTCTTCAAGATTTAGTTCACCACCCTGCAGAATTTATGAGCCTCCATCGCTTCATCACACTGTCAGTTTACTATTCCTTAATGAATGAAATCCATGCCGGATATTACTTCTATGATTCGAACGCATGTATATCCCTATAGTGTCGTTCTCCTCGATTCTTATTCGAGCTATTTTATGGGATTTTTAATCGACTGGTCGCAGGTGGATTTCAAATGTACATCTTCCAATTTGCTCCTTAGTTTGTTTGATTCAGAGTCAACTCGACCTTGCTCTAATGGATGAAAAATTATGCAAGTTTATGTGTTGTTCCACATTCTCGTGGTATGTCCAGACGTAACATCACAGATGATTTAATGCGATTTTGTTTGTATTCTGATACGAATTCTCAATTTGTGTTATTTTATTTTTTCTTATTAGTCTGACTAGTAGTTAGTTTTTACTTGGGAATTTTATTTAAAATGATAATATGTCTATACTTTTGAATAGGATTATATTACTCTTGCTCTGCTTTATCATAAAATGTTGGGTAGGTTTATTACTTAGCGAAAGAAAATTATGTTAGGTGTTTTGCGGGAGTTTAAATTTACAACTATATACTAGTTATTTATTGATAATAAAACCTATATTTTAATGTTATCCATACGCTCTTTACTTGAGACAGCTAGTTGATATTAAATTTACTAATAAACAAAGTTCGATTCTGCCCGATTACCTAGTTCATAGTTAATCTCGTGTCGCAGTTCAAGTTTACGCCAGCTAAATATTAGTTCTAATTATTCATTATCATCATTTTATGTTTAATTCGAAAGATTTAAAACATAATAACGATTTCCGATTTCGCTTCCCCACTTCTTCCCTTTCAATTTGATCTTAGTATGATTATGTTTATATTATGATTTTAAGAGTGCTCACCGAGCTACTCAATGTTTATGATTTTAGCCGATATGTGACATTAAAATTTAGGTCGAAATTATAGGAAAATGAGTGGTGGGGGAGCAGGCAAAAGACTACTTCTCCTCCTCCCAATTTCCAAGGCTGTTTGTGTTCTTGTCCAACACTAGTGTGGGGTTTGTGGTAGTTGACCTTGACCATGTGTATATAATTGTCCTTGTCCTCCAATGTTTACCCGTTACTAAGCAACGTTGGTGCTCTAACCACTGGTTTTGATATCGCCGAAGGTGAGCGCTATGAAAGAACTGCTAAGGCCCGATCTAAAGATGGGTTTAACGCACTACCGTTAGAAGTTCTATGTGCGATTTCTTATTCCGGTCCCTTCCATGTATATTTGACACACTTAGCATTTAATTTATTCATCCGAGATTTCGATTTAACGAAATTAAATTTATTATTACTAGTTCGATGGAATAAACAATTGAAAAAACTAGAAAATCAACTATGAACATTTATTAAATAAGCGATTAAAGTTTGGAACAATCTTTGGCTTGTGCGGAACGACGCCAGGGGTGTTCCGCCTTTCCCGGTCGACGTTGGGTAGGTTTAGTTGCGGATCTGGTTGCCGCAGTTGTCTCTCTGTAGGCCATCTGAGCCGTTTTCTCTGCGCGACTTTTCTAGCTCTCTTCTCAGTATTTTGTACGGCCCCATTTCTACAATAAAAAAATAAATATCATCATCAAGAGATACATTCTATTCTATAAATCCTCCTATAGAAGTCTACCCTAATTTGTCATAAAAATCTTAAGTTCAACTACTGGGATAAATTTACTAGGTATTCGTTTGACTGTGCTATAGTAACTACTTAAGTTCCTCTTTTTTTTATCGATTAATTTATGAACAGGGAAACAAAAGCAAATCTAAAAATTAATTTTGACGACTTTCAATACCATTTCGAACTTTGGTAGTACACGTCTGAGCAACGTTCTGGATACTCACGAGTGTATGGATGGTCTTGCTTTTCTCTAGAACGTCTGCCATCATTCCGCATCTCTCTAGGGAGTATCTTCCGCGGAATCACTACATATATGGACGTGGATTGTTGGTTCAGCCTTGGATCGTCGAGTTCGAAAGAGGTGCCGCATGACAGGGCATACCCGTCAGGCCTCAGGATCCTTCCCGCAGCAATGTCCGCGTTTATTCTAATCAGGTGGCGCTTAGTCCTTTCTACCCACCAGTCCGTCTGTTTTTGATGTTCCTCAAGGTGAGCCAGAATAAATTCGGCGTGGCCTCGGATTTCCCGAGCTGGGTTGCGGACCGGATCCTTCTTGATTGCGACGAAAGGGAGATCGGCCTCTCCAAAATCCTTCTGAAGGCCTGTCCTTGATTCTCTCACGGAAGAAATTGAAAATCCCGCGTCCCACATCGAATCTGGCGGCGGATCATGCGGGCAATCGTACAGTGATTCGGGAAGCGTCGATACAGGAATCATCTGAAAGACAAATATTTATCTCTTAATCTGTATATCTATTTTCTTAACTCATTCGATGTTAAATAGTGTGGGCGTGAACATTAATTCTTTTGGTCGTAAGTATAAGTAATAGTCTAGGCATCTGCGTGGTTGAGAAAACGGTATGTTGACGGTTACAGCGTAAATGATCTAACATTTAAGAAACTTGAGACTATAAGTAGATAATTACTTGTACGGGTTTAGAACTTATGGATTTTCCTTCATGGTGAGGTTTAAGAAAAACTAATCCCTCACGATGTAAGAGGATCGTGTCGCGTACCGGACACTTGAATTTCGCGAGATATTGTGGTATATTTGTCTTGTAATAACGTTTTATTTTATTGACGAGATTGATCATACGTTCGCGCTCCTGTGTCCCTGATTTAGGTCGTTGTTCATTCAATTATAGTTTTAGACCCATCAATAATACGTCGATAAATGGATAATCATAAATAAACCACATTTTCATAATTTTTAATTATTAATTTGTGACAGTTAAGTGAAAAATCCCATCCTTCCATCGTCGTGCTGCCGTTGATTCCAAGGACAACTTCGTCTTGGAGAAAAGGAAAGAATATCTTAGAGTTCGAGCCATGTCCTATGTTTGGTTCTCATGATAATTAATTAAGAAGTTCTAATATAAAATTACAATTTACCCTCTCGTATAGATGATTTTTCTTCCATCGTTTACCAGCAATTCTTATCTTATAATTTACTGGTTTGAAATTTTAATTTATGCTGCTATCAAGAATTTGCCGTTTAATAGTGATAATAAATTCAACTACCAAAATAATGCCAATGATAATACCAGATCGCAATAACCAAGTACTAATTAACAGAAACTATCAAGCAGATATTGATAAACCAGGTACTGAAAGCTGGTTACCAACGAGGTACTAATCAAGTAGGTACCAAATACACATTCTTAATATCTATCCGAGATCTTGGTCGTGCGCTGGATTTATCGGGTTATTCGTTAATTTAATTAATACCTTATCTCATTACTTGGATTCGTTCCTATTTCATCTATACTAGGTTCTTGACATCAATAACATTTCTAATTTAAGAGTTTAAATATAATGCATTTTATCGTTTTAACTTTTACATTTCAGACTTTGTTATTCAGATTTTTAACACAGCAACAATTTACGACGCTTTCCACGTTCTGTTCCCTTCCCTTATTTGACCTTAGGGTTGTTTGTGTCGATGTTAAAATATTACGAGTGCCCATTGGACTACTCGGTGTTTGCGATTTTAAACCGATATGAATAGTTCAATTTAAGTCGATTTTTTGGAGATGGGTGACGATGGAATAGCCAAAAGACTACTCCCTCACCAACCCATTTCCCCTATAACGGATAGTATTGTTGTTTGGCTTCCTGCGTTCTCACACCGGAACCTTCACAGGCACAAGCTTTGGCGGATGAACCACACTTACACAGCTTGATTGGGGTGTGTAGATTTTAATTACTTGTGTGGTGTATCGGCTGTGGGCCCGATAAATTTCGACAGGATGTAATTTTCTTCACATATATTCTGGCATAACATCATAATAAGCTTGGCATTAACATTCATCATCATAAACATAACATTTCCCATACAAGCATCAAGCAGGGCTTACCGTGAAGATACTTGTACGCTGTATGGAAAAGTTCAAGCTGATTCGAATAATAAATTGGTGAGAGTTGTTGATGTTAAAATGAGTCCTTGATTTCTCAAAATTGGTTTGGAGAGTCAAAATAGGCTTTTTAACAAAGTTAAATAAAGTTTCTTCTTAGTTCAAACTAATTAGTTTTTAAAACGAGTTAAAATTATGTGAAAATTAATCGGTATATATACCTGTTCTGTGACCCTAACCTTGCTTGTAAATTTTAGTGCAGTAAAACAAAATATGATCTTGGAGTTATTTGTCAAATCTAATTCTAATTTCATTATTTTCATGATTTAATTTGACAATTTGTTTCTATAATTTTTAATTGAATATTTCCAATTAAAATTATTTACTTTTTCATCCAATTTTCATGAACTCTTGTTCTTTTTAATTAAATTGTCAATTCCCGGTAAAATTTCGGTGTTTTCATGTTTATTTCGTGCGGATCTTGTTGCATTTTGTTATTATTTTAATTTATTTTTATGTTACGATTTTATATTTTAATTATTTCTCTCTCGTATTTTAAAGTGGTTATTTGATGTTCTATGGGTTTGATTTTAAATCTGCGTGTTATTACCGATTCATTTAAACGAAACTCTGTTCTGCCCCAACACTAGTAACCAAACATACTACCTTCATCTCCTACCAATGGTTACATGTTGCTAGGCAACGTTGGTATTGTAACCAACGTTTGTGGGACCGCCAAAGGTGAGCCAGTTTAGAGACAGCTAAGGCCAGGCCCAACACTGGGTTCAACGAGAAAGCCTGTGCTCCGTTTATGTTTCCAGTCCCTTCTGTACTGATCTAAATTTTGTGCCAGTCTCTTATCCAAAGTTATTGCTTTATTAGTCTTTAAGTATTATCGTAAATCACTAGGGAAGTTCTAAAAAATCAACGGAAAATACTGAAAATTTATTTTAATTACAATCTCATTCGTTGCAAATTTCGTTCAAATGATTTAATTGATCAGTGTCTTCTCCATCGTCAAATAGAAATGTCATTTCGCACGTTCCGCTTTTCCGGGTCTGGGGTAAGATCGTTTCGACTCCCCTGATCCGCTTGGCTTAGCCGCTTCTTGATACGCCAACTGCGCTGGGGCAAAAACTAGCGGGTACGTAACCACATTGCCCTCCTGGCAGGCAGATAAAGCCACTCCCAAGCCACGGATGAGTGTACGTTGGGACTGTGCCAACTGCTTTACTTCCACCTACCCCCGCTGTTCGGCCGTCAACCGTTGATAGATCTCCTAGGCCTGAGATGGCTCGATCCAGGTGGACTTTATCCTCTGGATCTCTCGACTCATCTCTAAAAATTGAGTATTAGCTTCGAATTTTCACGATGGAGCTTGGACCGCATTTTCCCCATTGAGCGTATAATATACATACCTGAAATAACTAATATAAAATTCGGATTTCATATGCGAATATTCATAACTTTCTAGTAGAGAAATTATATAATGCTATTAAATAATGCGTATTTGAATTATAGTAAATTCAAACCACGAAATTTTTGTGTCAATGGTTCTTTGTCAATTCCATCCTTTTACATAAGGGTTGTTTACCATAAATTTTACCATTACAAAAACCAAATTTTAAATTTTCATTTCCTTACTGACATGGGGATTTTAAATTATTAAACTGTATACGATCTTTACCTTCTCACGACCTTAATTTAATTTAAAGGTTTTTATTAGTTTTGTTTTATGCATGTAATTTACCTCGCATCAATTGTTATTGGGAGGAATATTTTTATTAATGGGTTATTAACGTTTTTAGATTTCATAGCTCAATCTCGTCCTCTCTGTTCCTTTGGTTGATGGAGTAACCGGGTTCCCCTTTTGTTGTCAAGGTATATCCGGAATCCCATAATGCCTGGCGGCATTAGGCAGCTGCTCTGGCCGAAAATCTGACTGCCACTCTGGATAATGGGGATATTGAGACCGCCTTTTTGTGGATTAATGGGAAGATTAAAAATGCTTTCCGTTTTGATAGTAGGTTTAGGAAATTCCGTAAATTGGTTATTAGATTAAAGAAAAAATTTGGTATCGTGGCCAATTTAAAAATCATTGAGGATATTATTAATCTAGAACTCTCATACAAAGATAGGATTAAATAGTTTAGCTACTCTAACCTAAGCGAATCGTCCTCTGAACTTCATAGCCTTATTAGCTTTATCTATGCGGGAAATCGGTATAAAATGCCATGCTATGGATATATTGCATCCCTGATAGGGGAACGTAGTACCTCCGCTTACCTAACATAATCTGACATCTTACTGACTCACAATACTATTTTTTAATTAAGGTTAGAAACAACATACTAAAACTTAACTATTCACTGCACAGATTAAAAAGTAAAATAACAACATTATGTAGGAAATGTAAAACACTACCTGAAACACAAGCACATGTTTCTAACCATTGTGACGCAAAGCCCAATGCAAATCGAAATAAACATAAAAGAGTTCTAGATTCTGTTGTAGAATAACCAATTAAAAAAGACTTTAGTGTTGGCATAGAAAAACCTCCTGAGGGAATTAACACATCTATTAACACGGAACCTAAAGTGGCTGAAAAGTTCAGAATAAATAGAGAAAATTTAATACTGAAGCCAATTTTGGTAGACACAAATGGATATGATCCAATGTGGTATCAAAGGCCACACAGCCACTGGTGTCCAAGAGTTACACAGTATGATGGAAAAGATATTACTCGCATGACAGTAAATTCAAACCCAAAATATCAAGAAATAGATGTGAACGGGATCCCATACTTGATGTCAACAGTCATTCTAGTAAGCTCCTTAGACAAGGAGGTGCTAGCCCTTTCATATGAACGGGAGACAATGTCGAAAAGATTTGCAAAATCTTTACGTGAGCATAAAGTGCCTAACAGATACAATTCTACTGACCCTCATCAGGGCCGTGCCTGACCGGCGTTCATTACGTGCGCCGCACGCAGGCGGCCAAATTCAAAGGCGGCCTGACGACCAGAAAAACAAAAAAAATGAAAAGCAAAATAACAATGTTAATATATAGTCATATATAATCGTGGAAATATATCAATTATTGCAATTGAAAGTGAAATTGCTGATTCCACAAATAATGAAGAATTTGCCTCTAAAAAATCGCGTAGAGTAAATTTTTGATTGTAATATTATAGATTTATAGGCGTGTCAAAATATATTAACGTTTTATATTCAATGGTTATATTTACATTAGATATATAAGTATAGTAATAAACATTATGAATTAAAATTTGTTTTTTTTCTTTGATTTTGATGTTATATCAAAGGGCGGTCGTGCATACCAGCACGCAGGCGGCCATGTACCCAGGAACGGCCCTGACCCTCATCTATATCGCTTGCTGGAAGAACCCGAAGACTGTTAACAAAATACAACAAATTGACAGGAAGATCGCAGAGATGAATTAATGTTTAGTGATTTTGACATATTTGATTTAGTGATTCCTATTGATGTTGACTTACATTTTATTGATTTTCAGTGATTTAATTTTTGGTGTTATTGTTTATTATTTTTTATGTATACTGTGAAAGAAATGGCTTATTGTCGTAATAAAATTTTTTTTCGTGAAGGAAAATCTTGTAGGGGGTAAGATTTGTTAGGGAAAGGCTCTTAGCCTTAAAATCATAAGTGTTAATTGTTAGGTTGACGACATTAAACGGTGACATAGAAAATAATAAAATGAAGTTTTAGTGACGTCACAAAATTAAAATTACTAAAATAGATTTTAGAAATAAATTTAAAAAATACGTCATCAAGAAATTACTAAATTAGAGTTCTTGATGACGTCTCTCTATCAATAGTAATAATATTAAAACTTAAATTATAAATTTTTTAATATAAAAACAGAAACATTTTAGTATTGAGGGTCGATCCGAATGTTAAACAATAACCAAAAAGATTATTTTTGAAAAATCTGTTGCAAAGCAGTGAGAATTAATCACAAGAAATTAGCTATTTGAAGAAAGCTCAGATTATTATTATTGGAGGAAATTTAACCAGGAAGATTATATTTGAAGAAAAAAAATCTGCTACAAATCTTTGAGGATTAATCATAAGAAAGCAGTTATTTAAAGAAAACTCAAATTATTGAAGAAGGTGAGAAAAACAGGAAAAGAGAAACAATTAGAAACCATTATTCCGATATCCGAGAGAACCATTTAATATTCCGAAGAGTTACCGATTGATTTCTATTAGATACGAATTATCCAGAGGAGAAACCGAATCCGAAACATTGACAAAGTGGATCCAAGTTATCCAGAGGACCTATCAGAAAATTGGAAACAATTTTGTATTTTTTCTTAATTTAAATAAATGTATTTAATGTTAAATATACAACCACCAACATATGGATTTTTAACATAATAGATCAAGCTCTATGGGATATTAAGCTTGACAGAAGACCGAAGAAGATGGAACCCGAATACCCTTGTTCTGGGTTGTAGCTGCTGCGATTTTCGATACCAGCGCTATGTGGAATGGTGCCTGGCAAAATCAGCTAGAAATTCTTCGAAATACCAACTTTTTCGAAAATAAATGTTTTGAATTTTATTTTTTGTTTTGTTTTGTTAGTGTTGGTAATAATAGTTTTATTTTTATTGTTTTGGTAATAATATTAATAATAGTAATAGTTTTATTTTTGTTAGTTTTGGTAATAATAATAATAATAATAATAATAATAATAATAATAATAATAATAATAATAATAATAATAATAATAATAATAGTAATAATAATAATAATTTACATACAGTCACACACTTAACATACAATTATCATGCACTTATCATGCATGATTCTGATTGGTTAATCAGTATCTGTCAAGGGTATAAAAGTGCGTCACCACCTTATAGAGATCATAAATCAAACATCACCAAGAAAATAAGCGTCCAACCAGTTCAGATGTTCCACAATTATAAAATGTATTTTTTAAAGGAGCCTATTAATATGCAATTGGCAAATCCGGTCAAACTCAATAAGACTCAATTTCAATCTCTCGCTGGCACTCTCTCAATGTTAGATATCAAGGATATTGATAATACGTTCAAAAAGATCAATTCCAATTTAAAATGCAATGAAAATGCTTTCTTCACGAGTCAATATACCAGATATTATGATGCATTTACAGAAATTGGATTCAAAGAACAGGAAAACTGGTATTTAACAATAACAATCCAAGGATATAAAGCAGATCAAAATGATGTGCTTTCTCCAATCTGGAAAATTGTTACTGCTAGACTTTCACAGTTATTTTAGTGTTTAGTGTTTAATAAATGTATTAATGTTTCTTTGTTATTCTATAAACAAAATTATAATTAGTTTTAAAATAGTGTTAAAATGATGTCTGAAAAAGGTAAAATATAAAATATAAATAATTAATTAATTTTGGTTTAGAATATTTAATAAACCTTTTGTTTGATAAACTTGAAGAAATAACCGGTGTAAAAATTAGAGATATGTTGACTCTAGTTGAAGCATTGAGTAAAGAATCGGATTGCGATTCTGAATGTCAGAGTGATTTTGGATGTCAGAGTGATGAAATTGTTAATGATGGAGATACTGAAATTATTAATGATTCTGAAGAAATTATTAATGTTGAAGAAGCTACCGAAATTATTAAAGATGAGCCTACCGAATTTAAGAATTGTATTGATCATGTTATAGAAAATATTATGATAGAATCTTGTGGTGATGAAGAATGTACATGTAATAATCAATAAATCTTTAAAATATAGTTTTTATTAATAAAAATAACAAAGAAATATTTATTAAAATCTATGATAAACCTTGTTACATAAATATAAAACAGATACTCCAGTGAATAGTTTTAATAAAAATTTGCAAATCTCGATATAAATATCAGAGCGTTTGGCTTCTGCGGCAACTTGAATAATAGCTGTCCATCCACCGTTTGATTCTACCCACGGATCAATTTTTGTTTCTATCACCTAAATAATAATAAATTATTAACAATATAAAGTAATTTACCTCTATAGACCATTGGAAATAATTTTCATAGTCGGATCCAGATTTTAATATCATGTGTTTCATGTACATTAATCCTACTATTATTCGCATCCATTTATTATTTTCATCAAACATGTAACTAAATATTGATTGGAATGCCTTCTTTCTCTCCAATGGTGGCAAATTGAGAATTTTTTCATAATCGAATGGGATGTCTTCAACGATTTTCTCGGTACGGTTTACCATAAATTTCATGTTTTTAATGATTTCATCTTCTTCTCTATTATTAGAGACCAGCTCATTCAACAAAGTTATAAAAAATTTAGTTTCTGGCATTTTATAAAAATATATGAAAGTGTAAGCTTATTTATACTATATTCGACCAATCAGAATCATGTAATACTAAGAAAATATGTAAAAATATATAATGGAAATGGCAATGATGATTTGTTGGCACTGTTAACTTCTTTCAAGTTGTTGCCACCACTGTTAACCGGTTGTTGTTGTTGTTTGTGTTGTTGTTGTTGTTGTTGTTGTTGTTGTTGTTGTAATTTCATTATACGATTGAACTGATCAGTTGTTTTATTAGAATAAAATTTTATACTATATTGAACTTGATTCATCATTTTTTCATTAAGTTTACGATTTTCTTTCAATTCTAATATTGATTTTCTTAATTCATTTTTGATAGTACCAATGGTCTTATTTAGATATATAATATCATCATATAATTCGTTTTTAGCTCTTTTTAAAATCTCATATGTATGTTCAAATCGGAATTCTAAATTACTCATTCTTTCAAATAATCTTTTGACTGGAGTTTTCAAATATCTAGGCCTATCTATCATATACAAAATATCCATCAATACAGCGGTATTAGGACATACACATCTTGTTGAATTTTTACCTTGAACGGTTACAACAATTGAGTTGGCCATATTAAAAACTAATAATATTATTAAAATTTCTTTAATCATTTTCAAAACATTATAAACTATTATTTATTGTTTATAGCTAAAGATTTGTGTGTGTGTGTGTGTCTCTAAATTAGTATAAAAGTAATTGTTATTTCAATTTTTATCATTAAAATGGTTATACCAAGCGCAGTTCAAGCTATGAATGAAATTAAACATTATGGTAATTTATTATTACTATTATTATTATTACTTGCTTTTTAGATGATTATTTTAAAGTTATTAAAGAACGTCTGTAATTCTATTATCCAGAAATACATGGAATCATGGATAAGCCAGCATCAATAATTCCAGACTTGATATTCAATCATACATCAATATGAATATTTACTGTAATAGATGAGTTCCTATGGGATATCGAACAAAACAATTTGTCAAAAGATATGGAACCCGAATACCCTTGTGGTGATGGATGTCATTGCTGCGCCGCCCGATATCGGAAGTATGTGGAATGGGCTTTGAATAAAGCTCTTCGACAATACTACTATAGTAGAATTATCTCTTTATAATAAATTTGTTGTATATGTCTTGGTTTTCATTATATAGTAATAATAATAATAATAAAAATAATAATAATAATAATAAAAATAATAATATTATTAATAATAATAGTAATAATAATATTAATAATATTAATAATAATAATAATAATAGTAATAATAATAATAAAAATAATAATATTAATAATAATAATAGTAATAATAATAATATTAATAATATTAATAATAATAATTATAATAGTAATAATAATAATATTAATAATATTAATAATAATAATAAAATAATTTACAAATATATACTACTTATTTTTATAAGTAGTAAATTAAAATTTAAAAATGTTTAAAAATTCTGTGACCTTGAGAAATTTTGATGACTCTTCCAACGACCTTGACCTACTTTTGAATAACCTTGAAAATTTTTGATGACTTATCCGATAACCTTGAATGAGTCATAGTCTTTGTTTCAATGACCTTGAAAAATTTGATGAGTCATCCAAAGACCCTGAATGAGTCATGGTCTTTGTCTAAATGACCTTGAAAAATTTGACGAGTCATCCAATGACCTTGAATGAGTCATGGTCTTTGTTTAAATGACCTTGAAAATTTTTGATGAGTCATCCAATGACCTTGAATGAGTCATTGTCTTTGTTCTAAAAAATTTGTACTTTAACACTTAGAAAAAAAATTTTGCCGGGGGGGGGTATGTGAGCTAGATGGCCTCTGAGCTAGATGGCCGGTATCCCACTACTAATAGGGCTAACTTAGAATACTGCTTGAGTCCATACTGTGAAAAATTGTCGCCGATAGTTGCTCCTCAACGGTGGTTCAAATCTCTTGCTACGACCTAAAGAGTGATGTTCAATTTCTCTGACAAAAAACAGTCTAGCTTTTTTCAAGAAAAAGTGATTCCTCACAAAGTGATTAAAATTCTGTAAAAATGAATAGGGGTATATACCTATTATGTGACCCTAACCTTGCTTGTAAATTTTGATGAGTTAAAACAAAATTTGACCTTGGATTTATTTGTATTATATAATTTTATTATTTTTCTTAAATTAAATGAAAAAGATATTTTTATAATTTTTTAATTAAATATTTTCTAATATCCATAATTCCTTATTTTTTATAAATTATCCATTTTCGGTCAAATTTTATGTTATGATGTTATTTTATGTAAATTTCCTGCGGTTCTTGGTGCATCTTTGTATATATTTTAATTTACTTTTGTTTTTGATTTTGTATTTAATTATATTTTCTCTCAAATTTTAAGGTGTCTAATTGGTTGATATATGTTTGATATTGAATATTCACTGCTGTGTTTGATGTTATTTCCGATTCACTTAAACAAAACTTAGTCTTGGCCCAGCATGTATTAAAAAATGTATAATGAGCAAAAGATTCTTTGATTAAAGTCAACTTGGAAAGCAATTATTTTAGCACACATTTGCATTGTAACTGACTTTGATTGACTAACCCTAACAACACAAAATAAACAAAAACCCATTAGTAAACTCGAAGTAGGATTCATGTTATATTATTTGAATTGTTGTATTGGTGTGTCGTGCAAATTGATAATGACCTGTAACCCTACTCTAAGCTATAGTCACTTAACAACTCCAACAAAGCATTTGATTTTCCCGCTTGATATGCGTCGCTAAGCTGGTAATGTATGAAATGAGTGGATGACAGCCAAAGGTGAACTCACAAAAATTATAATTCCGAAAGCACTTCAGGTTCACGGACTACCGATTGAAGGTCTATGTCTGATTTAAACTTCTTAGGTTCCGCTGCATCTCCTTTAACATCAGTTAACGCTTTCATGTTATAATTCTTGAGCTGAATGAACAACAAAATTATTCTAAACCCGGAAGTTTATCTAGCTTGTCTCTTTCACTCACGACGAACATTTAAAATAAAAAGTTAATATATAAATAGAGACAATTTACATAAACAAACACTTCACTCGCTCAGACTTAAAATAACTATAATTGTTATGATCCTTTTGATGAATCTAGCCTGATTGTTTGAGAATCGGTCCCATTATCCAAGTTTTCTTGCGTTGGCGTCTTATGATGCGTTAGCCTTTCCCTAGCTTACCGTGTTTTACACTCATAGTTGAAGGATTCAAAGGAAGTGACTGGATTCAATGGCCATCTAGCTCTGCTAGGAACATCTCAAGTTTCTTGGTCGTATTAACCACATTTAGCAGATAAGCAAATCTGTTATCGTTCCATAATTGGTTGAATGCAGCGTTTACTCTCCATACACGAAGTTTGAGACTCCGGATCTTGGTCGGAATGATTTCCCAAAACTTGATTCTTATCATTCTTGCGCTTTATTATGTCGTGTCTGAACTCATTCGATTCCACAGTTTGGTATTTCATTTTCAGATGCACTGCCTAAATGTGCTGTTCTTATTTCTTTTGGAGAAGATTCTCAAATTTCAAATTATTTTTTCCAATAAAACTAAACAAATATATTTAACACTCAAAGTTTTCAGTGCTGCTTAACCTCCGAAATCCAAATTTACATAATCAGCTGGACTTTTCTTTACACCTTCCTTATCCGCGCCCTATTTGCTTGCTCTTATTAACAAAAAGTTGTTGTCTGTCCCCATTTATCCCAACCCCTGTCTCGCCCGAAAGACAATTCCTTATTTTCCTCACTATTATTTCTTTGTTTACTCCAACAGTTAACTTTTCCTTCACACCGCACTTACATCCTCAAATTTACTGTCAAAATTAGTCATTTTATCGCGAGAAATCATACCGAGATTCATCTCGCAGTCCTTAATAGGTTCCCCATAGATTTTAGGTATAGTCATGCGAATAACCGATCAAAACTCACGAAGGCGAGTAACAAATAAACATCAATTCACACAATGCGTACTAACAAATGCATGGAAAGGATCGAATGTTTCACTAAAAGACATGCCTCATGAATCATACACAAGGACAGGCAGTACACTATGCACCACACACACGGACAGGCAGTACCCCATCTACCACACGCACGGACAGGCAGTACACCATGTACCACAAGGACAGACAGTACACCATGTACCACACGCACGGACAGGCAGTACACCATGCACACACACACGGACAGGCAGTACACTATGCACCACACACACGGACAGGCAGTACACCATGTACCACACGCACGGACAGACAGTACACTATGCACACACGCACGGACAGGCAGTACACCATGCACACACACACGGACAGGCAGTACACTATGCACCACACACACGGACAGGCAGTACACCATGCACCACGCACGGACAGGCAGTACACCATGCACACACACACGGACAGGCAGTACACTATGCACCACACACACGGACAGGCAGTACACCATGTACCACAAGGACAGACAGTACACCATGTACCACACGCACGGACAGACAGTACACTATGCACACGCGCACGGACAGGCAGTACACTATGCACTACACACACGGACAGGCAGTACACCATGCACCACGCACGGACAGGCAGTACACCATGCACACACACACGGACAGGCAGTACACCATGCAACCTGCCGGAAACCGATAGGAGCATCCTGAAACGATTTCCATGGCAATAAAAACAAACAAATGAAAAAAAAGTCGAATTTATAAAATAAAAATGAATTCCAAATCATAAAAATCGGATTTATTTCTTAGCTTTGCTGGAGTAATCATAGAATCCCTTTCCGGATTTCTGTCCGAGGTTCCCGCCTGCCACCATTTTGTCCAGCAGCCCAATCGGGTTGAATAGCGGGTTGTTGGGGAACTTTTCATGCCAGCCATCCAGGATGAACTTGGTGGTGTCGAGGCCCACATAATCCGCCAGTGCCAACGGCCCTATCGGGTACCCGGCACCCAGTCGCATGGCAACATCGATATCCTCACACGTGGCCTCCCCGCGCTCCAGCATGCGCAGCGCCTCACCGATATACGGCACCAATAACCGATTGACAATAAATCCCGGCGTGTCGCGGCACCTGACCGCAGTTTTCCCCACCGATTTCACAAACGCCAGCAGAGCCTGCCAATTATATATTATATATATTTGTGTGTGTGTGTGAGAGGCAACTGGGGCACTCGCATCTGATTGGCCGCCACAAATGGGAGGGTTACAGAGGCCCCTTGTGCAATATTGGCACGCATTTCAGGGTTAGGTAGGAGTTTGGTGGGCCAGTGGTGCCCCTTGGTTATTGGCGCAGTTATTGCCATGGCAACTGTCGGTGCCTCATTATGCCCTCATCACGCACCGCATGGCCACCAATTGCCACAATCGCAACATGCCCCCCTCCCACTCACCTCAGTCGTGTCTGTGCTGGTGTTGCCAGTGGAAACCACCTCAACCAGCCCCATCACCGGCACCGGATTGAAGAAATGCAGCCCACCGAATCTGTCCTGCCGGTTGGTTGCCACAGCCATATCCGCAATCGATAGCGAGGAAGTGTTGCTGGCAAATATGCAGCCCGACGGCGCCGCTGCATCGAGACTCCTGGAACAAAGCAATGATAACATTAATAGTGCAACGCTGGAAATTAATGGATTATCGGTTGATTACGTTTCCCAAGGACGTGCGGAGGACACAGGAGATGCTGATGTCCATCTGCATGCATTGCACAGCCCTTTACGTCCCCCTGATGACCGCAACTGGGACACAGGGGCAGATGCACCCCCTCGCCCCCCCCCCTACAGCAACCGATAAGCTATCAGCAGATGTATCGACATCCCTAGCAACAACGGGT
This sequence comes from Schmidtea mediterranea, assembly GCA_022537955.1. Lineage (NCBI taxonomy): Eukaryota > Metazoa > Platyhelminthes > Tricladida > Dugesiidae > Schmidtea > Schmidtea mediterranea. The sequence continues at coordinate 682,383 of CM039680.1, forward strand.
CGGACAATGAAGGAAACGCGACTCAATTCCACTCACAAATCCCCACAATCGTGAATGGACAGCCAATCATTGGCTAGCACAAATCAACTCAATAATTATCCGCAACAACGCTCTCGACTTTGACCGCAATATCACGAATCGGTTATATGAGAGTTCACAGGTCAATCAATGATCATAGCAAGCGCCAGGCAGACAATGTGACACGTGTAAATGCAATTACATCGTCTCACTGGGGCCGGAATATTGCTCATTTCTCCACGATTCCTTCTGCAGCTACTGAAAATTTGCTGCTTCCATAAGCAAATAAATAATTTATTTATGCTTTTACAGCACAGCCAAACTGTGCAATGCAAATAAATGTTAACAGTTCTAAGATAATATAATTTCAATTACGTAACATTCATGATATCATAATAATTATATATAAATATGAAAATTAAAATATAAAATTTAATCACAAAATCTAACTTAAATAGTTTATTTTTAATTTCAATATTTTCAATTATCGCTTCAATTATTAAATCTGATTTTTTCGCCGCTTCATTGCTATCGGTTGAAATTTGAATTAACTGTAAGCTATCACTAACGAATTTTTCTTGTTCACTAATTTTATCAGCAAACTTTTTCGTTGCGACTCGCTGTAAATTTACTTTTATTTTTCCCATTGCTTTATCCAAAAGACTCTGTTCCACGTCTATCAAATTCACTTTATAACCACTTTGAGCTGAAACTTGCGCAATTCCTGATCCCATCAAACCACATCCAATAACAGTTACAGTTTTCATCGAACGGGTTATATTATAAGAAAAACTTGACCGGCAAATAGAATTAAAAATTCGAAACATTTAAGATTTATAACTATAAAAAAATTTATTTGCCGTAATTTATATTTTCAAATAATATATTTTATAAAATATTTAAACAAAACATTTGTTTTGCAAAATAAATATCATTCAAAATTTAAAACTTCAATCCAATTCAAAATTATCATATCAGTAGCTTTCCACACAATTCCATTTGCCAATTTAATGGAAAATTGAATATAGTCGTTCAAATTTACTTGAATTCTAATATATATTTTCTACACTTTTTGCGACACATCTTTAAACAATTTTTGAGCCAATACAAGAATTTGTTCAAATGGATCAGAAAAAACACGCAAATACAGCTATGCAAATTTAAAATCAGACATATTAACACCAAGTAAACAGCCCTAAAACATGAGAGAAACATAATTAAAAATAAAATCGAAAAACACAGAAGTAAATAAAATTATGCACAAATGCACCAAGAATCGCACGAAATTAACACAGAAACAACACGAGAACATGAGAATTTGACCGAAAACAGATCAATGTATAAAAACCAGCAAGTTAACGAATAAAACTGGTTAAAAATAAAATATTCAATTAAAAATAATCAAAATAAATGATCTACTAATGCAGGAAAATGATAAAATCGAGAATTAGATATGTTGGGCCAGAACACAAACGGCCTTGTAAATGTTTAAATGAATCGGTAATACACATGCAAAAATAACATGCAGGTTTAAATTCAAACCTATGAAAACACCAATTAACCCTATCAAAATATGAGAGAGGAAACAATAAAATATAAAATCATAAACATAAAAATAAATTAAAATAATAACAAAATGCAACAAGATCCACACGAATTAAATATAAACATAACACGAAAACCCAACGATTTTGACTGAAATTTGACAATTTGTTAAAAAATACAAAACTTCATGAAAATGAAATAAAAATCAAATAATTTGAATTAGAAATAATTCAATTAAAAATCTAAAGAAAAAATTGTCAAATAAAATTGCAAAATAATAAAAATTAAAGATTAGAATACACTAGAAAATTCCAAGGTCAAAATTAAAATCAAAAAGAACACTCAACATTAGGGTCGAACAATAGGTATATATACCGATTCATTTTTACATAATTTTAATCAGTTTTTCAAAAATAGAAAACCGTTTTAAAAATCTATGTAAGTGTGAGTTTGTTTTGAAATTCTCTCTCCACGTCGCATCTTCGCAACCTCGATAAAGCTCTGCTTGGATGTCGGCGTGGGGGGAGTGGTATTTTTATGATTTTTTCGTTTGGATCAAGTAATTGTTATGTTATTTTTAACATTAATAAATTATTTATAATACATAAAATTATCTTCTTTAATTAATTTTAATTTTCCGGCCCACAGCCAAAGACACATCACAAGTTAGTAAAATCAACATATTATTCGAATTCGTGTAAGTGCGTGGAATATCACCTATGATTCGTGCCCGTGAAGGCCCGGCGTGCGAACGCAGGAGCTGGAACGTCAATATTATCCCGTATAGAAGAAAGGAGAGATAAGGAAGCGGTCTTTTGGCTACTTCCTCGTCTCTCTATTTTCTTTAAATTCGACCTAAATTATTCTACACACGGCTCAAAATCATCACACGAGTAGTCCAGTGGGCACTCATTAATTATAGTGCAAACACAATGCGCCTAAGGTCAACTAGGGAAAGGTAACGGGGAATTAGAAAAATAAAATCGTTGCTATGAACTTAATATGCATATTTTAATGAATTCAAAACGTTAATTTGCCAAGGCTAATAAATCACGATCACACCCTCCCATCATCATAAACTCCCATCAAAAAATGAGAAGCGAAAAAATAATTATATAAACGTAACCCTATAACAAGTATAGTAAAGTCCTAACATTATATCGAGAGTCAATAGGAGGATTTGGTGTAAATGTAAATTTAATACGGTTGTGGCAAACACTCAGTGGTAAAAAATTCTAAGTTGGGTCGGAAGTAAAAATTACCATAACATAGTCGTTGCAGATTCAAATAAATTCATGAAAAAGACAATAAAAGTTTTTTTATATATAGACGTCATCCCAACTCCTGGATACAGATAAAAATTAGATTAAATAGAGAAGATAGAGATAAAGGTTAGTGAATAAAAAACTCTCGATGTAGTGTTCGGAATTAGTACAATCCGATAACTTAAACTTTATCAGGAAAATCTCTAATAAGAAATCAGTCAATTTTAACCTCATCGGCGCCAAAAAATTGTTGATAAAGAACCCATAATAGCCCATAGTACGATAAATAAAAACAGGGCGCGTCAGAGTTTCCATTATACCTTCCAACGTTAACAAAACCTAATTAAATTAAATAATGGAGAACCTAGGTTTGCCCTCACTCGAACAATTCAATCAATAGTAGTCCTCGCGAAAAATGACCAGACGCATAAATAAAAACGAGAAACAAACAATTTTATTCGAATCTCATAAAAATTCCAGCTCAGACCTTGATATCAGCATCTGATATCAGGTTCTCCGAAAACTAAATTTGAAATATCTGTTGTTGACATCGGCAATAGGATTGACTATAGATAGCCATATTTCACCTTTTTGTTTGAGAACAACGGAGTCCTATAATAAAATCCAGTACCACCGATCCGAGATAGACCCTCAAGTATCACCGCTGTCGAGATAATTGAAGATTTGGTATCCGTCAATTTACTTACGAATAGTTCTCCTCGAATATTCCCTACGTAGAACGAGCGAGAAAAGGGACAAAATACTCCACCCTGCATGATAATAAAATCATCTCATTCGCTAAACTCAATACCAAATACCCGTTGCAAAATATGCGTTGGCTAAATAATGCCCTCCAGTAAGGAAAAGCCACGGAGTGATTTTTCTTTTGATTACTGTCCCCATAGAATCTGAGATCCTGCAATAAATCAAAAAATAAAGAAAATTATTATTGACCTAGTCTAATAAAACTTACAATATAGCGGGTTCAGTTTTGTGTGGATTACACCGAAATCCGGATCAGTCTGAAAATAAGTTAACTGAATAAAAAAGAAAATTAGTGAGAAAAATCGAAACTTACCTTACACAACTACTGCTGACTTCTACCGCCGGCCAATCGATAGACACAAACACGCACGCCTAACGCCACATCATCGAACTTGGCATTTATAGGACCTAAATCAATTAATATTGAAGTTTTCCTTCGCACACATGCGATACAGTACCGGGCGTGGTATGTCGCACACCTACAGGCACACATGGACAGTCAGATTTCCATAAGAGGAATCCGGCGATGTCAATCATCTAGTAAATCTTGATCTCTTTTAATTCTCTGTGGAATTATGCATCGAACCTTCAACCACGAGGATACTGATAAGATGACGGGTGAGGAGATGGTTCGTGACCCGAACTCGCCGAATTGGGGTAAATAATATTTGATCTTTTAAAACCTTTAATTTAAAGTATTAATTATCAGTTAACTAATCTCATTAAAGATGTAATAATTATGATTTTTTCTTTTTAACCAAATTTGTACGATATTAAATATCAGTTAGCTATTCTCATTAAAGATGAAAAAATGTTGATATTTTTTATTAACCGAATTTGTATGACTTCAATAATAAAATTTCTACAACACATTTTTGACGAAAATTTAAACTTCGACGTTCAGGGCATGCCATTCGGAAACCCATTACGCTTGTTTCCATTCCTTCTCGTTACCCATTCACTTCAGCGATTGTTCGTAGAGGCGCTCAAAATTGCTGGGTTCTTCGTGGGAACGATGCAAGTTGATTGAATTTATAGTTCGGGGTGACAGTTAGATTCATACTGTTTCGAAACTTCTGCGTTTTTGGTTGTTATTTAATACATAATTGTTGTTAAAAATAATTTTTATATTTTAACTATTTATGTTTATAGGTGATTGAATAATACTTTAACTATTCATGCTTTTAGGGGATTGAGTAAATATTTTAACTGTTCATGTTATTTGGGTGATTGAATCAATAGTTTAACTATTTATGTTTTTAGGTGTTTGAATAAATAATTTGACTATTTATGTGGTTAGGTAATTGAATAAATAATGTAACTGTTTACGTTTTAGGTAATCGAATATATTTTATAGTTAATGTATAATTGCTAGGAAATCTTAAATCTTTCATCATTTATTGTTTTAGGTGAGTAAGTATATCGAATTAAAGAAATGTGTTTAGTGTTGACGGGATTCTCCGATGTCATTTTTGGAATGCCATAGGAATTTGAATTCTCTTTGATAGTTATTAAATTTTGATGGCGACCCTATCTGATCATGTTCTTTTGTTCAGGAAGATAAGGACCCTTCGTCTACGTCCCCACGCACATTGCTGATCAGTGGCGACAAGCTTGGAGACGAGCCTGGCAAGCGAGAGGCGGCGAGGAGCCCCAACCAAGGAGGCCTAAACAGACCATCGGACAGATGCTAGGGATGAATCAGAGATCGCCATTGACAAACGGACAAGATGGCGAGCTGTACCCGGCTCGAGATATTCGGGAACACTCCTGTGAACTCCTCGCCCGCCTAGAGGACCATCAACGGCAGGTCGACTTCCACGTGGTCAGGGCCAGACAATACCTGGCCAACGTGGAGGACGACATCGAGGCCGGACGGATCGCGGACGTCTACTCGTGCATGCCGCCACCCAGCCCAAGACCGGCCCGTAATACGAGACGGCCCGTATTCATAATTCCGGGCTACTCCCCTGAGGAAGGAATTAAGAAATTTTTCGAGGATTCCTGACCTCGCTGATCTATGGAATACCGACCTCCTCGTTTTATTATGAACATTTTTTATTTAATAGATAATTGTCCTTTGAGATTTGTTTCAATTTTGTTTTTGGGGATTTCTTAGTACAATTTCGTAATTTATGTTTAAATTAACCGTAGGCTTGGGAATTTTAGTTCTGTTAATAAAAGGTTTTTTATGTTCATTGTTCACAGAAATGGAACCCCTACAAATACTACGGACAGAACTGACCCGTGCCCAACAAACCAACAAAACCCTTTATGACCAGATCATCCAATTGACTCGTGAGATCCAGCAAACTAAAGCCACCTGGATGGATCCGAGGAAGATCAAATCAATATATCAAAGGCTCACCGCGGCCCAAAAGGGATGGGCAAAAGAAAAGCAACTGATCCAAAGCTTAAGGACCCAAATAAAAGGACTGGAGGTTGCACTGTCCGCCTGTCAAGAAGGGGCAGCTGTAACCTATCTACTTGTCTTCGCTCCCGCCCAATTAGCCTACCGAGAGGCGATAGCAACCCCAACAACAACCCCAACCACAACACCAACACCGAACAGCTACCGGCCTGGACGAAAGGAGCGGGCTAAACGTCGAGCCGCTCGATTAATAAATAAACCTTAATTAACTCACATGATACGGTTACTTGTAAATTATATATGTTTATGTCGAAAAATTATATATCGTCTTTGTTATTTAAACGATATCTACGAACCTTTGATAGGAATATTAGTTAAGTGTCTAAAACCCGCAACCAACACACCAAGATGCACATTACAACATGCAACCGCTTATTCTATATCATTATCAAATTTTTTAGTTGTTATCTGATGAACCCAAACGATAAAACCTATGGCATAAAGGGGACCTAATAATCTAAAGCGAGCACAAGTCTTCTAACGGCAGTTCGTTGGACCCAGAGATCATCCGAGCAATTACAGCATTAGTAATAACGCTCACTTTTTGCGGACGATTTACCCACTCGAACACAGTTCCAACGTTTCCTAGCAACGGGTGCCGAGTGGTAGCAATAAATATTTATATGGGGTTACCTGGGCAACCACAGTAGGATTAAAACAAACAATAATACCCAGTAACCCACCAGATATTATAATTAAGATCAAGGTCAAATTTTGTTTTAGTGCATCAAAAAGAACACGCAAGGTTACGGTCACAAAATAGGTATATTTACCGATTCATTTTTACAGAAAAATCAATCAAAATAACTTTTCCTTGTGAAAACTAATTTTTGGACAAAAGTTAAATACGTTTTTCTCTGAAAAATATCTGTGTAGCGAGAACTATATCAGCGAGAACTTTCGACGAAATTTTTGGAAAATTACTTACACGACGCGTACTCATGTAAACTGCAAGTAAGTCTCTGCTTGAGCGGGTCCGCTGCAAGTATGATGAGTATGAAGGAAAATGTAATATGTTATGATTGTCAATTATATGCTCTGAATGTACGAGGTATTTATTTTTAATTATGTCGAAATTTTCCGGCACACAGCCAGCCCATGATACGAGTCAATAAAATCATACACAGTATCAGATTGTGTAAGAGCAGTTTTTCCGCCTTTAATCTGTGCCCGTGAAGGTCTAGTCATGAGCAATGACGGATTCTAAACGTCAATTCTTCATTTCCTATAGGGGCGTCGGGTAGATCAAGGAGTAGCATTTTGGCTGTTCCATCTTCTTTCTTCGTCCAAAAATCGACATAAAATCATATTATACACATCGGCTTAAAATCACCAACATCGAGTAGCTCAGTGAGCACTCTTAAATTATAACATAAACATAATCTAACCTTAAGGTCAAACTTAGGAAAATGGCTGAAATGGGAGGGCGCGAAATCTATGTAACGATTCTTAAAAAAAATCAACGAATACTAATGATCACTAAGGTGAAATGTAAAAAGTAACTTTAATCACTAGCATTAAAAATGAATTAAAGGAGGATTATTTTTAAGGTTAATCCATTCTACGACGCAAATAAAATTCATTCAATAACAAGGATAATTAACATAAAATACAATTCGTAACACTAACTAAGCACGAGTTCGTTAACCAAGAAGACTGATGTTGAATGCAAACAGATCATCAAAAATTAAGAAATAATCAAATGTTTGAGATAGTTATTGACTAGAATTGAAAACAAATCATTACAATAACCGCAAATCTAAACACCCCAGTCAAAATAAGAGATCAGAAAACCACATTAAACACCATCTATATTCTTTAGAGAGAAATTGCATCGTTATTGGTCTTCTCAATAGCAACTGAGAGGATTATTTTCTCAATAGGACTTCACCTTTACTCTCAAATATATCTTGGAGCGCTGAACACTAGAACTCTGACGAATCTTCAATATAACCAGGAATTCAAGCGCTTGAAAAACTAATTTATATCATGCAGAAATAGGTCCTGGAACAATAAATCGAACAGCTTCTCCCTTGAATAACTCTTTGATCGAGATCGAATGTTTTACTCCACCATCAGAAATCTGCCAAGTACTATACCAAATCATTGACCATGTATTGAGACGTCCGACGGCAAGGAGTGCAAGGAGTATCGAGATATAAAATCCCCAATGGCACTAGGCGAGGCTCCATAATTAGCTGAATAATATTTCCAATTACTGTTGAATCTGGAACCCTTCCAACAAAAATTAAACTAAATTCCAAGGTTCACAAATTTGCGGCGTGAAAAATCATAAATCAGCCAGAAAAACTAGTAGGCCTACGATGTGGTGAATGACAAACATCTGGAGGCCTCAGAGCGAGATAAAGTAGAATTGGATTTTGTTTTGTGTTTTTTTTGTGTTTGTTTTGTGCAGGATTTTTATCAAAAAACACGTTACATTAAACCGATGCATTTGTCATACGCATAAAATCCGACTCATCTAACATCGCCCCGAAGATATACACCGCTATCCTAATCGAAATGAAAATACAAAATATTGCCGGATCAGAAACTTTACGTATGAAGATGCAACGGTCAGGAAGGAGGCACAAACTCAATCATTAAAGATGAAGCAGAAATCAAACCAACTGTGCGAATAAAAAGCTTAAAACCAAAAGGTCTAAAACACTAAGTACATAAATCGACTGATAACTTTGATGATTTAAATAAAATTTAGTTTAGTTGACTCGTTATTTATTTTAATCTGTAAATTAAAGCAGAATCCAAGTGTATGTTTTAACCTTGACCTCTTACACACAATGGTTTGCAATGGTATCACTATGTTTTCTCGCTTTGCAGAGGTATCCATCGTTTTCCATAATATTTTACCGAGGATTAATTTTGCGGTTGCATTTTGCAGTCTTATTCGGCAGTATTACTTTCGAGTTTTATTTGTAAACTACCTTGAAGCGTTATTTTCAAATGTCATTTGCACTCTTACCCTTCAGTATTCATTTTCTTTATCTGATAGTTGGCTTCTTGTTTCAGTTGTTTCTTGGTTTGTTTTGTTGATAAAATTATTTCTATCCCGACTGAGCCCCCAAATTTATATGTGGGATTGTGGATGTTTTAACCTTGACCCCTTACATACAATGCTATGCGACTGCCACTGGTTACCCGTTGCTAGGCAACGTTGGTACTGTAACAAATGGTTCTGAGACCGTCAAATGTGAGCTTTGTTACCAAAACCGCTAAGACTCAGTCTACAGCTGGTTCAGCAAGCTACCGATAGAAGGTATATGCTCGTCTTGTTTTTAGGTCATTTACTTTCTTCACATATTTCCTCACACTGTCCACGACTCACTTTTTTATAAGATTTACTTTCTTAGCACGATGTTTGAATAATAAGACAACCAAATATAACACAAAACATTTATTTATGCTACGGCACTCCCATCTTAGCTTGCTGCGATGGCTGCTTCCAATCCACGAATTTATATTCTCTGGGCCTGGTTCAAGGTCTTCTATTCTTACCAGCCCTTCTGAGCCGCCGTCAATCAACTGACCTGAATGCATTGTTGGTAGAGGCTGATGTTCTCTTTCCTCAACGTCCTCAGTTCATTGCTGATATCTCTTATTATGTCTATGGCTAAATTGAAATTAAAATCAATAATTTATCTTGATGCATATGCTATAATCCTCAACACTCAACCTCAATATTCAGAGCAACCATTTATATCGAAGGTATATAATTTAATAAAAATCACAACATTATCCTACACCTTACATTTGCATACTTGGTTGGTAATACCTCTTTCCCCTTCAATAGCTGATATATTTACTATTAATTTCTTCGGCTAATTTTCTTTGTTTTAATTGTCGATTGTTTCGTAGCTAGGTTACTATAATTTTAATTTAAATTAAAAAACTTAATTTGTAATTTCTTTGATTTTTACAACCATATTGATAATTATATTTAATTATGGTTTGATAGGCTAACTCTATCCCCGACTTATTAGTGCAAGTACTTTATGAATTCGCAAATGTTTAACACTTTCACTTATAATTTAAGAACGGACCAAACACTTCACCGTTAGTCAACTAAAATCACAAGGTATAAAACATTTAACAACATTCGATGTGATCCATTTATCGAAATCCTATCAGGTGTGAAAAATAACTCTAAATTACTTCATTTATCGATTAATATTACTATTATGAATTAAAAATAAAACTAAATTCACATTATTTATTGATTGAAACTTAACCCTAAATATAAACAGTAAAATGGTCCTTACCGGACACATGGTCCTCTGGAGCATACTGGGATTCTTCCTTCTTCATGGGACTGACTTCATGATGGATTACGTCCCGCTTCTTCTACTCCTTTTCCATCTTCCTCTCTCTTGTATTTCCCATTCCGGTTGATAGCTCTCGTTTCACCGTATTAACTAGTTGTCTCGTTTAGATTAGCTGTTGTTTTAACCATGCAATTCTATTCTTGATCGCCTACTGCTTCTCGCCATTCTTTTCTCTCTGCTCTCCATTTTTTTACTATAATATTCTAATGGATCTTGTTCAATAGGTTGCACTTATTGAATAGGGGTTGATTGATATCTGTCGCACTCGCTTGTGCTACCTTCTTGATTCATTTGAGTGGTGGGTTACTGGGTTTTGCTATTTGTTTGAATCTTCCTATTGTTGCCCCGGTAACGCCATATAAATATTTGCTGGTCACCACTCGGCACCCGTTGCTAGGCAACGTTGGAAATGTGTTCGAGGGGGCGGATTGTCCGCAAAAAGTGAGCGCTATTACTAATGTTGTAATTGCTCGGACAACCCTCGGGTTCAACGAGCCGTCGATAGAAGACCTATGCTCGCTTTAAAGATTCATCATAGTGAGAGCGAAATTCGGCGATGGCGTTCTTAGAGATAAGACAACGACGATCTGACGAAAGGTGAGTACTCACGAAATAGCTACGGGTTTTTAATCTTTTCCAAGTTTTAAAACATCATTACGAATAAGTAAACAACCTTTATAATTCAATTAAATTCACAGATGAAACAAATTTTTAAATTAATTGAGTTTATTAGACAGACGAGCGGCTCTTCGTCTGGCACGCTCTTTCCGCCCCGGCCTATAACTACTGGATGGTGTTGTGGCAGGAGTTGCAGCGTGCGTTGGTTTGTTTATTGAGTCCCGATAAGCCAATTGGGATGGGGCGAAGACAAGAGGGTAGGTTACTGCCTTTCTGTCCCGACTGGCGGACAAGGCAACTTCCAACCCCATTATCTGCGTTCGGAGATTTTGATTTAATTGCCGTTCATCGGCACAACCCTTTTGAGCGGCGGTGAGCCGGTAGTGTAGGGGCTTAAGTTTGGCTGGATCCACCCATGTGGTTTTCATTTGTTGGACTTCTCTGGTGAGCTGTATGATTTGCTCATACAGTGCTTTGTTAGCTTGCTGGGCACGGGTCAGCTCTTTCTGCAGTAGTTGAATGGGTTCCATAGCTATTAATAGAGACATTAAATGATTTGTTATAGATAACAACAAAATTTTATGCACTAAACAAAAGGGATTCTCCTATTAAAACATTTATACAAAAAAAATAAAAATAATCATCTAAAATAACAAGCTATTTATTTAATCAAATTTCACTTAAATCAGGAGTTACATGAAGTCTCTATCGTGGGCTGGAAACTCAGGAGGCAGGAAACCCCCTTTCGACCCACTCTTCCGGAGAACAACCGGATATCGTCATCACGGGCTGCTTAGTATTGCGGGTCCGCGTGGGTTTTGGTCGGGTGCCTGGTGCGACCGTGCCTTGCCGCGGATGCTGGTAATTACTGGCGATTCGACCAGCCAGTAAGTCTTCTTCGACATTCGCCACTACTTGCACATCCACCTGCCGTTGGTGGCTTTCGAGCTGCTCGAGAAGAAGACGGGCCTGCTCGTGGATCTCCCAGGCCGGGCTCCATTCCTCCCATGGGTTATCGGCTAGCCCCAAACCATGATCACTTCCCGATTGCCGGTCGACTTGGTAAGGCTCCGGTTGAGGAAACTCGGGGCATTTCTCCTGCCCATCTCCATCGGTCCGCGAGATGGGTTGAAACGCAGGCCATCGAGCTGGGTTTTTCTGCATTATGAAGAAACATTAATGTTATTATATATTTATGTTCAATTTAATAGCGTTCATGATAAAAAATAATGCAAATAAATCCAAGGTATACTCCGTAACCGGCCATCTAATAAAAGATGTACTCCGAAAACCAACGCTATGATTAGCCAACATTCATCGCGGGCATTTACAAGTTAGGAAATAGTGCGGGTTGAGGGTAATTTAATGATGGATAGTTATTACTCAACACTTAAGGACATTTAAAAACAAATAATCATGTAAATATAGTTACAACCTATTCCCTTAAAAAACAAACAAAATTAAACTATAGTTGCAATCTGTCACCTTTAAAAAACAAACAAATAAAAATTTTAATATAGTACAATGTGCCTATAGCCTATGTCAGAGACACCACCCAATGCCTGACCGCGATCTCGAAGCTATAGTTAAGACATCAATTACCTGAAAGTTTCCGCAAAAATCATCAAATTATTAAGGTTAAATAATATCCGTTTCTACGAATCGTTTAATTAGGGGTTATCACAAATGGTTCGCCCAAAAACTTCTAGTTAACTTATGATTGGGTTCATGCTGAATATTTAACTCAATTAAAATTTTCAGGGTTAAAGGAGTTCCTATCTGGCAAACTTTCATAAGGCGTGTCGAGGATTATGATTAACTTATCCATTTCATAAATCAGAACAATTATTATTAAATGTTTTGTCAAAAATAACGCCGGGTTAAATTATCAGGTAAGTAAATCATAATTAAATTATTGATTTATAGTTAATCAAACAAGAACAAAAATGATTTAATAGTTTATTTGAGAGATATCATTAAGTATGAATTAATTTATTTACATCAAGAATTAATATTACCTGTCTCGTTCAAAGTAGGTTCCATAGCTTCCACGGGGGGTATTGGTAATTCATCGTTGTGGAGAGATTGGTTAAGCATTTTGTAAATGAATATAGAATTCCAACTATCGATTTATAAGGTGAATCGGATGTACTTTACACACCGTCTATCGGTGTGCGGGACGACGGGTGTTGATCGCCAGTCAGATGTTAGAAAATCGACATTCGGATGGAATAATTCGAATTTGACGATTTTCTGTTTATATAAACAATTGCGACATCCGCTTGGATTTTTGACTACATTCATCGTGATATTAATCATTGGTATATATTAGATATATCTATATTTTTCGGAGTGCTAATCGAATTCAGAATTAGAAATCGGGTAAGTTTTTCTTTTGGATGCTAACATCGGAAAACCCGCATTGCGTTATTGTCAACTTCACAATTTCACTGCGAGTGTTCCCATGTTACTTCCAATTTTCGGCATTTCATTTTATTCGATTAAAATTTAATTAATTCATTCTTCGGAGTTAGACGTTTCGTGATGTTGTAATTATGAATGATCAGAGACATCTTCCGAGCCGCAAGGGTTGGTATTATTTTATACTTCTCCTTAATGAATCCTTATGGGGTTAAGATTTTTACTTGATTCAACTATTCAACTGTGGTTCACTTCACGCGGTTGCGAGATACAGTAATGTTAAACGGTTTTATTTCATATGATTTCAAGTTTAATTATTCGTCTCTAGGAAATGTCCGCGACTTAAGCTTCTGGTAAATCGATTTATGATGATGGTCGCGATTTAGAAATCATTCATGGGTTATGGACTCATCGAATGTTTTCGGTCAAAAGTTCAATGATTGGACAGCGGAACAAGTATCAATCGTTGGAAGCCGGTGTCGTAGAACTACCAGCTGATATTGAAGTGGTTTAAAGGGGGCAGATATCAGGTGGATTATTGCACTAGTTCAGTTGGCTGCTCAAGAGGAATTAGATAAATTTTTTGTTATCTGATTTACAATAAACTTTCCTTTACTTTATCAATGTTTGTATTTTAAATTTAATTATTTAGGTTAATTTACTTTTATGCGGGAGCCACTTTCGATTAACGGTTGGGCTTAGCAATGACTACCTTTTATTTATAAGGGAGTTTTGAAAAGGTTCTTCTATAATTTCTACTAATAAGATATACTCTGGTTTGGAATTTGATTAAATCTACTACTTTACTGGGAGTTCATGGTAATTCGTTTAATAAATTATTAGGGTCAATTATAATGTTATTTGATTTAATTTCATAGCATTGATTTCGTTTCATAATTTTATTCCCGTCACCGTTCCCTTTAATAAGCCTTAAACGCGTTTTATGTTTATATTATATTTAATGAGTGCCCACTGGACTATCGGTGTGGAGATTTTAAGCCGTATGTAGATCAGTTTATGTCGAATTTAAAGAAAACTAGAAACGAGGAAGTAGCCAAAAAACCCCTTCCTTATTTCTCCTTTCTTCTATACGGAATAATACTGACGTTCCAATCCCAGCGTTCCGCAGGCCGGGTCTTCACGGGCACAGATCATCGGCGATATTCCACGCACTTACACGAATCTGAATAATATGTGGATTTTATTAACTTGTGACGTGTCTGGGCTGTGGGCCGGAAAAATTTCGACAATAAAATGAATAATTAATGAAAATAAACTGATTTTAGGTTTGATAAATATTTATTAATATATTAAAAACAATATAACAAATTACTTGCTAAAGTATACATCATACGAAAATAAAACTACTACTCTCCCCACGCCGACATCCAAGCAGAGCTCCAATGAGGTTGCGAGGACGAGACGTGGAAAGAGAGTTTCCAAATAAAACTCTCACTCACCTAAAATAGATTTCGAGTGATTTCAAAAATTCAAAATATAATTTTCAAAAATGTTTCAAAAATGGTTTTTTATTTGAAATTTTTTATTGAATTATTTCTAATTCAAATTCTTTGATTTAAATTTCATTTTTATGAAATTTTCATTTTTGTTAAATTATCAAATTTCGGTCGAATTTGTTGGGTTTTCGTGTTATGTTTATATTTATATCGTGCGGATCTTGGTGCTTTTTGTTATTATTTTAATTTATTTTTATGTTTATTATTTTATATGTAGTTGCTTTTCTCTCATATTTTGCTAGGTTTAATTGATGTTTTCATGGGTTTGATTTTAAAGTTGTAGGTTATATTTGCATGTGTGTTACCGATTCATTTAAACATTTTTCAAAGCCGTTTGTGTTCTGGCCCAACATGAGTTTCTTCCTTGTTGGAATCAATTTATTTCTTTATACAATCTCTGTTTTTATCATTTTTATTTTTTCTATCTTTTTACACTTTTTACAGTTTTTCCTTTCCTCATTATACATACGTCTCATCTATTTTGCAAAATCCCTCATCTGGTTTGGTTGGAACTTGTATTGGCATTTCTATTGGGTATAGTTGCATAAGTAAAATTGGTTGCCGGCTTTGCAATGTGGTTATCTCTTCTCTCAATGAATTTGTATTTCCTCATTTAATAAATAAGTGAGATAATCCACGTTTTCTGTTAGTCCTTCCACTTGTGCTTCCAGATGATGCGTATTCTCTAGTGCTATCAGCTTCCCGATTTCTTTCTTTAGATTTTGTTCGTTTTCCTTGTAGCTCTGTTTTATTACTTCTATTTTTGCTTCAACTCGTCCTCTGAGTTGTTCATTTATTTCGATTTGATGTCGCAATTGAATTTATTTATGTACAGCTACTCATTAAACGTAATTTGAACATAAATAGATCATAAGGACAAAGAGAGGGAACGGATAGCGGGGAAAATTGCGAGATCGTTGCAACAGTTAAAATGAATAGCTATCGGAAAAGATTAATCCGATCGAGTAAAATCATAAAAAAATGTTTTAAATAATATATAAGAATTAAATAAATTATGTTGAATTGAGACGGAAAATATGGGCGGAATGCTGAGTAAATTTTCGGAAATAATTAAAAGATTTATCATAAAACTGTAAAATAACGGCAGAATGCTGTTCAAATTTTCCGAATTAATTAAAATATTTATCAAAAATTGTAAAGTAAAAGTGGAATGCAGCTCAATTGTTGGTATTATATTCCGATAAAACTGTAAAGTAAGGGCGGTACGCTGCTATAATTTTCAGAATCAATGAAAATACTTTGTCGAAAGCTGTAGAATAAGGATGGAGTACGGCTAAATTTTTAAATAAGTAAATTTTTTTTTATAAAGTTGAGGAATAAGGACGAATCCCAACAAAAAAGTTTTGATAACAATAACGATAATGGTAAGGATAATGGTAATTATAATAATAATAATAATAATAATAATTATAAAAATAATAATAATATTAATAAATATAATAGTAATGGTAATAATAATTATAATAATAATAATAATAATAGCAATGATAATGGATTAGAATTATACATATTATAGTAACCATGATAATACTAGTAATAATAATAGGGAACATAGTCGTTATAATAGGGATAAGGGTAAGATAGATACTGTGTGGATATTTAACATGACGAAGGGTTTAGAGGCCTTAGAAAGATCATCAATACGGACAACGATAAGGAAGACTAAGCGAATAGACATAAAGATAAATGATGAGAGTATAGGTTAACATTTGAAGGAGATAGGAGACTAATGGGACCTAAAAATCAAAATCGAACACAGGCCTTCTACCGGCCGCTCGTTAGACCCATGGATCGTTCGGTCAATTACAGCATTAGCAATAACGCTAACTTTTTGCGGACGATGTACCCACTCGAGAATCGTCATGGCGTGTCGCCACCTGGTTCGAGTGAATCAAGACATCGCTTCCAGCTTAATATCAAGCAAAGATGGATATGCCCTCCATATGGGGTCTCATATGAATTAGATGACCGGACACATAGAAAGATGGAGGCACCCACTAGGGTAGTGTTGCCAAACCACCTACTCTGCAACTCTAAGCTCTGAAGACTAGGAGAGAAACGATAATCCTGCGAACACACTTATGCTCGCCGACGACCTTGGGGCAGGTTTGAGACATTTTACGAGTCAAGCCGAAAAACAAACACTTAATTCATTTATGATAATAATGTTAAATAAAATTTTGTTTTCTATTTGTTTTAGTATTTTATATTTTGTCTGGATAATAAATACTTAGATAGAGAAGTGATTTCTGCGGCCAACTAAAAATAAATGATTAAGGTAGTAAAATATAACATCCTGTTTAAGTACGGTTGGAAAATTTAACTAATGACAGGAAAGGTTAGAAAGACAGCGGAACAAAGTGACTAGATTGATGTGTTAATGATGTCGTGGCCAGGGAGTTATGTGCAAATGGTGGTAGGAGAATTTATGGTAATTTATTTTCAGACATGGAGGAAATCTGTTCATTCGGAAAAGAACTTAACACAGCGATTGTATGAGGATGAGATAAAACTGGCCCATACCTACGAGTGGAGATTCTTGGCCTAACACCAAACTGCACTTGCAGCAAGTTGCTGTTCGCCCCGCCCAGCTAGCTTATTGGTTGTATTGAGTGGAGCTCGAGAAACTGATTAATCGAAGCTGGACACATTCGCGTCCTGGAAGAGCGGAACGTATACAAAGACAATAAAATGAAGCGAAAACTCTAATAGATTCAGCGGGGTCTTGAACAGAATTATAATTACATCATTTTGTCGTCTAATAAAATCTCGTGTTGTTTTAGATGAAGTTCCTTTTAGTTGTACTACTAACTCAATAAAGATGTAAATGAGGAAGTAATAAACAGAGAGATATAGAGTAGGTGCAACATGAACAAAGACGAGCGCAAGCTTGTAATGGTAACTCACTGGACCCAGCATAAGACCAGGGCATAGAAGAATTTGAGAAGCGGCTCACCTTTGGCGATCTTAGTACCAACGTTTACTAGCAATGGGTAACTATTTAATGTAAGTAAGGGTTGCGTGTCTGTCGTTACTAGGTCGCAGACCACTAACCCACCGATTGAAAAAAATTCTCTTTAATTTTATGAGTGGACTAGCAAAAGGAATATATATTTAAACATTATTGTACACCACTCGGCAGAAGATTTCAATTTGAGATTAGTGTCAATAGCTGGTTCCTCTGACTCTCGAATCTTATTTCTCTTTTATCAATCAAGTACATAACAAAATAGCGTAGCAATCTTTTAATAAATTTAGCCGCTAACCTAACCGTAAATATTTTGACATTTAATTTCAAAGTAAATGTTATGAACATTATTTTTAACATTTTGTTTAACTAAAATGTAAATTTAAAATACTTAAAATTTAAATTATAAATAATTTATAACGTTTTTTTATTTTAAGCATTTAATTTAATATAAAGGTTTTGACGAAGCCTAATGAATGAATTTTATTGTGCATTTGCTTAGCAATTATTACAAAATTAAATTGAGATTTTATTTAAAAATAAAATTATAGAAAATCACAAAATGCGATCTCAAATCGGGATCATGAAAATTGAATAATTTGAGAATGCAAACTGCAAGTAATTACAAAGTCCAATAAAAGTTCAGAACGAATGAAAATCGATGCGCCAGCTGCTGTTAAATCGGAGGTGTATTTGTTGATTTTTATTATGTTTATAAACTCAGAACAAAATAAATATAAATAATAATTTTCAGATTTTTACTATTTCTGATGCCGTTGGTAAGGGCAACTGAGAGATTTCCCCTCATATCAAAACCGGCGCTTTCCATAAATTTAAATTCAGAAATGAGAAAATTATTTAGCAAATCAATTTTTTGTTCAAATTTTCACAATTTATTGATTTTGCATTTTAGCAGCAATTTATTATTTTTTGCTGCTGATTTGATTGGGATAAAATAAATGCCAATGCGAATTAGATCATTTCTGTCACTTGCTGGCGTCCTCCATCCGGCAGCATCAGGGCAATCAGAATATTTTACTGAATCGCTGTAAATAATGTTTCCATTTGCTGAATCGATCACATCAACTGACACTTCATATTTGAATGGCCATTCCAAATTGTTATCGAAATCGCTGCGCATCAAATGTAAATAAACACCAACAGCACCATTACCCCTAATAATAACCGCCAAGCACATTTTGTACCCGAATGGCCCGGAATAAAATGGTTTGCTGTAAATCAATTCATTTCTCCTTTGTTCTGATATTTTATCGATTTCCCATTCACAAAATCCAGATTTCAATGAACTTTCATCTCCAAATGTTGATTGAATCTGCCGAATTTCATTGGCGCTTTTCTCCATTTCCAGCTGAAACTGATTACCAAATTAAAACATTTCAATAAATCAATAAATTACATTTTTATTGGCTTGCAGTTGCTGCTGCTCACAGTTTTGTTTCAATGCATCACTTTGCTATTGTGAATTGATCTCAATCCTCTCGATCTGCATCCGGATCTGCATTGCATTTACACATCAATATTATCAAATCAACATTATCAAACCTGATTGATTGCCTCAGCATTGGTCTCCATCTGGCTGCTCATTGACCGATACTCGTTCTTCAGTACCACCATTTCTTCGTTTAATAGTTCTATCTCTCCTGCATTTTCCTGCTCTCTTGCTTCCATCTCGCCCATTTTCTGCTGCAATCACAAATACCAAATCAATATATCATATATATTGGCGGCCCAGAATTATGAATGTGCTACCACGGGTGAGTCAATGTGAGACACTGTAGCCGCGGATATTTCACGCTTATTCACCAATGGGATAAAATGCACAGCAATTATTACCTCCCCCATATCACTCCTTGCAAATAAATTAACAAACAAATATCCTATTCCAATCAAATTATAATCATTTGCCCCAAAGTCCCCCTCAATGAATATTTTCCCCCTTCATTGAGTATTTATTCCCCACTTAAATTTCCTAAAACAAAATAATCAATAAATTCACTTTTAAATTTTAGATGTATTAGTCAAAAGAACGGCTAAGGGTTTTGAAACCGAAATCCAGTAAACACCGGATATAACGTTTCCGGTTATAACGCAATATTTAAAAAAATTACAAATGTAATTATATATTACGAATGCTTATTGCGCACTTGTTTGCCAGATCAATTCAGTTCATTTTTAATTTTATAATAATTATAAGAGAATATCATTTATTTGAGTAAAAAAATATTTCGTTTTGATAATAAATAAACGTAAATTTAGTTAGAGTTATTTTAAAATGACGCCAAAACGGTTTCGTGACAAAATATTTAAACTAAACATTATCATTTATTTTAATTATTGTTCAATTTGATCACAATCTCCTTAAATAAAGATTCAATCAACAACAAACGTTTTGAGATTATTTAATTAAATCGTAACTATTACATCATAATTGTTTCCCTATATAACATTTGACAAAGATTATGATGGCAGACTGATGACGAGGATAATTTCCTCGAAATAAATTTCTTTGATTTTGATTTATTGAGTTTTTATTAATAATTGGCCATTTTTCGATATTATGATAATTATTTAGAAACATTCAAGGCAAAATGAATGACTTAGATAATTTATACTAATATAAGGACTTTTTGTGCTTCACCTCTGATTTCTTTATAAGTGACATAATGGTTTCTACAAAATCTGACTATGAATCAAATTTATTTAAGGTATTCACGAATTTTAGGCACAGCCTTTTTATACTAAGTTATCGGAATTATTTTAGCAATCAATTAATGAGAAAATATGATCTCTAATTGGTGATTTTATAATAATTTAATGAAATTTAAACATTCATGAATAAAAATCAATCATAATGAATTTTCATATTTTTTGAATATTTTTATTTTCTTAGCTGCTACAAGTGTCCCAACAACAGTTGCGATCAATTAGCATTTTTCATCGACTTCATTAGTTATTGTATCTTGTACGCATAACCGGCTGTATAAAGATATACTGCTAAACTGACAACTATATAATGCTTACACGTATATTGAGACAATAGGAAATGAACACGTGTAAAAAGGCAGTTAGGTAGATAGCATATTGATAAATTTTGTTATTATATTTCTCACTCTTTTTCTTTGTGGAACGATTTAGAAACTGAGGGAGTTTATTTGAGTTTTTTTAAGCATTAATGATAGTTAAATTCGCAATCAATTACAATTTACTTTCAATCAACAACGAATTTATTAATGAACTCAATAAATCATAACTATTCAAATTTTTTTTGCTGTATATAGCAGAAACAATAAATTTTAAAACAAAAAATTCCAAAAAGAAAAAAATTTATCGTATTTTGAATAGAAAATGATATTTAATTATAATTTTATGATTTATTTTAAAAAGTTGAAAAGTTGAAAGTATGTAAAGCTTTTCAGAAGTTTATTTGGCAGTGATTAATGTATTTTATAGTAAATTACAACCATCTTTTGTCGATTTCAGTTGATTTTTAAAAATATTTAGAAAGAATAAAATATCTTTGAGATAAGGGGTCGATTATTTACTTTCATTTTCAATTTTATTGATTTCATGGATATTAATCACAAACATAGTATAATTTAGAGATTTTTAAGGGTATGATCAGTGTTGTTATCAGTATACTTATGAAAATCATTAAATTATCTCTATGGGTTGACTGGTAATTTTTATTGAATTCATACTTGATTTACTGATTAATTTTAATTATTTGAGCAATATGATATATATTTTGTGATTTTACAATAATTTAATTTATGTGGAAAACATAGATTTTATTCAATTTTAGTCATTTTTAATGAATTTTTTAATTGTTTGAAGTTATTGCCAGAATAAAATTGTGGTGCTTTTCGATGGAAAATGTTGGGTATCGATAACAATTTTGTAATACTTTAAGGAAAACTTATTTTTATTGGAAAAATTCCTTTTTTTATGATAATTTTAAGGGAATTTTATTGGTTGAATACCTATAGTAAATATGATTCGAATGATGGATTTTAAAGGAGTAGAATCGGTTAAAAGTAGATTTATAAACAAATTTTAACTTGTAGGTTTTTACAAAATATATTTATATTGTTGGTGTAGTGGGGGAAAATGTTATTTCAATGAAAATGATTGGTTAAGAGTAAATTTTATGATATTTTAAGGGAAAATAACCAATTAAAAACAAGTTAGTTGTCATTTTAAAGGGGGTTGAGTTGGTTGAATATCTGTGTTCAAAGGGTAAATATATTCTAAATGGAGAATATAGAGGAAGAATTTTTAATATTTTTAGGGGGATTTGTTCAGATAGATATCAAAATGTGTGTAAATCTTTTGAGAGAGTGGAAATATTGTCATTTAAGGAGAAATGATTGGTCAAGAAGAGATTTTATGATCTTTTAAGGGGGTATTATTGGTCAAGAGATGAATTTTATTTTATGGGGATTTCAAGAAATTTATTCGGTTGAATATCGATATAAATCGGTGATTTTTATGAAAATAATGAATATAGCTGGGATTTTTGCATTTAAAGAGAAATGATTGGTTAAGAGTAAATTTTATTTTAAAGGGTAACAATTAGCTAAAAAGAGATTTTATGATCTTTTAAGGGGAAATAATTGATTAAGAACAGATTTGTTGATATTTTTAAGGGGTTGAGTCGGTTAAGTATCATTATTTAATAGGTGATTTTTATAAAAAATAATGAATATAGTTGGTAACGTAGGGGAAATTGTTATTTGATGGGAAAAGATTGGTCAAGAGTGGAATTTATTTTAGTGAAAAAGAGTTGATTAAGAAAGAGTTTTTTTCATTTTTAAGGGGGTGAGTTGGTTAAATATTGTTATTTAAAGGGTAAATATTATCTAAATGGTTTATTTTATAACTTTTATGAAAATATTGAATATGGCTGGAAATATTGTTATTTAAAGGAAAATGATTGGTCAAGAGAGGAATTTATAATATTTTTAAAGGAGTTTACTGGGATTAATATCGGTATTCAAAGGATAAATATTATCTACTTGATAGGTTTTATGAAAATCATGAATATAGTTGGTATAATGGAGTGAAAAAATGACATTTGAAGAGAAATGATTGGTTGAGAGGCAAATTTATAGTATTTTTAAGGGGATTGAGTTGGTTGAATTTATAAAATACTTAAAAAAATTGTTACTTTTTTCATTGAATTTAAGTTAATCAGAATATATCGATAAGATTTTAGTTCTAAGAAATTGATTGATTCATGTAACTATTTGTAAACAAGTAAGTATTTATTTGATTTTATTATTATTTTTGTAATTAAATTAAAAACTAAAATTGACTAGTATTTAAAAAATTTTTGTTACCTATTATATATGTTTTTATTGACAATTTTCTGAATAATTTAAATATTTACTATTATTTCCAGGAATGAAGAATTTAATAATTATTTATCCGGAAATTGTACAATTAAATACTGTGAGCAGTCGATAACATACACTAATTTTCATTCAACAAGTACCTAGAACAATTACCTAAGAATCTTATAAAATTTTAAAAAATGACCTAATATATTTTTCAATTATTTTACAACTTAGTTAATTTAATTAATTTTTTAATTGATAAATACTATTTTCTTTACAATTTACTAACATGTTGAAGCTTTCTTTAAAAATTTTATTTAAAGAACCAACAAATTTAATCAAATTTATTTAAAATTTACACCTTTCCCACTACTTTAATAAAATTCTATTCACCAGCTAACCACAATTTAGTAAAAAAAATATTTCTACAAAAACTAATAGACAATCACATACATTTGTTTCATAAATTTTTGAAAAATAACACATATTTTCATTAAAGTTTTTCCATAAATACTGTAACATATCGATGGTTTAACACACACATTTGAGCCATAATTATTTTTTATATTTATTTGCACATATTTTCTTAAAAATACCGAAACATTTACAATTTTTCTATCCCTGTCTACTATGGACCACAATCGCAAACCTTCGAAAACTCCATTGAAAACCTTTTAAAATGATACCTCACACGCTCGAAAAATCTTTACTTAAGTTTTATACACACACATATTTCAACCATGAAACATGTGTATCATAAATAACGCATATTGTCATTAAACCTTTTCTATGTTCCGTATCGCTGATTTTACACACAGGTATTTTGAGACATAAATATGAATATCATATTTATTCAAATATATTGTCTTAAAAATATCGATTTTATCTTTCATTGCACACACCAACTTTTTCTATTTATTACATACTATGGATCATCTTAGTAAACCTTCGAAAAACTATTGAAAACCATGTAAATCATACCTCACATGCACAAAATATTTTTAATTAAATTATATACATACACATATTTATTTTGCTATTCAATATTGAAATAATTTTATAATCTCTGAATCCCATACTTGTTGAAAATTTATTTTATATAAAAATAATAATAAAAACTTGTCATAATAATCAAAATTTTAGTAATAATAACAAAAATAATAATAATAAAAAGTTGTAATATTAAAAATAATAATAATAAAAATAACTTGAAACTATAATAATAATAATAAAATAAGTAGTAAATTATATTTAAAAATTTGAATGACCTGACCAACTTTTAAATGACATTGAGAAAATATGATGAGTCGTCCAATGACCTTGAAAAAATATGATGACTCATTAAATAATAATAATAAAAATATTAATAATAAAAATAAAATTAATAATAATAAAAATTAAAAAATAGTAAAACACTACTTATAAAAATAAGTAGTAATTTTAAATTAAAAAATGTTTAAAAATACTATGACCTTGATAAAATTTGAATGACCTTGAAAAAATATGATGACTCATTCAAATATATTGTCTTAAAAATATCGATTTTATCTTTACATTTGTTCATTGCACACACAAACTTTTTCTATTCATTACATACTATGGATCATCTTATTAAACCTTCGAAAAACTACCTCACACGCACAAAATATTTTTAATTAAATTATATACATACACATATTCATTTTGCTATTGAAATAATTTTATAACCTCTGAATCCCATACTTGTTGAAAATTTATTTTATATGAAAATAATAATAAAAATTATAATAATAAAAACTTGTAATAATAATCAAAATTTTAGTAATAATGATAAAAAGTTGTAATAATAAAAATAATAATAATAAAAAAGTTGAAATTATAAAAATAATAATAAAATAAGTAGTAAATAATATTTAAAAATTTGAATGACCTTGACCAACTTTTAAATGACATTGAGAAAAATATGATGAATCATCCAATGACCTTGAAAAAATATTATGATTCATTCAAATAATAAAAAAAGTTTTAATAATAAAAAATATTAAAAAAACTACTTATAAAAATAAGTAGTAATTTTAAATTAAAAAATGTTTAAAAATACTATTACCTTGATAAAATTTGAATGACCGTGACCTAATTTTAAATGACCTTGAAAAAATATGATAACTCATTCAAATAATAACAGAATAACATTTAAAAATATTAATAATTAAAACAATACCTATAAAAATAAGTAGTAAATTTAAATTTAAAAAAATATAACATTGAGAAATTTTGATGACTCATTCGATGAACTTGAGAAAAATTATGATAAGTCATGGTCTTTGTTTAAAGACCTCGAGAAAAATTTTGGTCATTGTCCTACAAAAATTTGTACTTTTAAACTCAATAAAATTGCCTGGAGGAGAGGGGTATATGTCTTTGTCCCAGCAGGCCACAATCCCACTACTAATATGAATAATTTTACTGCAACAAACTGAAATCAGTAATAATATTATATCCAGTTGCGTATTAATCTCAAATGGTTAATGGGACCAGAAAATCGATGTGATTTTATCGGGATGCTAAATAGCTGCTGACATTGACGTAAGCCACTGCATAAATGCCTCACATTGACTGTCACAATTCAGGGCGGCTTGCTGCCACCGACAGCAATTATCTGCCTAATTATTTCAATCAATCAATTTACTTGTTGGTTTGTTGATTGAGAATCGATATTATCGATTTGTTGTTTGAACTGTCTATTTTCCCTGCTCAAAACTGTGATTTCATCCCTCAACAATTGAATCTGAGTGCGGCTTACTACCGTATTGTCAGCCTCCTTCAATGCCATGCGGACCATTCTCACCTGCAATCACAAATATCAATTCAATTTGCTAGAAATACAAATTTAACTTTTATTTTATCATATTGCTGATTGATTTTATTATTTTCTCCCTTCAATCTCTCAATTTCTTCCCGGTTTTGCAGCTCTTTCGCTTCCATGCGGCCCATTCTCTGCTGCAATCAGAAATATCAATATCAATATCAATTCAATATTGCAATCAGTCCTCAAACCCTCAATTCCATATTTTCGTTCATCATTGATTCCATCTGACGGTTCAAATTATTGATCATAGCAATCAGCAAATTGCTATGGCAATAATTGCTCTCATTGAGATGGGCATTCATTTCGTCACTTGCCACCTCATTTATTGCACATCCAAACGTATTGAATGGGCAGCTGATTGGCCGCTTGTCGCAGTTATTCATGTGCTCCTCCATCTTGATCAGCTCGGTTTTGATTTCACAATTTTGCCTTGGGCATTTCACAATAACTTTTGATATCCTTAAATTGGCTGTATGGTCTTCAGAAACATTCCTGGTGAAATTAATCATTTGAACTTGACAATATTCTGCCTCTCCTGGACAGAATTTATCATTTGTACTCAAATGTTGCTCAATGCAATTTGAACAAAAACGACAACCGCAAGGCGCATTGCATGCATTTATCATTAAGCATTTGCAAATTCTGCATTTCAATTCATTGCTTATTGCATTATCAGACTCAAATTCATTTTCTCTCATTATTTTCCATATGTTTGTAAACATTTTGTCTAAATTTTAATAAAAATTAGTTTAAATGGCAAATAATAATTATTAATGTAAAATTAATAAAATATTTAATTGCAAACATCAAATCATTTCAACATTTTACAACTTTCATAAATCACAATTATTATATCAATTATTTCCGCTAACCTTTATAATTTCAAGTTTACACAATTTGTATATTGATGTAGATAAACAAATGTTTTATTTAAAATTTTCCATAATATTTTCCATAAATTTGAATGCGATTGGATTCGACAGAAATTCGGAAATTATTAATATTTGAAAATAGAAAATTCATAGTTAATTTTCATAAATAATCTAAATTAATATTTGAAAGAAATTGTAGAACAAAAGCGGTAAATTCTTAAATTTAAAAATTAAAAAAACTTATATCTACTTATTTTGATGTTGGGCCAGAACGTAAACGGCCTTCAAAATGTTTAAATGGATCAGAAACACACACGCAAACACAACACGCAATTTAAATAAAACCTCAAAACACCAATTAAACCATATAAAATCTGAGAAATAAAAGAATTAAATATAAATTAAGAAACATAAAAATAAAATAAAATATTAACAAAATGCACCAAGATCCGCACGATATCTACACAAACACAACAAGAAAACATGACAAATTCGACGAAATTGGAAAAAGCAGTTAAAGTTCATTAAAGCAAGATTTAAATCGGAAAATTTGAATTAGTAATAATTCAAATAAAATTCTAAATAAAAAATTATTAAAATAAATCAAAAAATAATAAAAATAAATATTAGAATTTGCTAGAAAACAACAAGGTCGAATTTTGTTTTACTACATCAAATTTTACACACCAAAAATTTAGGTATATATACTGATCCATTTTCACATTAAAGTTAACCATTTTTGAAAACAAACCGTTTTCCGATCAAAACTATTTTTGAAAGTTTTTGAAAATCTCATACGTTTGAACGATCTTCGAAGTTACAGTTCTTTAAATTATTTATTTAGGTGAGAAATATTTATGGTGGAACCCTCTTTCCACGACACGTTCCTTGCATCTCAATAGAGCTCTGCTCGGCGTCGACGTGGGGAGAGCGGTAATTTTGGTTTTATTTTATGGTATATGAATTATGATTTTTGGAATGGCAAGGAATGGTAACCTGTTATTTTTGTTTTATAATTAATAAACATATTTATGCCTAAATTATTTTATATATATATTTTTTTTGTTTCTCAAATAAATCTGTCGAAATTTTTCCGGCCCACAGCCGAAACATAATGCAAGTAAATAAAATCTACACACAATTCAGATTCGTGTAAGCGCGTGGAATATCGCCAATGATCTGTGCCCGTGAAGACCCGGCGTGCGGAACGCAGAGTTGGATCGTCAATATTATCCCTATAGATGAGAGGAGGAATAAGGAAGAAGTCATTTGATTTCCTCCTCGTTCCTCGTTTCTGTAAAATCGACTTAACTCATACTACACATGGCTAAAAATCATCACACCGAGTAGTCCAGTGGGCACTCAGTAAATATAATATAAACACAAAATGCGCTTAAGGCTTATTAAAAGGGATTTGGAACTGGGGTTAATTAAAATGGAAATCGTTGTTATAATTCAAACTAACATTTCAAACAAAAATTAAATTGGCGAGTCAAATAAATAAATAGAGATCAGTTAATAAATAATTTATTGATTCTCATTGATCAATGTAAAAATATTTAGTATCCATTTAATAAATAATTCATAGATTTCGATTGATTAATGTAAAAATATGTAATTCACTAAACTATTATACTGTAAATCAAGTACTCATTTAATAAATAACTCATCGGTTCTAATTGATTAGCGTAAAGATATTTAACTCATTGAAGTACTATAATCATTTAATAAATAATTCACTGATTTTAACTTAATTATTGTTTCAAGTAAAACTCATTAAAGCATCGATTTGATAAGTAATTCGTCGATTGCAAGTTGATTATTAATTCATTTAAATATTCATTTGATAAGTAACTCATTTAGAATTGTTTAAAGAAAGGAAAATTAATTCATCAAGTGTTCATTTACTAATTCATTAACTTTTATTCGAGCAATATAAGGAAATTTCACCCGCTAAAATACCATATTGTAACTTGAACATTCATTAAATACTTAGCTAATTGATCAACATAAATAAAGTTAATACCGTAGTTTAAAAATTCCATTAATAAAAATCCATTGATTTTCACTCAACCATTTAAAGTAAAATTGTACCGTAGAGAAACAAAGAATTCTGTAAAAATATTTGACTCGTCAATTTATTAAACCAAGTAGTCATTTAATGGATAATTGTTATTCAACGTAACGGAGATCTAACTCCTTAACTCATTTCACCATAACAACAAGTGTTCGAACCAGATAAGTATTTACAAAACATGTATACTGAAAAGTAAAAGTCTGAAAAAAGAAACAATTTATAAAAATTACGAATCACCAAACTGTTAATTAAGCGTATTGTATTAAACAAAATGATTTAAATCGAATCAGTTTCGTGATCAGCAGGTAAGGTCCTTCTTGATGAAATTTCATAACTAAAATCAACCCATGTGGATTAGAGATTGTTGTAAGTTCATGCAGAGAATTATGGGTATAACCAATTGATCCATCAACAAACGTTCGATTGCGCTTGAGTAATGAAAAATTTCATGTGTAAACGAATGCAACGAAGCCACGAAGTGAGAAAGAGGGACCTTTGACTTGATGATCACGGAATTGAGACAGGGATTGAATAAAATGAATAATTATCCGAACAAACATCTATACTATTCGTTTAACGAGGTCAACCATAGATGAAATTGTCATGATTAACTAATTTAAAACCAAATGATCAAAGAATTTATTGATTAGAATAAGAAATTTGAAAATAAAGCGATTTGATTCCTCCCGTAAAACACAAAACCATCGTCGAACGAGGGCACAGAACGATCACGAGGAATACTTCGAACTCAGCATTAACAGAGTGGTAATCACCCAAAAAAATTGTGCGTCGATAAATTGCGAACCCTAAAAATAAAGCGATTAATAACTAACTAACTTAACCCTGAGAAAATACCTACCACTGATTTTGTTTGACCATAGTAATGAGATGACCGCGTCCCCTAATGAACGCAGAGAAAGTTTCCAGAATATTCTTGACCCAAAACTCCGATCGGCAACCCGATAACTAATGATCCTCAAACGAGAAAATTAAATGATGTTAATAAAGTATTTTCACCTACTTGAAAAGTTCATACGAGAATTCGCAATAAATATGAACAAACCGGATAAACAACTTCATCCGTTTAAAATAAACATTCTGGCGTATTGAAATCTAACAAATCTTTGTCACCTCCGGTAATTCACCATGATTGATGAACCGAATTCGACGTCCGGTTCATGCCGTCTGATTAGAATTCGTCAATCACCGGAAATCAATCACTTCGTTTCCGCTCTGAAATTTGATAATTAAGAATCCCGTCAACGATTTCGACAATAAACTAAAACCTAAATACAATGATCGCTTGCGCAATAGTTCGATACATAGCCATTTTATTGTCGGTTTGCATTTGAAAACACCTTAAGCTGAAGTGATAAAATTAGTACATTTATTAAATGAACGGATTCACACGCGAATTTTTGGCTATTAACATACCCCCATATAAGACAGACGCATTACCATATTATTTTACCAAACCACAAGATTTCCTTTGGCCTAACGCACGACACAAGATTAGCAGCATCACCAGTTACTTTACTCACAAGATACTCAGACACCTAATATAGGTAGATTCAAGCTAACAAGTCCTCTCATACAGGACAAGAACAATGTCATTTTTGCAAACTATTAAAATTACGGAGAAAGATGGAGTAAACATATATTTTAATTCAGGACACGCTAGAACCATGATCGATATGCCCGCTCACATTGTGGAACAATGGAGACAAGCCTGGAGTCGGGTATACCAGGAACGATATCCTAAGGAGCCTACAGATGAACAAACGGAGGAAATATCACCAGAAAAATTCATGAAGCGATTTCGGGAGATGGCGGACGAACCCAATCCGTCACGGGACATTTTAATGCAGGCCCAAGAGCTCCTAGAAGGCCTTCTACAGCGTCAGCGACAAATCGAGGCTGACGTGGCATGGGCCACATCTTACCTGGCCAATGTCAAAGATGACATAGCGGCTGGACGACTGGCCGACAGCTACCCGCCTTCTCCCAGACCGATCAGAAACCTTAAACGACCGGTGCTCGTAGTCTCGGGATATGCTCCGGAAGAGGGGATTAAGCGATTCTTCGCGGAGGAGTAGACGTTATTGATGTAGACATTGATTATTGTTAGCGACATTGTGTCCGATTCAGGAGTAAAAATTTTTCTTTCTGTCTCATCTTTTCTATCATTATCATAATTTTCATTTTAAAAAATTGTTTAAATAAAACTACTCATATTTGCATTAGTCGCCATCCAATTCACTCATGCTATTTTTAGAAATGGATCCCGTAAAGTTGTTACAAAACGAGTTAACTCGGGCGCGACAAACAAACAAGGATCTCCACGATCAACTCATACACTTGGTCCGGGAAATACAACAACTCAAAGCTACATGGGTCAACCCCACGAGGGTCAAGCCGTTGTATCAAAAGTTAGCCGCGGCCCAGAAGGGGTGGGCCGAAGAAAGACAATTGGTGACAAGTCTGAAGACCCAAATCAGGGGGCTAGAGGTAGCGTTGTCCGCTAGTCAAGAGGGGGCAGCGGTAACCTACCCTCTAGTTTTCGCCCCGGCTCAATTGGCATACCGAGAAGTGAATCCGACCCCATCCGCAATGCCAACCCCTGTCGAAAACCCTGCTCCAACAATTCCTTCAACATCCAGTCGACGACCGGGTCGCAAGGAGCGAGCTAAGCGCCGAGCCGCTCGACTCTCCAATCAATGCACTTTTAAATAGATTATTGTTAAATATATTATTTTCCGTACATCTCTCATTCCATTTACGTACTAATAAAGTTTTTTTTTTAATAATAAATAAAATACAATTGTGAGGGATTAAATACAACCACCAATCATTCTGTCCTTTCAATCTAACGCCGATAAACCAGCTGGATAGACGATGGAAATTTAGACGCAAGGGGGCCAATAAGTAAAAGCGAGCGCAGGTCTTCTATCGACAGCTCGTGAACCCGAGGATTGTCCGAGCAACTATAGTATTAGCTAATGATACTCAATTTTTGCGGGCAGTCCACCACTTGAACACATTACCAACGTTGCCTAGCAACGGGTGCCAAGTGGCAGTTAGCAATCTTTTGTATGGCGTTACTAGGGTCGCCGGGAAGATAAGCAAGATTTGAAACCCTGTAACCCACCATACAAATTTGGGGGCTCAGCCGGGATTTGAAGCTTTTCGTGTGCAAACAACCAGGGGACATGATACAGAACTATCTTTTCAAATAGAAATGTCGGGACGACATGTTGCCGAACCCTGGAGAGATGAAATATGTGGAACTTAAAAGTTAAAAGTGTAAAGATCGATTACAAAGATTGATGAGAAATTGTAAAGATCGATGAAAAACGAACGACCTGACTACAAATCAAGAGAGTAAACAATAGACGACTAGCCCACCAAGTACGACACAACACTCTTGTAAGATATCAACAACACGACAAGACGCATAAGCAAACAACATATAATTAAAAGGGCAAAATGCGGGATAAAATGAAATGGGGTAAGTAAGGGGAATAACGACAAACGGGGAAAAACAATAGAACGATAATAAAATAAATTACAACGGGTAATTACAGTAATTAAAGTAACAGTTTACTGAAACAAAACATTAAACTAAGAGTTGAATGAATAACATACAGTGTAGTTAATATTTAAATAAATTTAATGGGTAATTAAAAGAGATTTAATAATTTTAGAGATGGAACCAACAAAAATAATAGAAAAACTAAAGGGAATTCTAAACATCGAAAATGACAATCTTGAGGAACTAATTAATAAACAAAAGTTAATTAAACAAGCTAAAGAGGATGTATCAACGATTTCCAACCTGTATTCCGACGAACATTGCATATTGATAAAATTGAGCGATATTGACAAAGATGTAACAACCGAGAGAATCTACGAAATTCTGTCCATGAGATTGGAAATAACCAAATTTGGGAAAAGCTGGAACAAGTTAATGGAAAAAGTCAAAAACATTGAAGACGAGATTGTAACAACAATGAAAGAACAAACTAAGGCTTATGTAGAGTGTTATGCGTGCAAAACAGAGGAAGCACGAGTAATGGTGATACCTTGCGGACACCTGAGTTATTGTTATGGATGCGCACAAGAGTCGCACTGTATGTTATGCCAGCGAAAGATAAAGGAAAGACTAACTGTTTACTTTCCATAAATTGTTATGATGAAATAAAATAAATGTGTATTATGCATTACTTGAATTATTATTAGATGATAAGACGAATATGAAAGAAATATGCAATGCTTGTAAATAATAAAACCACCCGACAACGATAAATAAAGGTAATAGACCAAATACATGAAAGCCGAATTAAGGAAATAATTAAAACACATGCACAGAGACACAAATATTGGACGGAAAAATTTCGACAACTGAGTCCCCTAGTGTATAATTCTTTTTGTTTTATTGATATTATATTTATCGATATTATATTGAGATAAGACGAGGAAAAATGGTTAACCTGAGCTGTCTAATGATAGTACGCTCACCCAAGGGAAACCCTGATCAACCCTACTGAGAAAGGAACTGGTAGGCCAAGTCGCGTATGTCAGCAAGTAACCGGCGAGAGATTGATCACCTCTTTTGGGGAGCTTGTTGATGCGATTACCACAAATTTTGAAGGGGGGAGTGAAGAGATAGATCGAGAGGTGAGAGAAAGAGTGTACACGGAACAGAATTAATAGTTTTGATTAAAGGTACCTAGAGATGACTTCTTTTTCCCTAGCTGGTGGTGAGGCACCAGAGGACAGCTACGGACTGTCGTGTTCAGGTTGTTATCAGCCAAGGGACTGATGGCGCTGAGCCGTTCGATACAAAAACCCGGATCACACACCGAGTATCGAACGATTTTTTTATTGCTGGGAGGAACTCGATACAACAACCCGGATCCCACACCGAGTATCGGGGGGCCAAACGGTAGGTGAGATGTGAACTAACCGGTAAATGGTTCATACTCAAAATGTCCTACTAAGGTCGGGTAAGGGCGGCCGAATTGAGCCGGGAAATCCGACGGTCAGATAAGGGCGGCCGAATTGAGCCGGGAAATCTGATTGCAGAGGCGGGCAGGGATTAGAAATTTTCCGCGCCTATATTTAATCACTTCCTTTTCTTTTCACTAGTCGAGAAATCAAGTAAACCGCTTTTGGAACTTGATTGAACGTCTAGGCATTTCCATACTTTTATATTCTCCGAGGTACACAACCCGGATCCCACACCGAGTACTGAGGGAATGTTTTTTTATTGCCCAGCGAGGAATTTGGTACAACAACCCGGATCCCACACCGAGTGCCAAATATCCGAATGGCGGTGAGTAAAGCGTAACCGGAGGAATGCGCGGCCAAAAGACGCCATGGCTTGAGAGTCAGTGTGAGGCCTCAAACATACCCAAAAGTCACTGATGAGCTCAAGTCCGGTGAAACAATGAGAGATAATATGAATAAGATGAATATGAATATGAGTAAAGATGAAATTGATAGAATATGATTGGATTAAACAGTAAAGACGAGATGTAATTATGATTAGATATTAGAGGCCATAGAGTGCCGGATAATTATGATTAGATATTAGAGGCCATAGAGTGCCGGATAATTATGATTAGATATTAGAGGCCATAGAGTGCCGGATAATTATGATTAGATATTAGAGGCCATAGAGTGCCAGATAAGATATGATATGAGTAGAGAGGAAATATGAAAATGAATAGATATTAAGGTCACAGATGACCAGTAAACGAGTTAGAGCCGAAGGCCGAAGAGCCAACGGAAATTATAGAGGGCATAGAGCGCCAGCGATTGAGGATTAAGCAAATGAATTTTTGGGAGACACAGGAAAAATAATTAATGGATTGACTGAGAGTGTGAATATGATGATTGTATATTATTAATATTATGATATAGATAATTGATACGACTATATAGATAATTGATAAGACTATATAGATAATTGATACGAGATTAATAGATAATTGTTACGAGGTATAGATAATTAAAAATAGACTTAAAATGAGGGGGGTGAGTCAGATGTAGAGGACCACCACGATAAATGCGAACAAGGGATAATAACGTATATAGTATGGTAAATGAAGGAGAAATTGGTATAGAGTATAGAATATTGGAGTGTTATTTATTTTTAGGAATCAATAGCCAAACAAAGCAACCCAAGTCAATTTCAAAGCAAAGCAAAGGAGAAAATATTTCAGAGCAAACGACAAGGCAAAGTGATAACAAAGAAACTTGAATAAACGAGCAGAAAAGAATTTGGAATAATCGCCAGAGTAGTGACAAGCAGAAAGCAAACAGAATCTCAAAAGCAACCAAAGCAAGAAAAGAGAAACGAGAAAACCAGTCAAGCAGACGAATAACCGTAAACATTGATAACATCAGCAACCACCACGAGAAGCAAAAGCCAAGAGAATAGAGAAAAAGTTTATTAAAAACAGAAGAAAAGAAAAAAGTTCGTTACAGCAGAAGTGTCAACACCAGAGCATCAACTACAGCAGCAACAGGAACCGGCACAGATAGCGGATTGACCGATTTGAATTTAATAGCAGCGAAGAGAACGAACTACGTAATATCGAGAACCAATTGGCAACAATAGAATCAGCGAACGAAGAAGAGAATCTAGACAACCATCTAAACATGACAACTTCT
Source organism: Schmidtea mediterranea (assembly GCA_022537955.1). NCBI lineage: Eukaryota > Metazoa > Platyhelminthes > Tricladida > Dugesiidae > Schmidtea > Schmidtea mediterranea. The sequence goes on from CM039680.1 coordinate 718,127, forward strand.
ATAAACTCTCCAATTCCGGATGCAAATATATTGTCAAATAACAACAACGTAGTAGTAGGAGAATTCAGAGAAAAGTTTAGAGGAGAACCGTTCGACGGTAGTCTCAACAAATTGGATACATTCATAAAGGAATTTGAAGTGTATAAAAATATCTGTCACTGGACAGACCAAAAGGTAAAAGAGCGACTACCCTTGTATTTGAAAGGGAGCGCACAAGATGTATTCGTAGAAGAAGCGAGAGATGTAACGAAATTGACAACGTGGACAGAGATTAAAGAGTTCTTAATAAAGATATTCGGGATAGAGAAAAAGGGAAATAGGAGGATATTAGACTTCCTACATCGAAAACAAAGACGAGATGAATCGAATGCAGTATACGCATGTGAATTAAAGAAATTGTGTAAAGAAGCCTTCGGAGAAATAGATTTGCCCGAAGATAAAATGGTAGACGTCTTCATAAGAGGAATCAAAAGAGAAGACATACGAGCCAACCTTGGATGCTTGGCACCAGAAACGTTAGATCAAGCAGTAGCAATCGCAAATAGATGTGAAGCCCATCTGGGACTGGGATATCAAGTGGCAGTCTTGGCCACAGAACCAACAACGTCAACAGTCAATGTCAACAATCAAAACAACAATATCAATCCAGCTATGAATCAATTCATACCCAGAGCACAGCAGATGTTCAAGCACCAGCAACAAGAAATCAGAAGATAGAGGTAATAACCAAGTAAGCTATAATAATAATTTCAGGAACAAGCCAAACGCAAACGAACAATGCTCCACATGTCAAAAAATGGGACATCGATCAGAAAATTGTTTCCGAAATTACAATTGTCAAAAATGTGGTAGACGAGGACATACTGAGAGAATATGTCAACAACTTAATAGCAAAGCGTGTTATAATTGTGGTCAACAAGGGCACATCGCAAGGCGATGCAACATAAGAGGAGAGGCAAATCAACCAAGACCAAACAATAATCCGACAAGAAATCCACAAATTAACGTAATACAAGAAATAGATATGTTAAGGGAAACATTACAACGAATGCCCATGGAATTAAAAGAGATGATGCAACAGATGCCCGCCAATATACAGCAACAACGAATTAATGTAATGAGAAACAATGAGGAGATTCAAGAGCTGCGAACCAGAGAATATCAAGAGCAACAACAAGCTGAATGGCAAAGACTTCAATAGAAGAAGCCCAAGAAATCCAGCAAAGATGGGAAAATCGAAAACAAAACCCCGAAAAGAATTAATATGATGAGGATGGAAATTCCAGATGAAATTCACACTGCGGAGCAGTGTGTTGAGAACGAAGGGGGAGGAAATATGATAACTGATAACGAGAAAACAGTTGAATTGAATACGATGGAGAAAATAGAGGCCATCAAAGAATTTACAGAGGAAGAAAAACAGAGACGGCGACAACTAAAAGAAATGACAACTGAGAAATCAGACGAACCAGAAACTCAAGAGAATAATCAAGCAGAGAGGATGATAACGGAAGATCAAAACGAGAAAACATTAGTATACGAGATGGACGAACTCGAAGATGAAATCATGACGCAAACAATAGAGAGTACACTCGAAAAAATAAAGCAAGAAGAAGCTTTAGAACAAGAGGAGGATCAATTGAAAGAAAAAGAAGCAATCCTGAAACAAGAGAAAGCTGAACTAAGAAAGAAGGCGCTAATATTAAAAATAGACGGAGCGCTGAAACATTTGGAACAAGAACAAGCACTAGATCAAAAAATAGAAGTGATGGCAAAGAAAGTACTATCGCAAGAAATGAAAGAGCCAGAATCGAGAGACGAACAGGAAGCATCAACGTCACAAGAAAAGGAAAAGATATCAGAACCAATAATAACAAAAAATCGAATCCAGAGGATACTGCTACAAAAAATAGAAACAAGAATCAGAAAAGAAAAGCCCACGTGGAGTGAAGCCCAAATAGAAAACAGAATAAAAGAGATATGGTTCCAAACAAAAGGGCCAACAAAGATAATGAAAGAAGAGGAACAACTACATATTAATATGTTGAGACAAATACCAGACGATCAAACAGATGAAGATGAAAGTGAAATAAGCAGTCTGGGTGGAGAAATATTTCAATCATGCGAGGAAAATAAACCGAATAAAGACGAATCAAAATCCGAATTAGAGGAAATGGAAACAAACGTGCCAAGAGAAGACGAAACCGAGATATTAAAAGAAATTAATGAAATTGTAGAAGAAGTAGATCGAAATCAAATGTTCTTAAACCTCAGAGATACAACCGCATACAGCAGAATAATGAAACTGATTGCGAAAGGACACCAACAAGATTACGGTACATTTACGGCATCATGGAAAGATATGATAAAAAAGTACCAAGAGAATTTGAAAGAATATGATAGAGAAGAGTATCAGGTAATTATTGATTTTCCAGAAATACCAAGACAGATAATAGCCACAAGAGGCGAGAACACAAACGAGTTGTATGATTGGGTAGTGAAAAAGCTAGGACCCAGCTACAAAAATAAACCCTTATATTATCAAGGAAGAAAATAAAGCGAGATATACACCTAGCGGATGCTCTAATATGGCCAAAAGGAATAAATGTGGTAACATTAAACAAAAATGAAACCGAGGAAACGACAGCAGAAATATGGCAGAAAATTCAAATATTGTATACCAAAGAAATAAAACCTGGATTAGAAAAAGAGAGACAAAAGATAATGAGGCAAAACCAGATAAAAATGACAGAACAAGCAATAGACAAGCTAGAAATATATTAACCGATTATCGCTAACTAGACCGACCTCAATGAAAATATTTGTAGAAGCTGTACGAGATACAGATATAATGAGATTCGATAACGAGAGAACAGATGAGTTGATAGCCAAATATGGAGAGCATCAAAGAGATATGAGGGGAGATGAACCAATAAAGATAAAAATAAAGCTACCAAATGATGAAATAAAGGAAATATTGGTAGATCCCGATTGTCAAATGCACGAACTATACCGACGGATAAACCGAGAAATCATACAACCAATAATCGAAAATAGTGATGATGGCATGGTAGAGGATGTGGCTATAATGTACCACAAACGGCAAATAAGTCCACGAGAAAGAACCCCGATATACGAATTAGGTATATGGGAAGACGGACAAACCATTAATATCATAGCCATGGATGAACCAGAGAGAAAAAATACAACGAAAAGGGAACAACAGATCCAAGAATTTCAAGAGGAAATGAAAAGAAAGATGGACCAAATATTAACCATCTACCAGTTATGGAGACAAGATGCAAAATTAAGCACAAAATTACAACCGATAGACGACTCGAGATGCCGATCAACACCATGGAAAAAGGTGTATGATGAAAAGACAAAAGAGTGGAAATGGAAAACGGAGAGAACCGAACCAAAATGGAGAAAATACGTACCAGGAGAAGCGCCGGAAGACGCAGCTAACGAAATAACCTTAGAGTTATATGAAGATGAACCATATGAAAATTTACCAGAGGAAATGATAAACGAAATGGAATGGCAACCAGAAGAAGACGAGGAAATAAACGATAGAGCTCGATTAGCCCCATACACATGGAAAATAGGTGGATGGGCTGAAAAAGTAAAATCGGCTGAAGAAGAGAAAATCATCGGTATCACAAGTCATCAATTCTATACAGAAATCGGAGGATACCGGATGAAATTGAGAGTATACCCAAACGGAGATGGGGTAGGAAAAGGAAAATATCTATCAGTGTATTTTCTATTAGCAAGAGGCAGATATGACGGCAAGTTAGAATGGCCATTTAATCGAAAAGTCACAATTTCAATCGCTAAACCGGAAAATGGGGAAGGCGACACAGCGAAAAACTGGGAGTAGACCCAAGATCTATGATAGTCAAAAGCCAAAATCCACTGAAAATGTTGCAGGAGGAGTACCACAATTTCTACTGAAAAAATATGTAACACCCCAATTCGTAAAGGATGATACGATATACATCACGATCGAAGTAGAAACAGAACGAGAAATGAAATTACGAATCAACAAGAACAAGCGAGACCACGAATCAGCGTACTCGAGAAACGAATTCCAGAGTAAAATATTTGCCCACAGATATAGACGATCCTGTGGAGGAAGGATTAACACGATTAACGGAAACGCAAAAATGTAGAGAAGTTAGCAGCGATATTGAGAACCGGAGCCAAAAACCAAAGACGAACTGTAACAGATTTAGCAAAATGGATAATCGATTCTTGTAACAGAATAGAGAATCTGCGAAATATTGTAAAGGAAATAGAGGAGTATCGGAGAATGTATGCGTGGTACCCAGAGCAATTCAGAGAAATTATCCGAAAATGGAAACCACCGATGGGCAGCCGAAACAATAGAAAAGTACAGTTTAAAAATTATGACGCCAGATTTCGAACCAATCGAAAAGGAATTTTATATCACTGCCAAAGTAAGTGAGGTGAAAAAGAGAATACCGTACGAACCACCATTTCATTTACAATACGAAGGACGATCATTAGACGACGATCTCGAAATTGGAGTTACGCAAATGCAATTGGGATTGATAAATATATAACAGTAGCAAAAATTGCGGGCAGAGACTCAATAAAAGAGAAATCAAAACGAAAACGCCAATAGGGCGACAAGAAAGTCTAAATACGCCAGAAGTCCACCTGCAGCAGATGAAGTAATCGTCATCACAACAGGAGATGAGGAGATACTAAATGATCTAAATGATATTGTGGATGAGGAAACAACCCGGAGAATACCGGAATCAAGAGATTTGTTTATGACAGAAAATGAAAGCGATCTGATAACAGATGAACCAGACGAGCTAGTATGTGGTCAAAGACAGCCAGTCGAAATTATAGAGCCAGATACCGAAGAGGAAAATAAAAAGAAAGAAAGAAGACGCCGAAGCTCGACAGGAGACGAATGGGATAATTGGATAAATGAACGAGGAGCTACAACATCCAAAGAAACAGCAGACGAACAACCCAAACGAAAAGAAACAGGTACAGCAATGGAAAAGAAGTCCAGAGGACGACCAAAAATTGATAAACCAGCTCCAGAAAGGAAAACTAAAGAACAAATGCAGATGGATCAATTGACAACGAAATTAAACAAGCTTAGCCAAGTAACGAAACAGTTACAAGGAAAACTAAAAGGTCAGGAACAAGGAGCAAAGTGGATCAACAGATTAATAACTGATATGCTGGGATTAGCGAATCCAGAAATAAAGAGAAATTTGAAACTTAATAATATCGGAGCAGAAGCGAAACAGCTTTGGGCAGCAATAAAACCAATAATAAATAAAATAATGGATAATAAAGTACGAACCACAACTAAAGATCCAGAGGAATTATTGTTGATAATAAACCACTTAACGAAACGATCTGATGACCCAAATAGATATTTGGAGGAATGGCTATCTGATGTACAATACGTAGTGATATAACAGAAGCGAACTCCAAAGATACAAACCCAAATGGATATGAATCGCAAAAACAGACATTATCGAAGATAATCGAACCATAATCCTGACTAAGTGGATGGCAAGCTTTATTAAATCTGGTAATGTAAAGATGAATCAAACGAGAGATGATGCAGACAAAGTTGAAAAAGAAGTTAATAACAGAATCGAGACACAATTAAGTTGAGTGACCAAAAAACAGGCTAGAAAAGGGAGATGCGATAATCACTACAATACTCATATGGATGATTGCGTAAAAGGAGTAGAACCGTTTGTAGTATAGATTGTGATAATATAAAGTGGTGACAAATATTACTAAAGGAAACGGAAGAGTGCAAAGCTTGCCAAACCCCCGTAATTACAGACAACGGCAACAGCAGTATTCGTATAATGTAGACCAAGAGTAGAACTTCATTAAAAAACAGAATCAAGAATGCTCTGTAAAAGGGAAAATCGTAGCATTTCATGCGGACATCACTCGCATTCAACAATTATAGAAGCCGGAACGGAGACACAGTGGTTTCGTAACGCGGAGCGAATGTGAAGAAGGATTCACGACAGGAACGCATCTAATCAGCGGACGATGATGTAGCAGCAGAGGAAGGGAAAGATAAAACAACCCGAGTATATGCTTTCGGGAGAATAAACGGCTTCGAGACGGAACGTGTCAAGGAGGAGGTATACCTTATTGAATCAATGGTCAAAAGAATAGTAGTGACGAAGTACCAATTAAAATTAGAGAAATATCAAGGTTATTTGATCCGGAACAAAAGCGATAAAAAGTATCCCCAATGTCTAGCAACGATAGATCATGCAATACGGAATGTCAACGATCGATATCACGGCTGATACCAGAAACTTGTAGACTAAGCCTTATTGAAAGCGCAATATTCGACCGAAGTGCGAGGACGATGTGCACAGTGAACGAAACTAACACGCAAAAAAGCGCATTAGACGAAATACGGAGAAACCGGAAGAATCGGAAACAACGATCCCAGACTATCGGATCAGAGTCACGCACAATAGTAATATCAACTGATACCACATCGGAATGAGATTCATTAAAGGGGGAATGTGAGTTAAAATGTACGAAATGCGTAGCCAGTACCAATTATTAAGGAATATTCTTATCGCGAACAGCATACCGAACGCAAAGCGCAAAATAGACCCAAAGGATGTGAAATTATATCTGTTATATAAAAACAAGATGGATTTTATATTATATAAAGGACTGGCCATCAACGGAAACATATACTTACGGATTAGTTAAAAATGACTGTATCTTGAACAGAGAATATTAAAACAAAATTTGGCAATGGCAATCACAAACCCGGATAATGCATCCCATTATTACCACTCAAGAGGGATATTTTGGAAGGAATCGTCGAGAAGTTATGTATAGTATAAATGCGAAAAAGGACAATTTGCGCAAACTGCCAGAGAATTCAAACAATTTACGAGAGATAAATGCATAACGGAATTAGAGATAATGCAATAGGAAATCAGATTTGTGAACCAGTAACAGGATGATAAACCAGAGAAAATTCATACCTTAATATGTTCAGTTGTAGTAATGTATATGGACCGTTATTTGAAATAAGAGATGGAAGTTGGTTACAATTTCAACTAGAGTAATGTAGCACCACCAAAAATATTTGGACTTACAGAATTGGCTAGCGAGCAGAATTCAAACAGTGGATATATCACATGAGTGGATATACCAAACAAAAGAATCTGAACGAGCCAGGAGAACATTTATATTTCAGACAAAGGCAAGCAATATTATCTTATATTGTAACGATAACCGGAGTAACAACTATGGAGAGTTGAAACCCAACTACGAACGCTATTATCACCAGATCATTTTTCAACATGCTACAGCAACATGATGAAAGCCTATGTGGGGAAGATTTCTTAATCTATCGGACAATGATGCAGGGAATTTTAGGAATAATCCTCATCATTCAAATCGTAAGAGTGATCCTAACACCAAATGTTAGATGTTTCGATATCTACAAAAGAGAAAGGAAATCAACTGGAAATGGCAATTGGATTCTACATTTTTAAGCTAAAACAATGTATGTTACATGGACAACTCGAAGATATCCACAAAATAAAGAGATTAGTAGGAATTCTAACTAAAATGAATGGTAACTTGATCGAAGAAGTCGGACGAAAATTTAAAAAGCAATATGAGATTGAAGCCGAGGAAAACCAGAAATGAAGCGACAAAAAACGAGCCTGGGACGATGAAAATTTCAAAGATTATAGCAGTGGATAACGGCGACCACCTGACGAAAACCAGGAGGAACAGGGGCTAACATCAAGAGCAACTCAACAATGGGAAAATACGAAAGATAAGACATAGTGGACATTTCAATCATCCACCACCAGTATATGATGTCTAAAGAAAACAACAAAATCAGTTAGAACGAAATGTACGAATCCAAGGACCAACAACATTACGAAAATATTGTTCCATACCATCGAACAATTGGGACTTAGTACAAGACCAGCCAAAGATCGAGAAAGTGTGGATCAGGATCCAGAAACTCGAACATAGCTATGTTACAAACATTAGCCGGACCAAACACTAACGGTACCCATAGAATAAATGGGGGTTAGAGAATAAAAGCAATGATCGATACCGGAAAGCAAACATTTCAGCAATAAAAATGATAAATACCCGGTGAAGATTTATGGCCATGTATAGAAAGAAGCCAACATGGACGTAATAACCTGCGCAAAGAATGCGTCGCAGTTATCGGGAAAATCTGGTAATAATCGAATATAAAACGTGAAATCATACGTATTCTTAGCGTTATCAGAGATGAAGTGCAGACTGTATAATTGGAACAGACTCATTGCCAGAATTTTATAAAAGACGTAATAATAGATCTAGGAATGGAGCTTGAGATATAAAAACCGGACGAATTATGTATGCTGAAATCAGAAAGTAAGATTGTCAGAGAAATAGTAGCCAGGGCGCACACCAAATGATTTGTTACGTAAAAGTGAACGAACGGACCAGAGGTGAAATGATTTCGAACCTAATTCACAAATTGAGAAAAAGAAAAGACATTCTCATTAGCCAGAAGATTAGTGTACGTAAACGACAACAGTGAAAATTCCAATCAATATTACAAATTTTGACGAGGAAGATAAAGTCATTTACGAAAATGAAAGATTGGGAAAATTAACACGATATGGACATCGAAACTTTCCAACAACAAAAACTGAAGGGAAATGAGGAAGAATTATGGAACTATCGACAGTCAGCTGCTTAACGAAAACGAAAAAGAACAGCTACAAAAACGCTAATGGAATTTTAAGATATATTTGCGCATCTGACTTAGATCTCGGTTACAAGCGATGTACGCAAACATACGATACCTTAACAGATGATACCCAATAACACTTACGGCATATCGATTGGCAGAAGCTCAAAAATAGAAGCAGAAAAAGGAAGTTTCAAAAGATGTTAGACGCAGGAGTGATCGAACCAAGTGCTCTCCATTTGCAATTTCAGTAGTCATGGTAGAAAAAGACGAACACAACGGTTCGTATAGATATTCGGACGACTCAATGCGGTAAACAAACGGGGATACATACCCGCTACCAGACATTAAATGAAATGTTTACAAAACTCTACACGGAGCAGATTATTTACATCGCTAGATTTAAAAAGTGGTTATTGGCGATAAAAGGTCAAAGAGGAGATAGAGAGAAAACTGCCTTTACATCGGAAAAGATCTATTACCAATTCAAGAAAATTGCCCTTTCGGATTAACTAACGCACCAGCTCATTTAGGATGTATGAATTTTGTTTAACGCACGGCATTAACATGTATGGGTTATATTTGATGATTTGTTAATTTATTCTAGCACCTTTCGAGCAACATTTTAAGATTATCCGTAACGTATTTGTTTCGATTGAGACAATGGAAGTTAATTGAAACCTCCAAATTGCGAGTTGGCAAAGGAAAAAGTTACCTTCTTAGGACATTATTGTGTCAGCAAAGGTAAGAACAGATCAAGAACATGGAAAAATAAGAATTTGCAGTACAAAGACGAGTTCAACGCCAAGGCAGAATTTTAGGCCTATTGCGGATATTATCGGAAGTTCATCAAGAGTTATGCAACTATTCGCAAAACAAATACAAAATTAGACCAAAAAGGATACCCCGTTATATGGGAAACGGAACAACAAAACAGCCTTTCGAAACACTCAGAGATAAACTGATAATCAGCACCAATAATCGTACACACAGATTTTAAAGAACCGTTTTTGTTACCGACAGACGCAAGTGATATGCATCTGGAGCGTCCTAGGACAATGGGGGACGAGAAAGAGAAAGAGTTTATTGGATATTATAGTTCGAACGTTCAAGAAACATGAAAAGAATTACTTGTGACTGAAAGAGAGGCACTAGGATTATCAAGCTTATTAACATCAAATTTTATTATGGGCCACGATATTATATCACGACTGATCATCAACCATTGGTATGCTAGGCCAACACAAAGAAGCCGAGCAGATTATGAGATGGGGCAAGCAGCTACAAGAATACTCGGCCGTATATAAAATTCAAATCAGGAAAAGCCAACGCTAACGCAGACTGCATGTCAAAGATTTGTATTTGAGAACTAATGGCACGATTGTAGACGAAATATGCATGATTATTCGCAGAAAGATATCGATTTTTACAAAAACTGAGAAGAAACGAGCAGAAGGAAGACGAAGAATTAAAGACCAATAATGAATTTATGGAAACTAACGATATGAAATTCTTCGAAACAACAAGCAAACTGAGAGAGCTATGGAGAAACATAGACATCGATTATACCATTAGAAAGGATGGTATTATTAATGGATGGCGAAGAAAAACTATGTGTCTTAACAGAAAGTAGACGAAAAGAAAGTACTGATGCAATATCATGATGGAAAACTTGGAGGACACATGTCAGACAAAAAAGACGGAGCAAGTTTACGTAAAAAATATTATTGGCCCCAAATATCGGAGAAGACGTGAAAGGATGGAAAAGATTGTCTGATATGCGCAACGAGAAAAAGCACAGGAAGTAATTGAAAGCACCGTTAAAGCCAATGCAATTCCACCAGAACAATACAATGATCGCAATGGAGAGTAGGACATTCCAGGAACAACGATGGAAAATATCTAACATGATTAGTAGTGACGATTATTATCAAATTCCCGGAAGCATTCGCAAATACCAGATCAAAAAAAGCCAGAAAATAAGCGAGAATCTAGTAGAAGAGAATGCTGTAGATACGAACACCTAAAAGATTCTAACTGATCAAGGAACACTTTATGAGCGAAATAATAGAGAAGTAACGAATTACTTCAGAACTTGGAAGTGAAACATCACGCGTTACCATCCACAAACAAATGGTCAACCGAACGATTTAACGGCAATTATAGAAATGATGTCCATTATGTGAGCGACACCAAAAAGATTGGGATAATTATAATCATATGCCTATGGCATTATAGAATGTCAATTACATTCAGCAACAAAAATGAGTCCATTTCCAAATTAAATGTACGGTAGAGAATGTAACATGCCGATAGACTTGAATATCAACCGGCCAATATCACAGTATTGGAAATTGACGATTACGTAACAGGATTCAAAGAGCGAATGGCAGGAGATTTGGAAAACGCAGGTCATGAATATTAGATTCAATCAAGAAAGTTATAAGAGATTACATTGATAAAAAGCGGAGCGTACGCGAGCATAACTTCAGTTGGAAGACTGGGTGATAATCGCAACCGCCAGAATCAATTCCAGGAGTTGCCAGAAACTACAAAGATGTGGTAAAGGACATACGAGATAATGTATGTAAATGAGAACAATGCTCGAGTTAAATTTGGTCAAAACCCACTCACTAGACCTATCTACGTAAACGTGAGCAGATTGTAAAGCGATACTAGAACAATAACAAGAGAACCAGAGAATTCGAGGTATGCAAACCAGATCACAAACTCAACACTGAGTATAACGACTAACGATGAGTCGAAAAATAGAAGCGACCAGCAAATTATACCGTTAGAGGAACCGGAAACCAGATGAACCAAAAATAACTTCTAAACGCAACCAAGATAATGTAGACAGTGGATATATAGTAAAAGCCATCAGAGAAATTAATGCCAGAATGGGTCGAAGGGAAAGCATGGATGAGATAGTAAACAAAGCAGGGAAATCGCATGGATTATTGCCAAGGGAGCTAGAGTCACCAGAAATGGATCGTATCAAAGAAAGTATACCATGATCTTTACTATTGGCGGATGTAGAAGGAAACGTACCTCTACATATTTGCAGTACAGCTAGAAACACTCAACGAGTAATAGATATAATTCAATTTATGCAAGAAATTGCGGACACATCAAATATACAAACGAAGAGGACAAAACACCATAATGTTCGCAGTCGCAGCAGATGCTTCTACAAACAGTTCTTGAGAGAACTTACTAAAAAAACGTGGATCATCGTTCAAAGAAAGATAATGGGAGAAAATACTGTATTACACTATGGCATGAAATCTTAGAACAAGCAGCGGCAATAAATTCATAACCAGTAACGCAACAATAGAGAGAGAGAAATGAATGGGTAAAACAATCCAAACATTATGGGAAGCTATCGACGCCAAACAAGACGAAGCAGCAGCCAAATTGATGAAAATGGACCTTATGAGGGTTCACCACTAAAGTATTTTGATTTAAACTTATTATGGTAAGAAACAGAAACGTTCTTATTAAAAGAAACAATAATCATGCTCACTACCCCCATTTCCAAAAACGATAAAAGTAATGTTGAAATGGGAAGGGACTGAAATTCACAATCACTCCAAAAGACAAACAATACGGAATTGGAGATAGAAAGAACAGTATTAATGATAATCATAGATGCATCGAAAGAAAATAAGATTCCAAGCAGTAAACAAGAGATAAAAGAGAATGGATGAATAAAAGCCAGCAATAATAAAAGTATACGAGGAAATAATTGAATAATAAATGTCGGAGACGGACATTTCAAAGGACCCCGGCATAGTAAAATAATAATGGAGAAAGAGGGAAGTGGGCAATAAAGCGAAACCCAAGATGATCAAGAGATGGCCAAACAAATGCTAGAAGATGAAAACAAATCGCACAACAAGAGAAAAGGAAACCATCTAACGAGGGAACGTTAAGAAACAACAACAGTATAACGAGGGAAACGAAACAAAGGATGATGTTACTTACAACAAAGAAAATCAAAACCGGACCGACCCTGCTACAAAAAATAATGATATGATACGTCATCAAGTTAACGGAAGCTGACGAAAAATATCACGAGAAGAAAGAGATCGTTCAAATACGAAAATAAACGATTAAGGGAATTTCAAGTTGAAGGGAATGCTTACAACTTGACAATGAATATAAGCATAAGTGCAATTCATTCAAATAGGAAAACCAGGAAGGATGAATTACGATCCGAAATTCAATCATCATGTCAAAACCATAAGATGTATGTAGAGATCTCAAAAGATAGAGACGTAAAAATCCAAGGTAGCCAGAATAGGCAAATACGGAATAATAAACAGAGGAATAGAGATGATTGAACAAGTATGTATAGAAACAAATTATCATTGGTGGGGAAAATGAACATTAAGCAGAAAGAAATGCGAATCGGATAGTCTAGAGGGGAACGCAGAATACATAATATGTGCAATAACGATATATAAAACTTGCACATTGGCCAACCCATGGGAGAAAAACTCACAACACAAAAGAAGAGCCTTACCAAAGGTCGAGCACGAGAAAATAAAGAAATAATAATAAAAGTGATCAACCCAAAGAGTTGAGAAAGAGATAAATAATCGAAAATAGGGTAAAGAACCTATCACAAAAGTCTTGCGTAGTTCGAAACCAAAAGAAACGGAAACCTGATAAATGAAAAATCAAATGATCAATCAAATGATGATATCAACAATCAAAATACCGTATTTCCAACAAAAAGAAAGCGTGGAAAGTACATAGCTACACGTCCAGAGAGGAAGAGATTTGATTACTGAATCAATAACCAGAAAGTTACTAGATCAATTACCGACGAAACGTCGAAAAGAACGAAAGAGAAACCGTTACCAACGAACAGATCAGAGAAAGTAAAGCAGTATAATAAACATAGAGTCAAATGCAGCAATGAAGAGGAATAGTAATTGAAAACACAGGTGGAAAAACCCATCACAAAAATTGTGTATCGACCTAAAAGATGAAACAGTAACAAGAAGATGCATTAACAAGCAAAAATAATAGAATCAAAGTATCGAATCCCAACAAAAAGAAAAACTGGAAAATATGTAATAAACATCAAAAGGGAACCATGAACATTGGAGAACGATAACAAGGAAACCACTCAGTCATGCGACAGATCAACTATTTAAACCACTTGAAGGAAAGCGAACATGGAAAAAGAAATGACTAGAGCAAGCCACCTTTTCATTCACGAACATTACAACTCCAGAAATGCAGCGTTAAGAAATGTACAAACGCAAGGAAAATAATGGAGAGCAGCCATGCAAGAGAAAATACAACTATGCTAGCTAAATGAAAAGAACTATATGATTAAAATGATCTGGATAACACAGCAAGTAGTAAGCAGCGTAGTAATGCTGATAATAATCAATTAGTAAAAACTTACCAAATGCGAAGAAGTCAATAAAGAAAAGATTTGGCAGCAGATAGAAAATCAATTACGATATCGAATTAGACAATACGATGCAGAAAATGAGGAATATGAATCATAAGAAATTCTAGCACAAGCGGACTCTGGTTAAAAGAACCCGCCCATGTATCGAAGCCAAAATGGTCAAATGAATATTTGATGTATATCAGATAAACAAACGAGAAATATGGGAGTATACGGACATTGGCGTATAGAGTCCCGGAGACGATGGTGTTAAATACGAGAAAAAAGACATTGTAATAGTGATAAAATATTATGTAGTATAATAGTAGTATAGTATGTATATTTTTAACATTGTACAAAATGTTGTTCAGAAATAGGTAAGCAAACAGAAATGAAGCGATGAATTAATGATGTATTATAATAACAGATGGATCCGGAAATAACGCAAATCAACAAAATCAAGCAAGAATAACCAATTCTTAAGACAGTAATACAACAACCAAAGCTGCCAATGTACCCATAGAAATTGTAGAAATTAAATCAAGGAATATACAAGATCAAGGAGTCGAGCAACGTGGAGACGACAATGTGAATTAATGACACTATAAACGAACATGCGCAAACTCAGTGGACAAATACTTCATCTAGTATTATAACGGAAAGCGTGAACAGAGGGTACAACAAGCCATAGACTCGAAGAGCAAACAAAAGAACAATACTAAATTGCAGAGAATAAACGAAAATTAACAGATCAGTTAGATTGGCAAGCTGACGAAATTAGAGACTACGTAGTAATCAACAGCACGTAGGTCCAGCAAGTTTGGGTGGAATGGATAGCATCGATGCCAGAATTCACCCCAGAACCGGATTCAACGTTAGAGTAAAATAAGCGTACATGTAAATATGTATAAATAAAACGATAGAAAGTAAAGCAACGCAAGTAATGAAAATTTTGTAGATATGCAGACAATATCGAGAACATTTAAGGAAGCGAGAATCCATCCAAGATACGAGACGAATATGAAAAATAGAATTAACAGTGCGTGAACGAAATTTAAAAGAAAAGATTGAATGTTGTAAATGTAAAAGAACTACTGATTGGAGCGAGACAAAAGAAATGTGGATGCAGATTATTACAGATTGTACGATTGAATGAAGAAAAACAAAAACAGAAAAAATGCCCTGGAATGTGACGAAAACGATCGAAAGAGATGAAAGATCCTTACAACAATAGATTAAAAGCCACCAACAAAGAAATCAAACAATCTATTTAGTTCAATGCCAAGGTAAAAGATGGAATGGAAGGGACTAATGAAGAAGCGGAAGGTACGCAACATGAATGCGAGCTTATTTAACGAGATATTATGCGAAAAAATGTCAAACCATCACAACGAAAAAGACGATCAAACATCACAAAGTGTGTCATCAAGAGGAGGGAGAAATGCGAATTCTTGTGGAGTATCGACGAATGGATAAAAATAGAGAATGGAACACCCGGATCCAAAAGAGGAACAATATGTGATCTATACGAAGGGATATGCGAAAATGAAACTGCGATAGGAAAGATAAAGTCAAAATTAAAAGTAAACGTGGAACGAATGTATCGGCAAACCAATCAAATTGCCCGTTGGAGTTATTCAATGTCAAGCGCAAACTACCCAATGCGAAATGCAAAAGCAATTTGATAGAAAATAGTATCGAGCATGCCGAAATCAAATTGAAAACGATAGGGTGTTGGCATGGGAAATAAAAAGCCTACGAACAGAAATGATGCACAAAAAGCAAAATAAGAGAATATTTAGAATCAGAAAAGAATCGGAGAAGCCCAAGGAGAACACTCAAGAAATGGCGAAATGGAAAAGGAAAAATGCAAAGATGACCAACAGCATTAAAGGGAACTAGAAACTAACATTCTATAGCCAGAAAACATCTTTACAACACCCATTTATATGGAAAATAACCGAATTCGCAGAGAAGCTCAGAGAGCAAAAGGACGGAACACAGAGATTTTAGACAGACCCACAATATACAGTTGGGAAAATGGATACAATTGGGCATTAGACTATATCCAAATGGAGATGGGAAATGCAACAGCACCCACATCAGCTGTCTTCATCAGAGTGGGAAAAGGAGATTACGACTAGTATTAACATGCCTTTTAAACAAAAACATTGATATTAACAATGAAAGGGGCAAGAGATTATCGTATCCAATCAGAACAGGAATGAAACCACAGATGGGAAGCAACAACCGACTGAACACAGCGATTGGGCCCACGATTTTATCCACAACAACGTTGAGAGGAGAAGGATTCTTGCGAGAAGATAATCTGTATATAAAATTAGAGTTGGAGAGAAGCAGACAAGACGTTTGTAAGAAAAGAAAGTGTAAATAAATTGTAAATAATAATAAAAACCAAATAAAATCAAAAAATTACAATAATCAGAAAAATCAGGAGAAAAACAAAAATTTCAAAAAATTAATGACGATATTTAGATGGCAGCGGATCAGTGAGAGATAACGTACAGATGAGACGGTTCGATATGGACGAATTATGGAAAAAACCAGAGGAGAGGAAAAAATTAAACCTTAGTATCGCAATTCAGCATTATACCAGTTTCGACACAACCGTACGACCATGGAAAATGAGGAAGTAATTTACATCACAGAGAAAAAGTGAATACGAGGAGTTGAGGAAAGAGGAAACAGAGATATTTAACGTTTCAAAGATATTAAAGTATTCATGACCGACAAGCAAAGAGATGGCAGCACAAGGATTCTTTTTTCTCAGGACCCCGAATACACAGATGACAGTTAACTGTATTTATGTCAAGGAAGACTATTCGCATGGAAAAGGGGAAACACGCAAAACGAGAACACCTGAGGAAATTTTTCAACCTGCCATTTGAATTAACATTGATGTTAGAAACCAAGCGATTTAACAGATGGAAGGACTCCGACATTCAGAATAGACAGTGATGAAAAGGAGGCGAGAAAAGATAACGATAAATAAAGGTGTCGAAGATCCAGCAGAATTAATCTGGGAAAAGAAACATATAACATAGAACATTCCGAGGAGAGAATTAAAACTTTCAAAGGGAAATCCAAGAGCGCAGAATTTGGCGAGTCAAGGGTATTGTCAAAACAGCCAGAGGAATAATGTGCGAAGGATCAAAAAATCACAACCATACCAGATCAGGAATGTCAAAAAGTTAAAGCATTAAAGGAAATGCATGTATAATGCAAGAAAAAGAGTCAAAGAATATCGAAATAATAATTCAACCAACAAATAGAAGATATTTTGGATCGACCGAAACGGGACCCTAATGCTGATTAGCAGGAGTAGATACAAAAGATTTGGAAAATAATCAAAGAAAGATTCAGTAATAATTTGGAATGGTATGACTCAACACAAGCAGTATCGGATGCAATCAAACGATATCCAGAGAAACCAAAAGAGAATCGAGACAAATCAATAATAAAAGAAGCATTTTGGAACAGGTATCAATGTGTAACATGTTGCAAGAACATGTAGAAAAATTTTACGCCTTGTTGACATCATGGTCACATTGAAGGCATGTGAGGCTAAAAGTTGATTATGTCATATGTTAGAAAAGCGATAACGGGCGGATCAAAGATCCGTTTCTGAATCGATAGATGGAAACCGA
Source organism: Schmidtea mediterranea (assembly GCA_022537955.1). Lineage (NCBI taxonomy): Eukaryota > Metazoa > Platyhelminthes > Tricladida > Dugesiidae > Schmidtea > Schmidtea mediterranea. The sequence continues at coordinate 735,972 of CM039680.1, forward strand.
AAACAATATGTAAAAAGTGTAAATAAAGATAACGTAAAAAACAAAAAAAAAAAAATAATAAACTTAAAACACAAACGATGATTAAACTATGATAAAATTTTGAGATGATTGAAAAGAGAGAATAATCGATTTAATATTTTAGAAAAGCAATTATGAATCTAAACGAGACAAAAAAGAAGTTGTGAAAGTAAGACTGGAGGTCAAAACAACAATCAAAGATCAATTCAAAATCAAATAAAGTAACAAGGTGAGGAAGTAGATTATGGAGACAAAGAACGTACATTAAAAGAAATGCTACTAATCGTAGAGGGAGAACTAGCACAAGAAACTCTAAAAAACGGAAAAGAATGAAAGAAAAGTGGGAAAAACAACTAGACAAAAAGCACCTATCCCAAAGGAAAGAGAAAACGTACAAGAACGAGAAGAGGAAATGATTGAAAGAAAGCTATGCAACCAAACTGATATAAACCAAAGAAGGAGATTCAGAATGTTAGAGCAGGAGGAAGCAGTAGGAAAGGCGAAATCGATAAGAATTGCGGGAAGTGATAAAGATAAAAGAAGCATGAGTATGAGAAGAAGGAGAGGAGACGATAAAATTCATACAACAAATGCAGGAGGATTGGGCAAATTAGCACCAATATCGAATAGAGAAAACAAAAGAAGAACCCATTTGAACAGACCAAAGAATGGGCCAAAACGGACAAGCCTCCTTGGAAAAGCAAATGGACATCGGAGTAGAGAAAAACTCAAAAAGTAATTGGAAGCACCGAATTAGACACTAATTCAAGCAAATAGCCGCCGAAAGAAGAAGATGAGGCAGAGCTTACAACTAAATGGGAAAATGCGGATAAAAGAAGTCAACAGCTGAGAAATCAAGGGCCAAAACCATCAAAGGAAATTAGAGAGCCGAGAGACGATAGACAGGAAAGAATAGTGATCCAAACAACGGCGAAGCGAGAAAGTGGAAGGACAGTAGAGATTGCGAAATCGAGAGAATACCGATACAATGGGGACATATATCAAACGAAGACCACGAATGTATGGCAACAAACGAGAATGAAGGATGCTAATAGAACAAGAAAAAGACTCTTAACAGAGACAAATACAACAAATAAAAACGGGAAGACAGAATATGTTGGATCAATCAGAAGCAAGAAGATGGAAGACCAGTACCAGAAGCCAGAAAGAGATTAAGACTGTTACCCAAAAGATAGTTGAAATGGAAGATTTGGAGCTATGGGAACAATCGAAGCGCAGAAAGAAACAATTGAGAGAGTGAACGAGGGAAATCAAACAATGAATACGATGAACGGCCAGACAAAATACATAAGGAGGGCTAGGAAAACCGACATAGGGACCCCCACCCCCCGAAAATGGATGGACCAGTTAAATCAAAAAGGATACGGAAACCTACACGAACAAACGGATGTGAAAGACGACAAATCCAACAATTAAACGAGAGGATAACAGAACTCCAGCAGGAGGTGAACGGACACCGAGGGTGCAGTATTTAAAGAAATCCAGTTGAGGACATCAACTTCGAGTCAACGAGCAGTTTGAAAGAACAAGTTGAAGCAGAGATAAAAGCAATAAAGCAAGGATACGAGGAAAAACGAACAGAATCTGAGAAAGGAGATGAAAAGCTTAAAACGTTGGAAAACCGAATCGTTTGGAAACGCAGGAGGAATTAACTGAAAACGAGAACTATCTCGCTTATTCTTAGACGAAGAGATACCAATATCCAAAACGCCTTTGCGTGAAAGAGGTAAATACTTGCGAAACCGACCAATCCTGCTATATGCCATTAATCAACGAAATTCCAACCCAAGACGCGAAACCCGACGAAGGTTCGGGGAGACGGGACGAAGCGAAATATAAAGCTAAATAAGGAAAATTGTATAAAAAGTGGTAAAATAACGAAATAATAAAACGATAAAAAATTAAAAATTTTGTAAACCGATGTATTTTAGCATGAATTCAAATGAGTAGAAACCCGAATGAATCTAGAAGACGGAGAATAGTATCTAAGCCCAATTCAATTAGTAGGAACCAATCGGACAAGACACTGAGATGATTACAGTAAAGATGGAGAACAGAAGAAAAGGAATGGCAAGAGGGCTAGTGGAGAACAAGAGTCAGAATCGCCCGGATAAACCATCAATTAATTACAATCTAAACGTTAGCCAATACATAACGAAATACTGAATCTAACATGGGAGAAACAGAGGATCAAAAGAGAGAAATGAACAATTGAGACGAGATATTAGCTGAAATAAAAAACCCGTGTAATCCTGAAGGATATTGAAAAACCGAGCAGAAGAATTGCGAGACAGAGAAAAATGCGAACAGAGATACGTGCTACAACTAGAAGCGTTGTAGAAAAGCCAGAGAAATAAAAGAAAGTCACCAAACAGATTCAGGACAAATCAAAACATTAACGATCAGCTCAGGAAGCGAGACGAAAGTGGAAAAAACAAACACCAAGCGGGGCAACTAAAAGCAATCAAAGAGAAACAAACAAAAGGAAGAATTCTTCAAATGAAAATCATAATCAACAAAGAATAATCAGAAAACAAAGAGCGGACTAAAAGAACTCCCAAAATTAACGGCATTAATAAAAAGCCCAGTCCTGATAATGAGATTCTCAGAAATTAAAATTAAAGAAGAGTGCGAGAGACACTCAACCCAGAAAGAAGAAAGAGTAAAAAGGGCTTAAACTCACTGTATATAGTTGAATAAAATTGTAAATAGACGTTAAAAATTGATGATATATATTAGAATGAACCATGAACCAATGTTAGGATTCACAATAATAATGAATGATAATGATGAGAAAGTGTATACTGAAAACCATTTAGAAAAATGCGAGAAATCCCAACCCTTCAGAAGAGAGAGCACCTGTACCGTTACAAAGAAATTTGTAGAAATCCCGATATGAAGAATGTCAGCAAATAAACCTAAATGTATACCAATGCCCCTATGAAGAGAACAAGGATGAGGACAAAACAGAATATCGAAGAAAACCAAATAATAGTACAAACCCTACTGAAAAATAATGAAAGGAGATAACCCAATATAAAAAGATGAGAACTAGAGTGTAAGAAAACCCTGGAAACTAGCAAACAAATTCAAAAGAAGCCAGGCAAATCCCCAATAAAAACAATCCAAGAAATTACAAAAAATCACCCTATCAATTCAAACAAACTATTGAAAACGAGTGGGACAAGGAAAATGAACCCGTACACAACTCTATCAATCAAACTTTATATACCGATTAGTATAATATATCCAACATAATACTTTCTTAATATGTTGTCTCATCCGGCCTAACAAAAAACAAGCAAAGGCAAAATACCCAATTCAAAATTCAGAAAAGAATGTTCACCCAACATTCGAAAATCGACAAACAACAAACAACAGACTCTCGCAGTTTCTATCAATCACCTTCAAGATCGCCCGCTTAAAGTGGAACCAAGCTCAGTGATTCATTGAAGCCAATATAATTGATTTACAATCGATTTGATAATTAACGCGTTATTGGAATTTACATTGATTAACTGATACTACAAACTTGCACTAAATATTAAAACTGAACTATCTGATTTTATTTGATTACGTATCGTAGTAGGACCTTAAGTCCATCTTTTTCTGATTAATTTAACCGTACCGTAAAAACTTTTAGGAATGCTGAAATTGAAAACAGAATGTATGTATCATTTTATTCAATTGAAATTGCGGGGTTCGCAATTTTACGGACCCGAGTGTTTTATTTGGGCCAAACGTAAGCGGCTTTCAAAAGTTTAAAATGGATCAGAAACAACACGCAAAACACAACACGCAATTTAAAAATAAACCTCAAAAACACCAATTAAAACATATAAAATTTGAGAAATTAAAAGAATTAAATATAAATTTAAGAAACATAAAAATAAAATAAAATATTAACAAAATGCACAAGATCCGCGACGATATTACACAAACACAACAAGAAAAATGACCAAATTCGACGAAATTGGAAAACAGTTAAAGTTCATTAAAGCAAGATTTAAATCGGGAAAAATTTGAATAGTATAATTCAAATAATTAAATAAAAATTATTAAAATAAATCAAAAATAATAAAATAAATTTAGAATTGCTAGAAACAACAAAGTCGAATTTTGTTTCTATCCTAAATTTCACACCAAAATTTAGGTATATATATGATCATTTTCACATTAAAGTAACCATTTTTGAAAACAAAACGTTTCGATCAAAACTATTTTTTGAAAGTTTTTGAAAATCTCATACGTTTGAAGCGATGCTTCGAAGTTACAGTTCTTTAAATTATTTATTTGGTGAGAAATATGTATGGTGTGAACCTCTTTCCACGACACGTTTTGCACCATAGAGCTCTGTCGGCGTCGACGTGGGATGAAGCGGTAATTTTGTTTTTTTATGGTATATGAATTTTATGATTTTGGATGGAAGGAATGGTAACATTATATTAAAATTATTGCCTAATTATTTTATATATATATTTTTTTTGTTTCTCAAATAAATCTGTACGAATTTTCCGGCCCACAAGCCGAACATATGAAGTAAATAATTCTA
>CM039680.1:740662-828162 GCA_022537955.1 Schmidtea mediterranea
GAGAAGAAATTAGACAACAACCCAAAATTGACAACTTCTATAAAATTCCAACATAATTTCCAATTCCGGATCCAAATACAATGTCAAATAACAATATTCAACAGTAGTAGAATTCAAGGAAAAGTTTAGAGGAGAACCGTTCGCGGTAGCCTTCAATAATTAGACACATTTAATAAGGAATTCGAAGTTTTATAAAATATCTGCCATTGGACAAATCAAAAAGTAAAGAGCGGCTACCTTTATTTTAAAATGGGAGCGCACGAGATGTATCTTGTGGAAGAAGCAAGAGATGTAACGAAGTTGACAAACTATGGACAGAGATTTAAGGAGTTCTAGTAAAGATATTCGGAATAGAGAAAAAAGGAAATTAGGAAGATTTATTGAACTTACCTACACGAAAAAACAAAGACGAGATTGAATCAATGCGTATATGCCTGTGAATTAATGAAATTGTTTTTGTAAAGAAGCCTTCGGAGAGCAGATTTTGCCGAAGATAAAATGGATTAGATACGTCTTATTAAGAGAATTAAAAGAGGAGACATTACGAGCCAAACCTCGGTGCTTGGCACAGAAACACTGGATAAGCTAGTAGCAATGCAAATGAGTGAAGCTCATCTGGGTACTGGGATACCATAGTAGCAGGTCCTTGGCCACAGAACCAACAACTTCAACAGTCAGTGCCAACATTCAAACAACAATACCAATCCAAGCCATGAATCAAATTCATTCCAAGAGCAAGCAGATGTTCAAGCCACATACTGAATCCGGGAAGACAGAGTTAATAACCAAGTAAGTTATAATATAATTTCAGAAACAATCCCAACGCAAATGAAAAAAATGTCCACATGCCAAAAAATGGGACATTCGATCAGAAAATTGTTTTCGAATCAGAACTTGCCAGAAATGCGCAGAAGGGGGCACACTGAGGAGAATATGTTGGCAACTTTGATAACAGGCATGCTACAAATGTGGTCAACAAGGACACATCGCAAGGCGATGCAAAAATAAGAGAGAGCAAATCAACCAAGACGAATAACCCTATCAAATCACGTGATACAAGAGATAGACATGTTACGAGAAACGCTGCAACGAATGCCCATAATAAAAGAGATGATGCAACAGATGCCTGCCATATACAACAAACAACGAATCAATGTAATGAGAAGTTAATGAAGAGATTCAAGAGCTACGAACTAGAGAATTTCAAGGCAACAACAGCCGAATGGCCAAAGATTTACAACAGAGGAAGCTCAGGAAATCCAGCAAAGATGGGAATCGAAAACAAACTCCGAAAAGAATTCAAATATGATGAGAATGGAAATCCAGATGAAATCACAACTGCGGAGCAGGTGTGTTGAGACAAGGGGGAGAAATATGATAATGACGATGAGAACGACCAATTAAATAGATTGGAAAAATAGAAGCTATCAAGGAATTTACAGAGGGAGGAAAAAACAGAGGACGTGACAATTAAAAAGAAATGACAAACAAAGAAACCAGACGACAGAATCCCAAGGATTGAACAACAGAGATGATGATAAACGGAAGATCAAAAACGAGAAATATACTTACGAGATTAGCGAACTCGAAAAGAAATTATAACACAAAAGATAGAGGCACTTGAAAAGATTTAGAGCAAGAGGAAGCTCTTATAACAAGAGAAGACCATTTAAGAGAAAAAGAGGCATCCTAAAACAAAGAGAAAGAGCAACTAAGAAAGAAGACACTTAATATTAAAAATAGATGGAGCGTTTAAACATTTAGAACAAGAACAAGCACTAGATCAAAAAATTAGGAATGTTGGCAAAGAAGTCTCTATCACAAGAAATGGAAAGAACCAAGATTAGAACTGCAAAAAAAGTATGAGCAAGAAGCATCAACGTCACAGAAAAAGAAAGGATATCAGAAACCAATAATACAAAAAAATCGAATCCAGAGGTACTGCTACAAAAAATAGAAACAAGAGTCAGAAAAGAAAAGCCCCACGTGGGTGAACTCAAATTGAGAACAGAATAAAGAGATTATGGTTTCAAACAAAAAAGGCCAGTAAGATAATGAAAGAGGAGGGGAAACAACCACATATCAAACATGCTAAGACGAGATACCAGGACGATCAACAGACGAGACGAAAGTGAAATAGCATGTCTGGTGGAGGAAATATTTCAATCATGCGAGGAAAAAAAACGAATAAAGACGAATTTAAAATCCGTAATTAGAGGAAATTGGAAACGAACGTGCAGAGAAGCTGAAAACAAGAGATATTTAAAGAAATTAATGAATTGTAGAAGAAGTAGATCGAAACAAATTTTCTTAAACCTCAAAAGAGATACAACCGGCATACAGCAGATAATGAAAATTATGCGAAAGGCATTCAACAAGGATAATGGTACGTTCACGGCATCATGGAAAGATATGATAAAAAGTTACCAAGAAATTGAAGGGAATATGATAGAGAAAGAGTATAGGTAATTATGATTTTCCAAATACCGAGACAGATAATAGCCACAAGAGGCGAAAGCACAAATGAGTTGTACGATTGGGTAGTGAAAAAGCTAGGGACCCAGTTATAAAAATAGACCTCATATTACAGGAAGAAAAATTAAGCGGACATACACCTCGGCGATGCTCTAATATGGCAACGGAAATTAAATGAGGTAATTTAAACAAGAGTGAAACCGAAGAAACGGACAGCAAGAAATATGGCAGAAATTTCAAATTTGTATATCAAAGAAATAAACCCGGATTGGAAAAAAGAGAGACAAAAGATAATGAGGCAAACCAGATCAAAATACAGAAACAAGTCATTAGATCAAGCCAGAAAATATATTAACGATTATCCGTAACAAGCGGTTTTCAATGAAAATATTTGTAAGAAGCTGTACGAGATCAGATATTATGAGATTCGATAAACGAACGAGGAACTGATGAGTTAATTAAGCAAATATGGAGAACATCAAAGGAGAACATGAGGGAGACGAACCAATAAAGATAAGATAAAATTACGAAGATGGAAATAAAAGAATATTGGTGGATCCCGATTGTCAAATGCGACGATTTAATACACATAAACGAGAAATTGTCCAACCGAATCGAAAGTAGTTTGATGACGGATGGTAGAAGACGTGGCCAATAATGTATCACAAACGACAATAAGTCCAGAGAACACCCGATATACAAATTTAGGGTATATTGGGAAGACGGACAAATTATTAATATCGTAGCCATGGATGAAACCAGAAAAGGAAAAAATACACAAAAAAGAACAACAAATTCAAGAATTTCAAGGGAAATTGAAAAGAAAAATGCGGAACCAAATACTAACCATCTTTACCAGGTATGGGAGACAAGATCGAAGTGAGCACCAAAATTACAACCTATAGATGATTCACGATGCCGATCAAACACCATGAAAATGATGTATGACGAAAGACAAAAGAGTGGAAATGGAAATGGAGAAGTAAACCGAACGAAATGGAGAAAATACGCCCAGGAGAAGCGCCGAAGATGCAGCAATGAAACAAACCTTTAGTATATTGAAGATGAACCATACGAAAATTTACAGAGAACGATAACGAAATGGAATGGCAACCAGAGAAGGCGAGGAATAAATGATAAAAGCTCGATTAGCCCTACAATGGAAATAGTGGATGGGCTGAAAAAGTAAAATCGCTGAGGAGAGAAATCATCGGTATTACAAGCCATCATTCTATACAGAAATCCGGAGGATTACCGGATGAAATTGAGAGTATATCCCAAACGGAGATGGGGTAGAAAAGGAAAATAGTCTATCGGTGTTATTTCTGTTAGCAAGAGGCAGAAATATGACGGCAAGTTAAGAGTGGCCATTTAATCGAAAGTCATAATTTCAATCGTCAAAACCCGGAAAATGGGAAAGGGCGACACAGCGAAAAAATTGGGAAGTAACCAAAGATTCTATTGATAAGTCAGAAGCCAATCCACTGAAATGTTGCAGGAGGGAGTACCACAGTTCTATTGAAAAACATGTAACACCTCAATTCGTAAAAGATGTATTACAATATATATTTTAACAATCGAAGTAGAACGGAACGGGAATGAATTACGATCACAAGAACAGCGAGACCACGAATCAGTGTACTTTGAAAAAACGAATTCCAGGAACAAGATATTTGCCCACAGACATGGTAATTCTGTGGAGGAGGATTAACAGATAACAGAAACGCAAATATTGTTGTGAGGAGTCAGCGATATTAGAACCGGAAGCAAAAGAATCAAGACGAACCGAATGGAGTGGCAGTGGAGATAATCGATTCTTGTAACAGAGTAGAGAATCTACGAAATATCGTAAAGGAATAGAGGAGTATCGGTAATGTATGCGTGGTTACCCGAACAATTCGAGAATTTCCGAAAATGGAAACAACGATATGGCAGATGAAACGATAGAGATATACAGTTAAAAATTTATGCGCAGATTTCAACCAATTGAAGAGACTTTTATATCCGCGGTAAAGTGAGTAAAAAGAGAATACCTATGAATTGCCATTTCACTTACAATACAAGGCGATCATTAGATGACGATCTCGAAATCGGAGTACACAGATGGCAATTGGCGCTTAATAAATATATTACGGGTAGCAAAAATTGCAGGTAGAACTTAACAAAGAGAGAAATCACGAAACGGCCATTGGGCGATCAAGAGTCTAAATCGCAGGAAGTTCCACCTGCAAGCAGATGACATAATCTCATCAACAACAGGAGATGAAGAGTACTGAATGATTTAATGATATCGTGGAGAGAAAACCAGGAGATACCGAATTCAAGAGATTTGTTCATGACAAGGAACAAACGACTGATAACAATAACTAGACGAATAGTATTGTGCACAAAGGCAACCAGTCGAAATCATGGAGCCAGATACCGAAGAGGAAAACAAAAAGAAAGAGAGAAGACGCCGAAACTCAACAGGAGACGAATGGGACATGATAACGACGGGCTACAAACATCCAGAGAACGCAGATGAACAATAAACGAAAGAAACAGGTACAGCTATGGAAAGAAATCAGAGGAACGACGAACGACAACGGCTCCAGAAAGAAAAACTAAAGAATAAATGCAGATGGATCAATTGACAATAAAATTAAACAAGCTTAGCCAAGTGACAAAGCAGTTACAGGGAAAACTGAAAGGTCAAGAACAAGGAGCAAAATGGATCAACAGATTAATAACTGATATGCTGGGATTAGCAAATCCAGAAATAAAGAGAAATTTAAAACTCAATAACATCGGAACAGAAGCGAAACAGCTTTGGGCAACAATAAAGCCAATAATAAATAAAATCATGGACAACAAAGTACGAACTACAACCAAAGATCCGGAAGAACTGCTGTTGATAATAAATCATTTAACAAAACGATCAGATGACCCAAATAGATATTTGGTAGGAATAGCCTATCTGATGTACAATACAATAGCAATTTACAGAAAGCGAACTCCAAGATACAACCCAAACGGATATGAATTTGCAATAACGGATATCATCAGAAAAGTAATCGAACCATTTATCCTAACTCAAGGTGGATGGCAAGCTTTTATAAATTTGGTAAGTAAAGATGACCAAACTGAGATGATGCAAACAAAGTTGAAAGAGTTATTAACGGAATTCGAGACAATGATTAATGCAAGCGATCCAAAAACAGCCAGAAAGGGGATGAATGCAATCATCACTACAATACTCATATGGATGATGTGCATAAAAGGAGTAGAACCGTTTGTAGTATATGACTGTGATAACATAAAGATTGGCGACAAATACTCACTAAACGAAACGGAAGAGTGCAAAGCAGCAAACCCCGGAAGATTGCAGACAACAGCTACAGCAGTATCGTATAATGTATATCAAGAGGTAGACTTCATTAAAACGGAAATTAAAGAATGCTCAGTAACGCGGAAAATTGTAGCATTTCATTGCGGACATCATTCACATTCAACAATTATAGAAGCTGGAACGGAGACAACAGTGGTTTCGGTAACGCGGAACGAATGTGAAGAAGGATTTACGTCAGGACGCATCTCAATAGCTGGACGAGTTCAAGTAGCAGCCGAAGAAGGAAAGATAAAAACTACCCGAGTATACGCTGCGGGAAGAATAACGGCTGGAGACGGAACATGCGAAGGGGGAGAGTGCACTCTACTGAATCAACTGGTCAAAGGAGTAGTAGTGATTGAAAGTTATCAAGTAAAGTTGGAGAAATATCAAGGATATTTTGATCCAGATACGCAAGCAATGAAAAAGTACCCTCAATGCCTGGCAACGGATAGATCATGTAATACGGGAATGTCAACGATAGTATACACGCCGATACCAGAACTTGTAGACTCACCTTATTAAAAAGCGCAATATTCGATGAAGTGCAAGGACAAGTGCACAGCGAAACAGAAACCAACACACAAAAAAGCGCAATGGACGAATTACGGAGAACCGGAAGAATCGGAAAACCAACAATTACCACAACTATCGGATCAGAGGTCACGCCAACGGTGGTAATATCAACCGATACTACAATCGGAATGAGATTTATAAAAGGACGAATGGTGAGCAAGTGCAATGAAATGGACGCCAGTACAAATTACAAAGGAATATTCCTATCGCGAACAGCAATACCAAACGCAAAAGCGCAGATAGACCCCAAAGATGTAAAACTATATCTGTATATAAATAACAAGATGGATTTCTTATATCACAAAGGATTGGCATCAACAGTGAAAATATATTACGATTTAGTTAAAAATGACTGTATCTTGAACAGAGAAATACTAAAAACAAAATTGGCAATGGCAATCACAAATCCAGATAACGCAATTCCACTATTACCACTCCAAGAAGGATATTTTGGGAGAATCGTCGGAGAAGTTATGTATACGTGTAAATGTCAAAAGACAATTGCAAAATTGCCAGAGAATTCAACAATTCCAAGAGATAAATGCATAAATGAATTAGAGATAATGCATAAAGGAAAAATCAGATTCGCTCAGCCAGTAACAAGGATGATAAATCCAGAGAAATTTGTACCCAATATGTTCAGTTGCAGTAATGTATATGGACAATTATTCGAAATAAAAGATGGAAGTTGGTTACAACTTCCAACTCGAGTAATTGTAGCACCACCAAAAATATTTGGACTGACAGAATTGGCCAGTGAAGCAGAATTCAAACCAGTGGATATATCACAAAGTGGGATATACCAAACAAAAGATCTGGAACGAGCCAGAGAACATCTACTATTCCCAGCGCAAAGGCAAGCAATACTATCCAATATTGTGACAATAACGGGAGGTAACAATTATGGAGAAAAACCCAACTACGAATTATTACTATCACCGGATCATTTTCAACATGCTACAGCTAATATGATGAAAGCCATGTGGGGAAGATTCTTAATCTTCGGACAAATGATGGCAGGAATTTTAGGAATAATACTCATCATCCAAATCGTAAGAGTGATCATAACACAAATGTTAGCATGTTTCGACATCTACAAAAGAGAAAGAAAAATCAACTGGAAAATGGCAATTGGATTCTTACCGTTTTTAGCAAAGACAATGGTGTTACATGGACATTCAAAAGACAACCACAAGATAAAGAGACTAGTAGGAATTCTAACAAAAATGAATGGTACCGATGAAGAAGTCGGACGAAAATTCAAAGCAATAATGAGATTAGAAGCCGAGAAAACCAGAATGAAACGACAAAAAACGAGTAACGATGGATTAACTTCAAAGATGATAGCAGTGATAACAGCGACAACGACGAAAATCAAGGAGGAACACAGATGCTAACTCAAGAGCAACTCAAACAATGGGAAAACCGGAAAACAAGACATAGTGGACATTATAATCATCCACCACCAGTATATGAATGTTTAAAGAAAGCAACAAAATCAATAGAGAGAAATACATCGGTAGAAAGACACGTGCCGATACCAAGACCAACAACACTACGAAACATTTATCCAACACCATACGAACCAAAGTGGGCAGACTTGATGCCAAGAACTAGCCAAAGATCGAGAAGTGTGGATCAGGATCCAGAAACCCGAACTATAGCTATGTTGCAAACATTAGCTGGACCAACATTAACGGTACCCATAGAAATAAATGGGGTAGAGATAAAAGCAATAATTGATACCGGAGCGAACCTCTCAGCAATAAAAATGGATAAAATATCAGGAAGATTATGGCCATGTATAGAAGAAGCTAACATGGATGTAATAACTTGCAGCAAAGAATCAGTAGCAGTCATCGGAAAAATCTGGTCGATAATTGAATACAAAAATGTGAAAATCAATATTTATCTAGCAGTCATCAGGAGACTGAGCGCAGATTGCATAATTGGAACAGACCTCATGCCAGAATTATTAAAAGAAATAATAATAGATCTAGGATCGATGGAGCTGAGAGATAAAACCGGACGAATATGTATGTTAATATCAGAAGTGCGATGCTCAGAGAAAATAGTGGTGCCAGGGCGCACACAAATGATTTGTTACGTGAAAGTAAACGAGGAAACCAGAGGCAAAATGATTTTTGAGCCTAACCACAAGTTTGAGAAAAAGAAAGAACTGCCACTAGCCAGAGAGATAGTATATGTAAACGACGACAATGAGATTCCGATCAACATTACTAATTTTGACGAGGAAGATAAAGTCATTTACGAAAACGAAAGATTGAGGAAACTAACACCGATGATGGACATTGAGCTCCAAACAACGAAAACCGAAGGAACTGAGGAGGAATTATGCACAATCGACAGTCAGCTACTAAACGAAACCGAGAAAGAGCAATTACAAAAACTGCTAATGGAATTTAAAGATATATTTGCAGCATCTGACTTAGACCTCGGTACAAGCGATGTGACGCAACACACGATACCACTAACAGATGATACACCAATAACACTACGGCCATATCGATTGGCAGAAGCTCAAAAATCAGTAGCAGAAAAAGAAGTTCAAAAGATGTTAGACGCAGGAGTAATCGAACCAAGTTGCTCGCCATGGCAATTTCCAGTGGTCATGGTAAAGAAAAAGGACGGAACACAACGGTTCTGTATAGATTATCGACGACTCAACGCAGTGACAAAACGGGATACATACCCGTTACCAGATATAAATGAGATGTTACAAACATTACACGGAGCAGCATATTTTACATCGTTAGATTTAAAAAGTGGATATTGGCAAATAAAGGTCAAGGAAGAGGACCGAGAGAAAACTGCCTTTACAATAGGAAAAGAGTTATATCAATTCAAGAAAATGCCTTTCGGATTAACTAACGCACCAGCTTCATTCCAGAGATGTATGAACTTTGTAACTCACGGCATCAAACAATGTATGATATATATTGATGATTTATTAATTTATTCTAGCACCTTCGAGCAACATTTAAAAGATATCCGTAATGTATTCGTTCGACTGAGACAATGGAAGTTAAAATTGAAACCATCCAAATGCGATTGGGCAAAGGATAAAGCCACCTTTTTAGGACACATTGTGTCGGCAAAGGGCAAAAAACCGGACCCAAGAAATATTGAAAAGATAAAGAATTGCCCTGTACCAAAAACACAGGTGCAAGAATTCTTAGGCCTATGTGGATATTATCGAAAGTTCATCAAGAGCTATGCAACCATTGCGAAACCAATACAAGAATTAACCAAAAAAGATACTCCATTTATATGGGAGAAGGAACAACAAACAGCCTTCGAAACACTCAGAGACAAACTAATATCAGCACCAATACTCGTACACCCAGATTTTAAGAAGCCGTTTTTGTTAGCGACAGACGCAAGCGGATATGCATCTGGAGCAGTCTTAGGACAATGGGACGATGAGAAAAGGGAACGAGCTATTGGATATTATAGTCGAACATTCAAGAAACATGAAAAGAACTACTCTGTGACCGAAAGAGAGGCACTAGCAATAATCCAAGCTATTAAACACTTCAAATATCTGTTATGGGGTAACGAGATATATATCACTACAGATCACCAACCATTAGTATGGCTGGGTCAACACAAAGAAGCCTTTAGTAGATTAATGAGATGGGCAATGCAGTTGCAAGAATATTCACCATATCTCAAATTCAAATCAGGAAAAGCCAACGCCAACGCAGATTGTATGTCAAGATTCGTATTTGAAGAACTAATGGATCATGATGTGAGACGAATATGTATGATAATCGCAGAAGATATCGACTTTACAAAACTGAGAAATGAACAGAAAGAAGACGAGGAGTTAAAAACAATAATCGAATTTATGGAAACTAATGATATGAAAATCTTCGACAATAACAGTAAACTAAGAGAGCATATGGAAAAACACAGACATCGATATACAATAGAAAAGGGATGGTTATTATTAATGGATGGTGAAAAACGACTTATGTGTTTGCCAGAAAGCAGACGAAAAGAAGTGCTAATGCAATACCACGATGGAAAGCTTGGAGGACACATGTCAGCAAAAAAGACAGAAGCAAGATTGCGCCAAAAATATTATTGGCCAAATATCGGGGAAGACGTAAAAGGATGGATAAAGAATTGTCTGATATGCGCAACCAGAAAAAGCACAGGAAGCAAACTGACAGCACCGTTAAAACCAATGCCAATCCCACCAGAACCTATGACGATGATCGCAATGGATGTAGTAGGACCATTACCAGAAACCAACGATGGAAACATCTATATATTGGTAGTAACAGATTATTTATCAAAATTTCCGGAAGCATTCGCAATACCAGACCAAAAAGCCAGAACAATAGCGAGAATTCTGGTAGAAGAAATATGCTGTAGATACGGAACACCCAAACAGATCCTGACTGATCAAGGAACCAACTTTATGAGCGAAATCATAGAGGAAGTAACAAACTACTTCAGAATTGCGAAATTGAGAACATCACCATACCATCCGCAAACAAATGGACAAACCGAACGATTTAACGGCATATTAATAGAAATGATGTCAAATTATGTCAGTAGACACCAAAAAGATTGGGATAGATATATAAATCTATGCCTTATGGCTTATAGAATGTCGATACACTCGGCTACAAAAATGAGCCCATTCAAATTAATGTACGGCAGAAAATGCAACATGCCGATAGACTTAGAATACCAACCCCCGATATCACAGTATATGGAAATTGATGATTATGTAACAGGATTCAAAGAGCGAATGCAAAAGATCTGGAAAACGGCAGGTATGAATATTAGATTTAACCAAGAAAGCTACAAAGAATTTCATGATAAAAAGCGAGACGTACGCTAACATTAATTTCAGGTTGGAGACTGGGTAATAATCGCAACACCAGAAATTATTCCAGGAGTAGCCAGAAAATTACAAAGGAGTGGTAAAGGACCATATGAGATAATGTATGTAAACGAGAACAATGCTCGGGTAAAATTGGTCAACAACCCACTCACTAGGCCTATTTACTTAAACGTGAGTAGATGTAAAGCGATACCTAGAACAATAACAAAGGAACCAGAGAATCGAGGTATGCAAACCAGATCACAAACCCAACAGCTGAGTATAAACGGACTAACGATGAGCCGAAAAATAGAAGCGACATAAATAATACTGTAGAAGAACCTAAATCAGATGAACCAAAAATAACTTTAAACGCAACCCAGGATAATGTAGACAAGATGGATATAATAGTGAAAGCCATCAGAGAAATAATGCCAGAATGGGTCGAAGGAAAAGGATGGATGAGAATAGTAAACAAAAATCGCAATGGATTACGCTAAAGGAGCTAGAAGTCCACCAGAAATGGACCGCATCAAAGAGAGGATACCCATGATCTTCACCATGGCAGATGTAGAAGGGAATGTACCTCTACATATTGCAGTACAACATAGAAACACCCAAAGGATAATAGATATAATCCAACTCATGCAGAAATGCGGACACACCTCAAATATACCAAATGAGGAGGGACAAACACCATTAATGTTCGCAGTTGCAGCAGATGTCTCTACAACAGTTCTGAGAGAACTACTAAAAACAGGGTCATCGTTCAAAGAAAAAGACAATGGAGAAAATAATGTACTACATTATGCGCTGAAATCCAGACAAGCAAGTGCAATAAAATTTATAACCACCAACGCGACAATAAGAGAAAGAGAAATGATGGGCAAAACAATTCAAACACTATGGGAAGCTATCGATGCCAAACAAGACGAAGCAGCAGCCAATCTGATGAAATGGACCTACGAAGGCTCACCACTTAAAGTATTCGACTTAAACTATATGGTAAGAAACAGAAACGTTCTACTGAAAGAAACAATATATGCTCACTACCCATTTCCAAAGACAATAAAAGCAATGTTGAAATGGGAAAGACTGAAATTCACCAATCATCCAAAGGAAGCAATATGAATTGGAGATAGAAAGGAACAGCTATTGATGATAATACACAGATGGCATCGAAAGCAAATAAGATTCCAAACGAGCAAACAAAAGATAAAAGAGATGGACGATAGAAAAACAAGAATAATAAAGGTATACGAGGAAATAATTGAAATAATAAATGTCGAGGACGACATTTCAAAGGAAACCCCGGATGGAAATAATAATGGAGAAGGAGGTGGTGACAGCAACAAAAACCAAGATGATCAAAATACTAGACCAAATACTAAAGACGAGAATAAACCCGCACAACAGGAGGAAAAGGAATCACCCAACGAGGAACGTCAGGAATCGAAAAACAACAACAACGGGAGAGAACAAAACCAAGGGACGCTCTTACACAACAGAAATATACTACAACAAAGAAAAAATCAAAACCGACCGACCCTGCTTCAAAACATAATGATACTAATTACGTCCATCAAGTTAACGGAAGCCGACGAAAACATCACGAAGGAAATAAAATCGTTCAGAATACGAACAATAAATGACAAAGGAATCGCAAGTAAAGGAATATGCTTACAACTGACGATGAATACAAGCATAAGTTGTCAATTCGACTCCATAGGAAAACCAGGGAAGATGGAAATACGATCCGAAAACTCATCATCATGTCAGACCACCAAAGATGTATGTAGAGACGCGACAAAAGGAGAGAGAAACGTAAGAATCCAAGTAGAGTCAGGGATAGGCAAATTGCGAATAATAAACAGAGGAATAGAAACAATTGAACAAGTATGTATACAAAACAAAGTTATCGATTGTTGGAAAATGAACATGAAAGCAGGAAAGAAATGCGAATGGGATAGTCTAGAGGGCAATGCAGAATATATAATATGTGCCAACAACGACATAATAATAACCTGCGCATTAGCCAAAACCCTGGGAGAGAAATTCACAACACCAAAAGAAGACCCATATCAACGTCAAGCATGGAAAAACAAAGAAATAATAATAAAAGTAGAATCAAACCCAAAGAGTGGAGAAGAGATAATAGTCGAAAATATGGGCAAAGAACCTATTACAAAAGTCTGTGTATTCGAAACTAAAAAGAACGGAACGATGAATGAAAGAATCAAATGCCAGTCAAATGAGGATATTAAAAATCAAAAATACCGCATCCCAACTAAAAGGAAACGTGGAAAGTATATAGTACACGTTCAGAAAGGAAGAGATGACTATTGGAAATCAATAACAAGAAAACTACTAAAATCAACTACGACAAAACGACCAGAAAAAGAAACAAGAGAGGAACCGTACCAACACCAGATCAGAGAAAGTAAAGCAGTAATAATAAATATAGAATCAAATGCGGCAAATGAAGAGGAAATATTAATTGAGAACACAGGTGAAAAACCCATCACAAAAATCTGCGTATACGAACCCAAAGGAAATGAAACAGTAAACAAAAGAATCCAATGTGAAACAAGCAAAACTATAAAGAATCAAAAGTATCCCATCCCAACGAAAAGAAAACTCGGAAAATATGTAATAAACATCCAAAAGGGAACTCATGAACATTGGAGAACGATAACAAGGAAACCATCCAAGTTAAACGCAACAGAGCAACCTACAACAAAACAATCTGAGAGAAAACTAAGAAACGAGACATGGCAAAAAGGAATGCTCATAGATGACAGCCACCTTTCAATTCACGAAGCATTACAACTCCAGAAAGCACTTAAAAACGTATAACCGAAAGAAAGAATAAGGGAGACAACTAACGCAAGAGAAACCACAACCATGCAGCCTAACGAAAAGAATTATATGATTAAAATGATTTGGATAACAACAGCGGTAGTAAGCAGCGTAGTAATGCTTATAATAATTCAACTAGTGAGAACTACTAAATGCAGAAAGAAACCAACGAAGAAAAGATTATGGCCAGCAGTAGAAAAATTCAACTACGATATCGAATTAGGACAATACGATGCAGAAAGAACAGAGGAATACGAAATCATAGGAAATTCCAGTACAAGCGGACTCTGGTTAAAGGAACCGCCCATTATCGAAGCACAACAATGGTCAAACGAATTTGATATATATCAGATAACGAATGAGAAATACGGGGATATACGGACACTACGTATAGAATCCCCGGAGACGATGGTATAAGATGGAAAAGGACCTTGTATATAGTGTAAAATATTATGTAGTATAGTAGTAGTAATAGTATGTATATTTATATAAATATTGTACAAAATGCGTCAGAGACAATAATCAAACAGAAAGAATACAGACGAATTAATGGTGTATTATAATCTACAGATGGATCCGAATAATGCAAATCAACAAAACCAAGTTAGAATACCACCGTTCGTAGAAGGAATTCAACAACCAGCAGCTGCCAATGTACCTATAGAGATTGCAGAATTGAATCAGGGAATATACCAAGATCAAGGAATCGAGGCAACATGGAGACGACAATGCGAATTAATGACACTAATAACAAACAACGCGCAAACTCAATGGACAAATACTCATCTAGTATTAACGGAAAGCGTGAACAGAGATTTACAACAAGCTATAAGACTAGAAGAGCAGCAAAGAACCATATTACAATTGCAGAGAATGAATGAACAATTAGCAGATCAAATTAGATGGCAAGCTGATGAAATTAGAAGATTACGTAACAACCAACAACACGTAGATCCAGCAAGTTGGGTGGAATGGATATCATCGATGCCAGAATTCACCCCAAAACCTGATTCAAAAGTGGAGTAAAAATAAAGCGTACCTTGTAAATATGTATAAATAAAACGATAGAAGTAAAGCAACGTCGAGTAATCAGAAAATTTTTGTAGATATGCAGACAATCATCGAGAGAATAAGAGGAAGCGAGAATCCATCCGAATCTACGAGACGAATAATGAAAAATAGAATTAGAGTGGTAAACGATACAGAAGAAAGATTAAAATGTTGCAAATGTAAAGAATTGCTGATTGGAGCGAGACAGACGAAATGTGGATGCAGAATATGTACAGATTGTACGATAAAAGTGATAGAAACAAAAACAATAAAATGCCCTGGATGTGACGAAACGATTAAAGGAGACGAAGACCTCACATCAACAGATAAAGCCACCAACAAAGAAATCAATAATCTATCAGTCATATGCCGAATAAAGGAATGCGAATGGAAAGGACTTATGAAAGAAGCCGAAAATCACTCGAATGAATGTGAATATAATGAAACATTATGCGAAAAATGTCAAACCATCACAACGAAAAAGACTATGAAAGAACACCACAAAGTGTGCATTAAGAGAGAGGAAAAATGCGAATTCTGTGGAGTCATCGACGAATGGATAAAAATAGAAATGGAACATCGGAATCCGAAAGAGGAACAAATATGTGATCTATACGAAGGAGTATGCGCAAACAACTGCGACAGGAAAGATAAAGTTAAACTAAAAGAACATTGGAACGAATGCACCGGCAAACCAGTCAAATGTCCGTTAGAATTATTCAATTGCCAAGCACAACTACCAATTACGGAAATGCAAAAGCATGTGATAGAGAACAGTATCGAGCATACCGAAATCATGATGAAAACGATAGGAATGTTGGCATGGGAAGTAAAAAGCCTACGAACAGAAAATGATGCACAAAAGGCACTAATAAGAGAAATATTAGAGTCCAGAAAGAACTTTGAGAAGAGCCAAGGAAATACCCTCAAGAAAATGGACGAAATGGAAACGAAAATGCAACAGATGACCAACAGCATAAAGGAATTAGAAACAACCAGCTCTGTAGCCAGAAAACATACTACAACACCATTTATATGGAAAATAACCGAATTCGCGGAGAAACTTCAGAGAGCAAAAGATGGAACACAGAGAATTTTAGATAGTCCACCGATATATAGTTGGGAAAACGGATACAAATTGGGCATTAGACTATATCCAAATGGAGATGGAAATACAACAGGCACCCATATCAGTGTCTTCGTCAGAGTAGGAAGAGGAGAATATGACGAGTTATTAACATGGCCTTTCAAACAAAATATTATACTAACAATGAAAGGACAAGATGATTATCGTAACCCAATCAGAACAGGAAATGTACCACAGATGGGAAGACCAACAACTGACTGGAATACGGCAATTGGTACACCACGTTTCTATCCGCAACAACGATTAAGAGGAGAAGGGTTCTTGCGAGAAGACAATTTGTATATAAAATTAGAAGTAGAGAAACCAGATAAGACGTTGTAAAGAGAAAGAGAAAGTGTAAATAATATGTAAATAGAATAATAAAAACCACATAAAAAAAAATCAAAAAAAAAATTACAAATAATCAGAAAAATCAGAAAAACTAAAAACTCAAAAATAATGACGATATTTAGATGGCAAGAGGAATCAGCGAAGAGATAACAGATGAGAGAAGGACCAGATTCGATATGGACGAGACTATGGAAAAAACCAGAGGAAGAGGAAAAAACTAATATATTAATAGCAGCAATAACATACTATGCGGACTTCAGCGTGGAGGGAATACCGCAACAAATCAGGACAAAAGTGTACCCACCAATGAGAGTAAAAGACGAAAACATGAGGAAAGAGGAACAAAGATATCTAACATTTAAAGATAATAAAGTATTTACCGACCGGCAAAGTCAAGAAATGGCCGCACAAGGATTTTATTTTACGGGAACGCCAGAACTACCAGACGAAGTAACTTGTATTTTTTGCCAAGGAAAACTCGCACAATGGAAAAAGGGAGAAACAGCAAGACGAGAACATCGAGAAAAACTCCCGAGATGTCCATTTATATTAAACCTCGATGTCAGAAACCAAGCAATAAACAGATTAGAAGGATTCCAACAATTGGAAATAGACAAGGATGAAAAGGGCGGAGAGAAAAAGATAACGATAATAAAGAGTTTCGAAGATCCAACAGAATTAATATTGGAAAGAGAAATTATAAAGAGAACATTTGAGGAGAGGATTAGAACTTTCAAAGGAAATCCAAGAGCAGCAGAATTTGCAAGTCAAGGATATTGCCAAACAGCAAGAGGAATAATGTGTGAAGGATGTAAAAATCAACAACCAATACCAGATAAAAATATCAAAAAGCTAAAACATAAAGGAAAGTGTATGTACAAACAGGAAAAAGAGTCAAAGAACATAGAAGTAATAATTACAAACCAACAAGTGGAAGATATTCTAGATCGACCAAAAACGAGAACCATAATGCTATTATCAGGAGTAGATACTCAAAAAATGAGGAAAATAATCAAGGAAAGGTTAGCTAATAACTTGGAATGGTACGACTCGACACAAGCAATAATTCGAGCAATCAAGCGATACCAGGAGAAACCTAAAGAGAATCGCGACAAATCAATGATAAAAGAAGCCATTTTGGAACAGCATCAATGCGTAACATGTTGGCAAAAACATGTTGAAATAATTTATATTCCTTGTGGACATATGGTCACATGTGAAGTATGTGGGTTAAAAGTCGATATATGTCCGGTGTGTAGAAAGCCGATCAACGGGCGGATCAAAGGATTCCGTTTCGCTGATCAGTAAATAGAAAACGAGAGCAATGTATAAAAATGTAAATAAAGATAAACGAAAAAATAAAAATAATAAAAATCAAAAATCACAAAAATACGGGATATGATGTAAATTATGATAAAATTTTGATATGATTGAAAAAAGAGAATAATCAATATTAATATTCAGAAACTATAATGAATCAAAGCGAGATGACAAATCAAAAGTAGAAGAAGTTGAAGCAGAAAACAAAGAGTCAAAAACAATAATCGAAAACCAAACCGAACAACTAAAAGAGATAAAAGAGGAAGCAGAGCAATGGCAACAAAGGTCAATGCGATTAAAAGAGATGCTAATAACAGTAGAAGGAGAACTACTGAAAGATACGATAAAGATAAAAATGATAAGAGAGGAATTGGAACAACAGACAGAACGACGAGCAATGAATTCTGAAGGAAATAATAAACCATACAAAGAACGAGAAGAAGAGCTAGTGAAAGAATCCATTCAAAATCAAACCAGAATTATAAACCAAAGAAAAGAAATCCGAATGTTAGAGCAAGACAAGCAGGATCAACAAAGTGAGATAGAAAGATTACAAGAAGTGATAAAAGATAAAGAAACGGAGATACAAGAAGAAGGGGAAGAGACCATAAAAATTATGAACCAAATGCAAGAAGAAATAGAGCAAATAAGAACCCAATACCGAATAGAAAGAACAAAGCGAACCCATATGGAACAAGCGAAAGAATAGGCAAAAGGACATGCACGATATTGGAAAACCAAATGGACCGAGGATAGAGAACAATCAAGAGGCAATTGGGAATCACGCATTAGACATTATACCCAACAAATAACCGAAGAGGAAGATCGAACAAGAGCGTACAAAGCCAAATGGGAGAACGCGAAGAGAGAAGTCGACAAACTAAGAAATCAAGGGCCAAAACCATCAAGGAAAATAAGAGAGCCCAGAGAGGACAGACAAGAGAGAATGTTGACTCAGATAACTGATCAAGCAAGAAAATGGCGAATAGAATGTAAAATATTGGAGAACGCCAACGCAAAACAGTTCAATCACATAGTGAAACTAGAGCAGGAAATTGTGTATCAACAAACCAGAGTAAAAGAAATGCAAATCGAGCAGGACGAAGCTCACCGACAAAAACAAAAACAACAATGGAAAACGGAGATCAAGGAGAAAGCAATAAAAAGAGAGGCGAAAAAATGGAAAGAACATTTCCAAGAAGCCAAGAAAGAAATAAGACTGTTACCCAAAAGGATATTAAATATGGAAGATTGGGAGCTATGGGAACAAGTCGAAGTACAAAAACAAACAATTGAGGAACATAACGAGTAGGTCCGAACACTAGAATTTCGGGAGCAAATCAGACAAAGCACAATGAGAAGGCTCAGGAAAACCGAAACGGACCTCCGGAAATGGGTCGGGCAACTAAATCAGAAAATATTAGAAACACTAAATGAACTAACTGACGAAAAACGACAGAAACAACAATTAGATGAAAAAATAATAGAACTCCAACAGGAGGTGAACGGACATCGAGGAGTTGTGGTATTTAAAGAAATTCAGCTGAGACATCAACTCGAAGTCAATGAACAGTTTAAAGGACAAGTTGAAGCAGAAATAACAGCGATAAGGCAAGGATATGAGGAAAATGAGCAGAATCTGAGAAAAGAGATTGAAAAATTAAAAGCGTTGGCAAACACGCATCGATTGGAAACGCAAGTAGAAGAACTGACGGAAAACGTCGAATATCTCGCCTATCTCTTAGACGAAGAGATACAAATATCAAATACCTTGCGTGAAGAGATAAATACTTTGCAGAACCGACCACCAATCCTGCTCATGCCGTTATATCCGACGGAAATACCAACCCAAGTACCCGCCGAACCCGATGAAGGATTCAGGGAGACGGACGAAACAGTGGTATAAAGTAAAAGGGAGAAAAATTGTAAAAAGTGTAAAAAGACAATAAAAATAATAAAAATGATAAAAACAAAAATTGTAATCGATGTATATTTAGAAAGAATTCAAATGAAATAGAAATCCGAATGAATCTAGAAGACGGAGAATGTATACCAAGTCCAATTCAACTAGTACAACCAATCGAACAAGACCCATTAAAGTATTATAGTAAAAGGTGGAGAGCCGAAAGAAAAGAGTGGCAAGAGTTAGTGGAGGAGCAAGAGTCAGAAATCGCCCGGATAAATCAACAGCTAATACAATCAAAACAGTTAGTCAATGTAGTGAAACGAAAACTAACATCCAGCATGGGAGAAAACAGAGATCAAAAGACAGAAAATGAACGGTTGAGACGAGAATTAGCCGAGATAAAAACTCGTGTAGTCCTGGAAGATTATTGGAAAACCGAAGCAGAAAGGATGAGAGATAGCAGAAAAAGCGAACAAAGATATATAATACAACTAGAAGATAGTTGTAAAGAAGCTAGAGAGATAAAGCAAAACCATCAACAGACTCAGGATGAAATCAAAGCGTTAACAGAACAACTCCAAGAATCAAGACGAAAGTTGGAAAAACAGACAGCTAAACGAATAAATTGTAAGCGCCAACTCAAAAGAAAACAAACAAAAGAAAGAAATCTCCAAATGAAAATCCATAATCAACAAAGAATAATTAAAGAAAACAAAGAACGACTAAAAGAACTCCCAAAACTAACCGAGCGACTAATAAAAGCCCAGGTCCTGATAATGAAATTTTCAGAAAACAAAACTAAAGAGGAGTGTGAGATACACCCAACCATGGAAAAAGAGAAAGAGTAAAAAGGGCTAAACTCCACTGTAAATAAATGAAACAACATTGTAAATAAATATAAAATTGATTATTATAAATCAAAAATAGAAGTCATGAACCCAAAACTGTGGATAATGATAATGATAATGATGAGAGAGTATAACACTGAGAACCTCTTGGAGAAATGCGAGAAAACTCAACCTTTTAGAAGAGAAGACAGCACCTGTGCGGATTTCAAAGAAATTTGCAGAAACCCCGACAACGAGGAATGTCAACAGATAAACCTTCAATGTATGCAATGCCCCACAAAAGAGAACAAGGACGAATTAAAACAGAATATCGAAAAAACCCAAGCAATGGTACAAACCCTATTAAAAAACAACAATGAAATAACCACTATAAAAATGAGAACCGAGAGATAAAGAAAACCTTAGAAATCGTCACAAGACAAATCCAAAGAAAAGCTAAAGCAAATCCCAATAACAAACCAATCCAAGAAATTCAAAAAATCGTCCTATCAATCACCAAGTAACCAGGAAAACAAGTCGAGCAGAAAAGTGAACCTAGTACGACAACCCTATCAATAGAATTTATCCTACCACTTAGTATAACATCCAATATGATACTCTTAATATGCTGTCTCATCCTCGGCCTAACGAGAGACCAACGAAGGCAAAACACCCCAACTCAGAAATTCAGAAGAATGCTCAACCAAATCCGAAATAACAGAAGAACCAACAAAACATCGAAACTCTCGCATATTTCTATCAATCACCCTTCAGGATCAACCCAAAGAAAAATCCAACTCGAAAGTGAAACCCAAGCCGTCAGTGATTCGTTCGAGACCAAATATAACTGATTTACATTGATTATTATTGATTTGAACTGATCCTATTAACTTATACTGATTCACATTGATATTAAAACTGAACTATCCAATTTTATTTGATTATGTACAGTAGCCGGACCTTAAGTCCATCTTTACCTTGATGATTAACCTTACCGTAGATATTTTTTTATGAATGTGAATGTTGAAAATGAAAATGTATATATCATTTTGAAAAGACAATTGAAATTGCGGGTCGCAATTTTATGGACCCCCGAGTGTTTTATGTTGGGCCAGAACACAAACGGCCTTGAGAAATGTTTAAATGGATCGGTAACACACATGCAAACATAACAAGCAAATTTAAAATAAACCTATTAAAACACCAATTAAACCCTACCAAATATGAGAAAAAGAGAATTAAATATAAAATGATAAACATAAAAATAAATTAAAATAATAACAAAATGCAACAAGATCCGCACGATACAAATACAAATATAACATGAAAACCCAACAAATTCGACCGAAAATTAATAAATCAATAAAAGTTCATGAAAATGAAATTTAAATCAAAAATTTGAATTAGAAATAATTCAATAAAAATTCTAAATAAAAAATTATTAAAATAAATTGAAAAATAATAAAATTAAAGATTAGAATACACTAGAAAATAACAAGGTCGAATTTTGTTTTACTACATCAAAATTAACATGCGAGGTTAGGGACAGAAAATAGGTATAAATACCGATACATTTTCACATAAAATTTAACCAAAAAACCATTTTTGAATCAAAAGTCATTTTGAATTTTGTTTGAAAACCTATCGTGAAGCTTTTTATTTTTTAGGTGAGAAGTAGTTTTATTTGGAACTCTCTCTCCACGTCACATCCTTGCAACCTTGGTAGAGCTCTGCTTGGACGTCGGCGTGGGGGGAGAGGTATTTTTATGAAAATTTTATTGGAATGGATCTGGTAACTTGTATTTTACTTTAATATATTTCAATAAATATTTATAATGTTTAAATTGTTTTATATATTTAACAAAATTAATTTGTCGAAATTTTTCCGGCCCACAGCCAACACACATCGCAAGTTAATAAAATTATTATACAGTGCAGACTCGTGTAAGCGCGTGGAACATCGCCAATGATCTGTACCCGTGAAGACCCAGCGTGCGGAACGCAGGGGTCGTAACGTCAATATTATTCCATATAGAAGAAACGAGAGATAAGGAAGAAGTCTTTTGGCCACTTCCTCGTTTCTAATTTCTGCAAATTCGACCTAAATTATTCTACACACGGCTCAAAATCATCACATCAAGTAGTCCAGTGGGCACTCATTAAATATAATATAAACACAATATGCGCCTAAGGCTTATTAAAGGGTAAGGGTACGGGGAATAAATTAATACAAATTCGTTGATTAAAATAAATTAATACGAAATCGTTGTTATGAAGTAAAATAAAATCGTTGATAATAAGGAATCGTTGATAAATAAAAAGTTATTAATCTAAGATGAGATAAATTGATAAATTCAATTGAACCCTAAAGTTGTAGACTTATGATCAGTATTAAATAAATAGTTCCAAAACCCTGATAACGTAAAACATTAAATCAAGTCCGACGCAATGCCAGTATGTGATCAAACGATTATTTTTCAATTGATAATTAATGTGGACTTAAGGAAAAGGGAAATCATAATTTACTTAAATAATTGAAGGAAAACCCAATTAATGACTAATTATAATAATTGCACCCTACTCACCCAATAATTTCAGTACAATAGCCTAACCCCAAATCAAAGTACGAGTAAACGCATTTTTCTGAACAATTTCATAAGATAATGGAATTTGATTAAAATAATTGAACATCATTGGACTCAATTAATGTCGAGAAAAGCAATAAAATTTATTCCATTAAAATGATTATTCCAACATTCGCTAAAGAGTAACTCCCGAATTCCTATAACGACAGCAAATTTGTGCGAAATTAAATGAATTAAAGTACTAACCATTTGCAGAACCTGTTGTACTGATATAACTAGGTAAAATAATTCCCATTGACCTGAATAACCTAAATGCGAATTTTTCTAAACACCACTCTCGGCAGGCCAAACAGAGGTATCCAACAATATCTAAAAGGAACTACTAACGTTAAAAACTAATAGATAAAGCAGAGAACTTACCAAATCATGCAAATGTGATAAAATTTCGAATTATCGATAGCCGCCGAAAATCAATAGTCGACCATTGACCATTTCACTCCACAATGATCTGATTCCGACAAAGGATATGCATTCCTCCTACAAATAGGGCCAATAACATAAATAATTATCATGCAACCATTGATTTACCACTAATAATTCTAGCATCCTGAGAATTCGCTGAGACAAATCAATTAATCTGATCGGAAAGTTTATAATAATGGAATTTACGTTACATTCGGATAAAGCAACAATAAAATCAGGAATGTTCTCGGAGGGAGAAGGATCGGGAAAATTGGTCGCTGCAACTATTGGTAATTCATTTCGAATTCTATGATATTTATTTTCTTACTTTAATGGTATTAAATGGTTTTAATTACAATGCATCCTATTGATGTCATTAAATGATTCTATTTCTAATGTACAATGTTAATATTATTAAACGTTTTTAATCATAATGTAACATACCAACATCCCTAAATGTTTTATTCATAACGTATAATAATAATTTCATTAGAGGGTTTTGATTATAGCGTATAGTACTAATATCATTGAAAGATTTTATTCATAAGGTATAATATCAATATTAATAAATGTTTTTTTTTATTTATAAGGTATAATTAGTAGCCTATTCCACGAAATTAAACCACAGATAGTAAATAACCAAACGATGTCCCTTTAACCGCAAACAAATCTTTCGAGTCGTTAGCAGAGTAGGAAACTGGGAACTACCAACCCCACGTCCAAACCAAAATGCGAACATATTTGACCTTAACCGTGCCCTGTTTTTGAGATGATGGCAGTAAAGACGTGAAAAGAGATAGGAATTCTTGGCCAACGATTCCCGGAAAATCCGTGAAGGAGCTTACGCTTGAATTTGAGGTTCCCATTCGATACATCATAATGCGGTACGTAGACGGATGACAGTAAAGGGCGATTTAGCAAATACCATAGTGTAATGAAATCTTTGTTGGAAGTAAGAATCTGCGGACCAATATTCGACACCAGAGTACAACAACGGAGTAATAAACATGATGATTTATAAAGGCGTTCACATAAGCGGATACCCCATTGACGATATTTATTTTTAGCCATCAACTCCACAATTTCCCTCGCAGATCGCTGGAGATGGGCTTGGACCCAATACCGGCAAGAACGATGTCCGGATTTCCCTCCGTCGAAATTCCTCGACAGGGATAATCTGGGAGTGGGGACGTCCACTCAATGGAGCAGGTCAGAAGAAATTTATCAGCAGGCCCGGCAGCAACTGGAAAACCTGGTGTCGCAACAATGTGACCTGAATTCGCAGGTGACCCGAGCTCGCCAGCATCTGGCAAATGTGGAAGAAGATTTGCTGGCGGGTCGGATCGCTGACTCCTACTGGCACCCCCGCCAGATCTCTCCAGACCAGACCCCACCGAACCATGCGGCCCGGACCCGCAACACTAAAAGGCCAACAATGGCAATTTCAGGCTACACACCCGAAGAGTGGGTGGCGAGCCAATTCCCCTAAAGAAGATCCATTTTTGTGACGATTCGATTTCACTTCACTATTTGTTTATGAATAATTAAAATTAAATTGGTAACTTGTGGTTTTAAGTTATTCTTCTATCAGTATTAAAAATAAAGATTTGTAAATTGTCGTTAGTTGATTTCTACCCGATGAAATTTTCTTCTTATTACACGAAATTTGTTTAAATTAACGCTAATATGGTGTGATCACACCCTTGTCATGAATCTCCATACTTAACTTTGTTTGTATTAGCCATGGAACCTACTCGATTATTGCAACAGGAACTATCCCGAGCCCAGCAGGACAACCAATCACTCTACGGACAAATCATCCAACTCACCAAGGAGGTTCAGCAAGTAAAATCTACCTGGGTGGACCCAGCCAGGCTAAAGCCCATCTACCAACGCCTAACAGCTGCTCAAAGAGGCTGGGCAGAGGAGCGTCAGTTGAATCAGAGTCTCCGGACACAAATCCGAGGGCTGGAAGTCGCCCTGGCTGCAAGCCGTGAGGGGCAAGCGGTAACTTACCCGCTCATCTTCGCCCCATCCCAATTGCCCTACCAGAATCAGATCCACAATTCCACACCGGCCAAAGGTTCTCCAACCGTCCCATCCAGCAATCGCCGACCGGGACGCAAAGAGCATGCCCGCCGCAAAGCCGCACGGCTACTAGACAAAACAATTTTAAATGACTGATCTGACAGATGAACTATTATATTTTTCTTTGAAATTGTAATTGTGATTAAATCAAAAATAGTATGTTCTCGATATAATTATAAATAGAATGATCGTCGAAAAGTCGTGAATTCTCTCATTTGTGTCGTCGAAAATAGTGTTCTCCTCCTACTGGTCAGCATGGGTTTTGAATTTCTACACAAGGGACAGAATAAAGCGAGCCTAGGTCTTCTAACGACAGCTCGTTGAACCTGCGGGTTGTCCGGGCAATTACAGTATTAGTAATAATGCTCACTTTTTGCGGACAATCCACCCACTCGAACACATTTCCAACGTTGCCAACAAAGCCTCCTATTTGCGTCTTCTGGCTCTGGTTGAGCTGTGTCTCCTCAGCCCAACCCTTCTGCGTTGCAGTCATCTTTTGATACAGACGTTTTGCCTTGCTTGGCTCCATCTATGTGGCCTTGATTTGTTGAACCTCTTTAGTTAGTTGTAACAATTGTTGATGGAGTTCGGCGTTGGTTTTTTGCGCCCGCGTTAATTCTGGTTGAAGAATTAGATGAGAGTCCATGTCTATAATAAAAACGTGATATAAACTCATGATATGAATTTTTGTATTATATTCTTTTATTAAACCAGGCTTGGGCCCGAAAAATTTGTGCTACTGTGGTTAACTTAATTATCCTTATGACTTTTTTATGTTTGCAAATCAATTGAGAACTCAAGAGAAAAATTTTATTCATTTTACAACATCCAATCATTGAATTTGTTACTTATAAGGACCACCACGAAATTAAGCATTGTGTTGTTTGTAGATAAAACTAGGAATTAATATAATGAAGGAGAGTTTAATGGTTTATCACGTTCTAGACATGGAATCCCACAAAATTCTACAAGAAGAATTGACCAAAGCTCAAAAAACTAAATCTAGAATTGCACCAGCAGATTGTGCAACTGACGACGGAAATTCAGCGAGTCAAATCTTGTTGGGTGGAGCCAAAGAAAGTTAAGGTTCTATACCAAAAGATGACGGCAGCTCAATGAGGTTGGGCCGAAGAAAAGCAATTAAACCAAAATCAGAAGACCCAAATCCGTGGGCTAGAAGTGGCTTTGTCTGCCTGCCAGGAAGGTAATCCTGTGACTTACCCGTTAGTTTTTGCTCCAGCCTAATTGGCCTGCAAAGAATATACATCAAACTCCAAACCTGCAAGTAAACCGCCTCGACACCGACCTGGTTTAAATGAGCGCGCCAAACGTCGAGCCGCTCAACCAGCCGATTAGGACGTTTTTGTCGTTAATTTTAAAAATAAATTTGTGTTGATTAAATTGTTGATCATTTTTAACGTTGAGAGATGAATAACGTAAATACAAATCAAAGGGAAGTTATCTTACGCGACAAGACCAACTGAGACATGCAGATGGGACGAGAATAAGTAAAGCGCACACAAACCTTCTATCGGTAGTGCGTTGGAACCGCTTTGAGGTCGGGCCAGAGCAGTTCGTTCGTAGACCTCACCTTTGTATACCTCAAAAACCAATGGTTACATTTCCAACGTTGCCTAGCAACGAGTGACCATTGGGGGCAAGAATTAATATGGGAAGGCGAGGCTATAAAGAGAACCTTCGAAGAAAGGATAAAAACTTTCAAAGGACATCCAAGAGCAGCGGAATTTGCAAGCCAAGGATATTCCCGAATAGCACGAGGAATAATGTGCGAGGGATGCAAAAACCAGCAGCCAATACCAGATCAAAACGTTAAAAAATTGAAACATAAAGAAAAATGTAAGTATAAAGAGGAAAAGGAATCAAAAAACGTAGAAGTAGTAATCACAAATCAACAAGTAGAAGATATATTAGATCGAACAAAAACCAGGACCTTAATGTTACTATTCGGAGTAAAAACCAACACAATGAGAAAAATTATCAGTGAACGATTAGCTAACAACCTAGAATGGTTTGACTCAACGCAAGCACTAATACGAGCCATCAAACGTTACCAAGAGAAACCAAAAGAAAGCCTGGAAAAGTCAATGATAAAAAAGCCATATTAGAACAGCATCAATGTGTAACATGCTGGCAAAAACATGCCGAAATAATTTATATACCCTGTGGACATATGGTCAACTGCGAAGCATGTGGATTAAACGTGAATGTATGTCCAGTATGCAGACAACAGATCAACGGACGGATCAAAGGATTCCATTTCGCTCATCAGTAAAAAGAGGATGAAAGCAATGTGTAAAAATGTACCTAGTAAATAAAACGTTAAAGACAAAAAAAAATTATAAAACCAAAAATCCTTAAAATTCGAAATACGGTATGAATTATGATATAAATTACGATATGAATGAGAAGAGAAAATAACTGATATTAATATTCAGAAATAACAATGAACCAAAACGAGACGAAAACCCAAACAATGATGAATCAAAGTGAGATGAAAAATCAAATGATAGAAGAAGCAGAGAGCAAAGAGCCAAGAACAACGATCGAAAATAAATCAGAGCAAAAAGCCAGAGAGGAAGCAGAACAATGCCTACAAAAGACGATAAAACTAAAAAAGATGTTGTTAGCCGTGGAAGAGGAACTTATGAAAGAAACGATAAAAACTAAAATGATGAGAGAAAAACGGGAAAGCCAGATAGAACAACGAATTGTGTACCCAGAAGGAAAAGAGAAAACTTACAAAGAACGAGAAGAGGAGTTGATGAGAGAATTTATTCAATATCAAACAAGACCAACAGAACGAAATAGAAAAACTACAAGAAATAATAAAAGATAAAGAAACAGAAATACAGGAAGGAGAAGAAACCTGTAGAATTCTTAACCAAACAATTGGAGAACTGGAACAAATGAAAACCAAATATCTGATAGAAAAGACCAAGAGAACCAGCGAGGAACAAGCCAAAGAGTGAGCAAAACGTCAAGCGTTTTACTGGAAAACAAAATGGTACGGAGAGAAAGAACGCGCAAGGAATGATTGGGAAGCACACGCCAAACATTATACGCAACAATTGGCGGAAGAGGAAGATCGAACAAGAGCATACAAAGCCAAGTGGGAAGATACGAAAAGAGAAGTCAACAAATTGAGAAATCAAGGAGTAAAACCGTCAAGGAGAATAAGGGAGCCCAAAGATGACAGGCAGGAAAGGATGATGATTCAATTAACGGAACAGGCGAGAAATCGCGAATAGAATGCAGAATACTCGAAGACGCACACTCGAAAAATTCTGAGTACATAGTAGAATTAGAGCAAGAGAGCATACGTCAACAAACTAGAATAAAAGAAATGCAAATCGAACAGGATGAGGGTTTCCGACAAAGACAAAAACAACGATGGGAAACGCAAACCAAGGAAAAAGCGATAAAAAGAGATACGAAAAATGGAAAGAACAATATCAAGAAGCCAAGAAAGAAATAAGACTGTTGCCCAAGAGGATACTAATAATGGAAGATTGGGAACTATGGGAACAAGTCAAAACACAAAACAAGCGATTAAGGAATATGTTGAACAGATCCGAACAATGGAATTTCGAGAACGAATCAAACAAGGCACCATAC
Organism: Schmidtea mediterranea; assembly: GCA_022537955.1. Lineage (NCBI taxonomy): Eukaryota > Metazoa > Platyhelminthes > Tricladida > Dugesiidae > Schmidtea > Schmidtea mediterranea. Next base: position 770,152 of record CM039680.1, read on the forward strand.
GACACCTCAAAAAAACGAAACAAGTCACATGAAATGGATTGAGGAGTCAGACCAGAAAGTGCTCGAGACATTAAAGGAACTGACTGACGAGAAACGAAGAAAGCAACAATTGGAAGAGAAACTAACGGAACTCCAACAAGATGTAAATGGACATAGAGGAGTCGCGGTGTCTAAAGAGATTCAATTACGACATCAACTCGAAATCAACAAACAGCTCAGGGGACAAGTGGAAGCAGAGATAGAAACAATAAAACAAGGATACGAGGAAAACGAGCAGAATCTGAGAAAAGAAATCGAGAAATTGAAAGCGTTAGAAAATACGCATAATCTGGAAACACAAGTGGAAGGAATGACAGAAAATGTGGAATACCTCACCTACCTATTAGATGAGGAGATACAAATATCGAATACCCTGCGAGAGGAAGTAATCACACTGCAGAGCCGACCACCGATCCTGCTCGTACCTCTATACCCAACGGAAATGCCAACCCAAGTCCCCGCGGAATCAGATGAAGGATTTGGGGAAACGGATGAAACGTTCATGTAATTGAAAGGAAAAATTTGTAAAAAGTGTAAAAAAGTTAAACCAATGTATATTTAGCATGAACTCGAACGAAACAGAAATTCAAATGAATCTCGAAGACGGAGAATGTCTACCAAGCCCTATTCAACTAGTACAACCAATTAAACAAGATCCGTTAAAGTATTATAGTAAGAAGTGAAGAACCGAAAGAAAAGAGTGGCGAGAATTAGTAGAGGAACAAGAATCAGAAATCGCCCGAATAAATCAACAACTGATACAATCAAAACAGTTAGTTAATACAGTGAAGCGGAAATTAACAACCAGTATGGGAGATAATAGAGATCAAAAGAAAGAAAACGAATTTTCAAAGCAGGAGTAGTCTTGGAGGATTATTGGAAAACAGAAGCCGAAAGAATGAGAGAAAGCAGAAAAAGCGAACAAAGATATTTAATACAGCTGGAAAAAAGCTGTAAAGAAGCAAGAGAGATAAAACAAAACTACCAGCAAACTAAAGAGGAAATCGAATTGTTAAAAGAACAACTCCAAGAATCATAACGGAAACTCGAGAAGCAGACCATCGACCAAATAAACTACAAACGGCGATTCAAAAGAAAACAAACAAAGGAAAGAAACCTCTAAACGCAAATCGGTAACCAGCGTAAGATAATTGAAGAGAATAAAGAGCAGTTAAAACAACTCCCAAAATTAACAGAGCGACTAATAAAAGCTCAAATCCTAATAATGAGATTTTCAGAGAAAAAAGCCAAAGAGGAGTGCGAATTACACTCAAACCCGAGTAACGAGAAAGAATAATAGGGCTAAAACTTCACTGTATATAACTGAACAATTCTGTAAATAAAAGTAAAAATAATCAATGTATATTAGAAAAGAGAGCTATGAATCTGAAACTATGGATAATAATGATAATAATAATGATGAGAGAATATAGTACCGAGAACCCTTTGGAGAAATGCGAGAGAACCTATCCTTTCAGAAGAGAAGATAGTACCTGTGCAGATTTCAAAGAAATTTGCAGAAATCCCGAAAATGAAGAATGCCAACAGATAACCCTACAATGCAATCAATGTCCCACAAAAGAAAACAACGACGAAGTGAAACAAAGTATCAGAAAAACCCAACAGATGATACAAACCCTCCTAAAGAACAACGATGAAATATCAAGAATAAAAAGCGAGAACCTAGAGATAAAGAAAACTTGGGAAACAATCATCAGAAAGATTCAGGAAAAGGTTAAAACAAACCCCGAAAACAAACCAATGCCTGAAATCCTAAAAATTATCTTACTAACCAAAAGACAACAACAGAATAAATCGCGACAAAAAGACGAACCCAATCTAACAACCCTGTCGAGGGAACAAATTCTATCACTCAGTGTAACATTGAATGTCGTGTTCTTTATATGCTGTTTTATCATCTATCTAATGATGAAGCAACCAAGACAAAATACGCTAATCTGAAAAACTAGAAGAATATTCAGCCGAATCCGAAATATCAAGAAACCCAATGAAGCATCAAAACTCTCTTGCATCTTCATCAACCAACCAGGCCAATCAAAATCAACCCAAAGAGAAAACCATCTTGAAAGCGAATCCCAAGCCGTCAGTGATTCGTTTGAGACTAAATATTACTGATTTACATCGATTTTAATGATTTACATTGATTTTACGGATTTACGTTGATTTTAAAACTGAACCGTCCGACTTCATTTTAATTATTTGATCATGCATATAGTAGTCGGACCTTAAGTCCATCTTTATCTTGATAGTTATAAGTCACGGTCATACCCTCACATCGTCATAAACTCCTAACATCAAAATGAGAAGTAATAAAATTACTTGAGTAAACGTAATCCTATAAAGATTATGGTAAGGTCCTAACATTGTATCGAGAGTCAATAAAAGTTTCTTGTGTAAACGTAAATTCAATACGGTTGTGCAAACATTGATCCAAAATTTCTAGGTAAAGGGCAGAAGTGAAAATACCATAATATAATTGTTGTAAATTCAAAGATTTTCATGAAATAGACAATGAAGGATTCTTAGATATAGACATCATTCAACTCCTCGATACGGATCAAAATAGATTCAATAGAGAAGAAAAAGATAAAATCTAGTGATTAAAACTCTCGATGTAATGTTTGGAACTAATATAATCTAATAACTCAAAATCTATAAAAACAAATCCCCAATAAGAAATCAGTCGAGTCAAATATCACCGTCGCCCAAAATCAATTGTCGCTAAAGAACTCATGAAATTCTATCATATGATGAACAAATACAGGGTACGTTAGAGTTTCCATTGTAACCCCAACGTCAATAAAAACATAGTTAAATTAAATAATGAAGAACCTTAGGCTTACTCTCACTCGGATAATTCAATAGTAGCCCTCTCGGAAAACAACCAGACGCATAAATAAAAAACGAAGAACGAATAATTTTTTTTATGCTTTGAATCTCATAAAAATTCCAGACCCCAAGATTTTGATACCAGCATCTGATATCACGTTCTCTAAAAGCTAAATGTGAGATACCTGTTATTAGCATCAGCAATAGGATTGACTATAGAGAGCCATATTTTACCTTTTTCGTTTATGAGACAATGGGGTCTTATGATAAAATCCAGAACCACCAATCAGAGATAGACCCTCAAGTATCACCGCCGTCGAGATAATCACAAAATTTATATCCATCAATCCACTTACGAGTAGTTCCCCACGAACATTCCCCTACATAGAATAACGAGAGAAAGGATAAAATACTCCACCCTGTATGATGAGAAAAGCATCTCATTCGCTAAACTCAATACCAAATACCCGTTGAAAAATATGCGTTGACTAATTAATGCCCACAAGCAAGGAAGAGCCACGGAGTGATCTCTCATTTGACTACTGTTCCCTAGAAACCGAGGTCCTGAGCTAATCGAAGGTGAAAAATTTTGTAAAAACCAACCAAATAACACTTCCCATATAACGCTTTAAATCAGTAACTGTCGCCAAAAAACTCAAGCAGATCTGAACTTTCAAAACAAATTAACCGAATAAAATTAGTCGATAACTTAGCATAAACAACTGTTCGGACTTTTACCACAGAACAAATCGACATGTACAATCATTCACGAGCTTGACATTCACCGGTAAAATCAATAATGTTTATCCTCCACATGTACTAACAGTGACACGGGATGTGATATGTCGCACACCTACGCACACACATCCGCCAACTGCCAAATTCCATGAATAAAATATTATCGGCGCTCCAAAATCAATCACAAATTTTTGGACGATTCCAGGAATGCACCAACAAACAAACGTTATCAATGAGGACACAACGATCAAGAGGGCAACCAGGGATGTAGCCCAGAACCCAGATCCACAGTTCCGGGGTAAGTTTTAATTTTCGAGAATTCCGACATTTTAATAACCACACAAAAATTTTTTAATAAATGTTTTGTAAGAATCTTCTTTTAAAGTTTTTAAATTTCAGATATTAGATTTCAATATTTTAAATATATGATTTTGGAAGGCAAGGAAAGTTTAATTAATTTATAAATCTGAACCATGCAAATTGGGAACCGTTGCTTCATTTTTTTTATGATTGCTCGCACATGAGCTCATTTATTTTGATCGGTTATAACTCACTTACATTTGTATTTAAGTGCTATAAAGTTATCATAAAAGTACCCAGGTTATTGGGTGTTAATATTGTTGGGCCAGAACGTAAACGGCCTTCAAAATGTTTAAATGGATCAGAAACACACACGCAAACACAACACGCAATTTAAATAAAACCCCAAAACACCAATTAAACCATATAAAATCGGAGAAATAAAAGAATTAAATATAAATTAAGAAACATAAAAATAAATTAAAATATTAACAAAAGGCACCAAGATCCGCACGATATCTACACAAATACAACAAGAAAACACAACAAATTCGACGAAATTGGAAAAATCAATTAAAGTTCATTAAAGTGAAATTTAAATCGGAAAATTTGAATTAGTAATAATTCAAATAAAATTCTAAATAAAAAATTATAAAAATAAATCGAAAAATAATAAAAATAAATAATAGAATTTGCTAGAAAACAACAAGGTCGAATTTTGTTTTACTGCATCAAATTTTACACACCAAAAATTTAGGTATATATACTGATCCATTTTCACATTAAAGTTAACCATTTTAAAACCAAAAAACTATTTTTGAAAAACACTCCGTGTGTAAAAATATTTCGACTATTTGAATCATTTTTAAACATTTTAAATCTGTTCGAGATCATTGTTTTGAATTTTTTGTAGAAATTTTAGGTGAGAATCATTGATTTTGGAACCCTCTTTCCACGCCCCGTGTCTTGCATCTCTGTAGAGCTCTGCTCGGGCGTCGGCGTGGGAAGAGAGGCATTTGGTTTATTATGTAAATGTATGCTGCTTTTATGAATTGGAAGGGTAACATGTTATATTTTTCTTATAATTAATAAACATTACTATGTATAATTTGTTTCATATATATATAACTTATTTTATTTTAAAATATGTCGAAATTTTTCCGGCCCACAGCCGAAACATAATGCAAGTAAATAAAATCTACACACAATTCAGATTCGTGTAAGCGCGTGGAATATCGCCAATGATCTGTGCCCGTGAAGACCCGGCGTGCGGAACGCAGAGTTGGATCGTCAATATTATCCCTATAGATGAGAGGAGGAATAAGGAAGAAGTCATTTGATTGCTTCCTCGTTCCTCGTTTCTGTAAAATCGACTTAACTCTTACTACACATGGCTAAAAATCATCACACCGAGTAGTCCAGTGGGCACTCAGTAAATATAATGTAAACACAGAATGCGCTTAAGGCTTATTAAAAGGGATTGGAACTGGGGTTAATTAAAATGGAAATCGTTGTTATTATTCAAATCAATATTTCAAACAAAAATTAAATTTACGAGTCAAATAAATTGATAGAAATCATGTAATAATTTATTGATTCTCATTGATTCACGTAACAAGATTTAATTCCTTAAACTATAAATCAAGTACTCATTTAATAAATAACTCATCGATTCTAATTGATTACGGTAAAGATTTTTAACTCATTGAAGTATTATACCGTAAATTAAATAATCATTTAATAAATAATTCACTGACTTTAACTTAATTATTGCTTAAAGTAAAACTCATTAAAGCATTGATTTGATAAGTAATTCGTTGATTGTAAATTGATTATTAATATTCATTTGATAAGTAACTCATTTAGTATTGTTTAAAGAAAAGAAAATTAATTCATCAAGTGTTCATTTAATAATTCATTAACTTTTAATCGAGCAATATAAGGAAATTTCACCCGCTAAAATACCATATTGGAAATTGAACATTCATTAAGTACTTAGCTAATTGATTAACATAAATAACTTTAATACCGTAGTTTAAAAAATTTCATTAATAAAAATCCATTGATTTTCACTCACCCATTTAAAGTAAAATTGTACCGTAAAGAAACAAAGAATTTTGTAAAATATTTGACTCGTCAATTTATTAAACCAAGTAGTCATTTAATGGATAATTGTTATTCAACGTAACGGAGATCCAACTCCTTGACCCATTTCACCATAACGACAAGTGTTCAAACCAGATATGTATTTACAAAACATGTATACTGAAAAGTAAATGTCCGAATAAAAGAAACAATTTATAAAAATTACGAATTACCAAACTGTTAATTAAGCGTATTGTATTAAACAAAATGATTTAAATCGAATCAGTTTCGTGATCAGCAGGCAAAGTCCTTCTTGACGAAATTTCATAACTAAAATCAACCCATGTGGATTAGAGCTTATTGTAAGTTCATACAGAGAGTTATGGGTATAACCAATTTATCCATCGTTAAACGTCCGATTTTGCTTGAGTAAGGGAAAATTTCAGATGTAAATGAATCCAACGAATCCACGAAGTGAGAGAGAGGGACCTTTGACTTGATGATCACGGAATTGAGACAGGGATTGAATAAAATGAATAATTATCCGAACAAACATCTATATTATTCGTTTAACGAGGTCAACCATAGATGAAATTATCATGATTAACTAATTTAAAACCAAATGATCAAAGAATTTATTGATTAGAATAAAAAATTTGAAAATGAAGCGATTTTATTCCTCCCGTAAAACACAAAACCATCGTCGAACAAGGGCACAGAACGATCACGAGGAATACTTCGAACTCAGCATTAACAGAGTGGTAATCACCCAAAAATTGTGCGTCGATAAATTGCGAACCCTAAAAATAAAGCGATTAATAACTAACTAACTTAACCATGAGAAAATGCCTACCACTGATTTTGTTTGACCATGATAATGAGATGACCGCGTCCCCCAATGAACGCAGAGAAAGTTTCCAGAATAACCTTGACCCAAAACTCCGATCTGCAACCCGATAACTAATGATCCTCAAACGAGAAAATTAAATGATGTTAATAAAGTATTTTCACCTACTTGAAAAGTTCATACGAGAGTTCGCAATAAATATGAACAAACCGGATAAACAACTTTATCCGTTTAAAATAAACATTCTGGCGTATTGAAATCTAACAAATCTTTGTCACATCCGGTCATTCACCATGATCGATGAACCGAATTCGATGTCCGGTTCATGCCGTCTGATTAGGATTCGTCAATCACCGGAAATCAATCACTTCGTTTCCGCTCTGAAATTTGATAATCAAGAATCCCGTCAACGATTGCGACAATAAACTAAAACCTAAATACAATAATCGCTTACGCAATAGTTCGATACATAGCCATTTTATTGTCGGTTTGCATTGAAAATACCTTAAGCTGAGGTGATAAAAATTGGTACATTTATTAAATGAACGGATACACATGCGAATTTTAGGCTATTAACATACCCCCATATAAGACAGACGCAGTACCATATTATTTTACCAAACCGCAAGATTCCTTTGGCCTAACGCACGACACAAGTTTAGCAGCATTACCAGCTACTTTACTCACAAGATACTCAGACACCTAATATAGGTAGATTCAAGCTAGCAAGTCCTCTCATACAAGACAAGAACAATTTCATTTTTGCAAACTATTAAAAATACGGAGAGAGATGGAGTAAACATATATTTTAATTCAGGACACGCTAGAACCATGATCGATATGCCCGCTCACATTGTGGAACAATGGAGACAAGAATGGAGTCGGGTATACCAGGAACGATATCCTGAGGAGCCTACAGATGAACAAACGGAGGAAATACCACCAGAAAAATTCATGAAGCGATTTCGGGAGACGGCGGACGAACCCAATCCGTCACGGGACATTTTAATGCAGGCCCAAGAGCTCCTAGAAGGCCTTCTACAGCGTCAGCGACAAATCGAGGCTGACGTGGCATGGGCCACATCTTACCTGGCCAATGTCAAAGATGACATAGCGGCTGGACGACTGGCCGACAGCTACCCGCCTTCTCCCAGACCGATCAGAAACCTTAAACGACCGGTGCTCGTAGTCTCGGGATATGCTCCGGAAGAGGGGATTAAGCGATTCTTCGCGGAGGAGTAGACGCTATTGATGTAGACATTGATTATTGTTAGTGACATTGTGTCCGATTCAAGAACAAAAATTTTCTGTCTCATCTTTTCTATCATTATCATAATTTTCATTTTGAAAAATTGTTTAAATAAAACTACTCATATTTGCATTAGTCGCCATCCAATTCACTCATGCTATTTTTAGAAATGGATCCCGTAAAGTTGTTACAAAACGAGTTAACTCGGGCGCGACAAACCAACAAGGATCTCCACGATCAACTCATACACTTGGTTCGGAAAATACAACAACTCAAAGCTACATGGGTTAACCCCACGAGGGTCAAGCCGTTGTATCAAAAGTTAGCCGCGGCCCAGAAGGGGTGGACCGAAGAAAGACAATTGGTGACAAGTCTGAAGACCCAAATCAGGGGGCTAGAGGTAGCGTTGTCCGCTAGTCAAGAGGGGGCAGCGGTAACCTACCCTCTAGTTTTCGCCCCGGCTCAACTAGCATACCGAGAAGTGAATCCGACCCCATCCGCAATGCCAACCCCTGTCGAAAACCCTACTCCAACAATTCCTTCAACATCCAGTCGACGACCGGGTCGCAAGGAGCGAGCTAAGCGCCGAGCCGCTCGACTCTCCAATCAATACACTTCATAGAGAAATAGACTATTGTTAAATATATTGTTTTCTGTACATCTCTCATTGCATCGCTGTACTAGTAATGTTTTCTTTTAAATAAAATAACATCGTAGGGAATTAAACAAGACCACTAAGTATCCCGTCTTCTCAAAAATGACGCCGATAAACCAGCTGGATAGACGATAGAAATTTAGACGCAAAGGGACCAATAATTAAAAGCGAGCACAGGTCTTCTATCGACAGCTCGTGAACCCGAGGATTGTCCGAACAATTATAGTATTAGCTAATGATACTCAATTTTTGCGGGCGGTCCACCACTTGAACACACTACCAACGTTGCCTGGCAACGGGTGCCAAGTGGCAGTTAGCATCTTTTTTGTATGGCGTTACGGGGCAACCATGGAACAATTTAAACAAACGTCGAAACCCTGTAACCCACCAATATTTATCATGACTATTTTCCCATATTTTATTTTTACTACCTTGGAACGTTGGGGTAATAATTTATTGAGGGTATTTCATAGTCATCACGATTCCCTAGTTATCTTATAATTATTTCTTTAAGTTTTAACTCGTTTACGTGTGAATTCCATTTATAATAACTCGGAGTTCTCACTTACCTGAAATAATATAGATTTTATTAGGAAATTTTGAATAACTAAACTTGAGGAGGTGACAATGAGTTTGATTTATACGACACCATAATGCATTAAATACAATCTAAAGAGATAGTAGGTAAGGCCCCAAATAATTAATCAAGAAACTAACCTTTAATATATGTATGAGAATGTCTTGGCCAAAGTAGACATTAAATCAGACCTGGGGATACGTTGTACCTACAAATCTTATTTAATTAAATCAAAATTATAATTTTGTTTGTATTTTAATATTATCTTATATAAAAAATTATTAAATATCTTTGATTAAAAATTAACTAATTTGTAAAGTAGAATTAAAACTATAAACCAAATTTTTATGGAAAATTTTATGTTTATTGTAAAGTATCCGTCAGATTTTGTAGCAAGATATTTTTAGAAAAATTTTCAAAACAACAATAGAATAGAATTCAATTTGATTTCCCATTACTTAAAAACCCTTATTAAATCATATATATATATATATATTAAAAACGTGCATACGTAGTGAAATTACTATAGTGAGGGTGCAATTAAATGTCCAACAGGCTCTATTAAATGTCGATTTAAAGAAAATACAATAGGGATTTTTTAATTCTTTTTTTTATTTTTCCTTTTGCAATTATTTTTCTAAAGATAATGATAAACTTTTCTGATCACAATCTTATTCAGAAAAATCAGGACCCTTTACCTCTGTTCCCACACATGTCGCCGACCAGTGGAGACACGCCTGGCGCCAAATCGGGCGAGCGAGAGGCGATGAGGAGCCCCAACAAAGAAGGCTTAAACAGACCATCGGACAAATGCTAGGGATAAACGGGAGGCTGCCAGTGCGAAATGGACAACATGGCGAGCAGTACCCGGCCCGTGAGATTCGGGAGCACGCCAGGAACCTAGCACGTCTAGAGGCCGATCAGCGGCAGGTCGATCTCCACGTGGTCAGGATCAGACAATACCTGGCCACCATGGAGGACGACATCGTTGCCGGGCGAATCGCGGACGTCTACCCGTGCAGGCCGCCGCCCAGCCCAAGACCTGCCCGTAATACGAAACGGCCAGTATTCGTAATTCCAGGCTACTCAGCGGAGGAAAGAACAAAGAAATATTTCGAGGATCCCTGACCTCGCTGATCTGTAGATTACATTTTGCATGTTTTTGTTTTGTTTTTTATACAATAAATACTTGTTATTTGCCATTTGTTCTAGTTTCTTTTGTTTTCCTAATATAATCTCATCACTTATGTTTAAATTAACTGTACGATTGGGAATTTCAGATTTATAGTAATGTTCGTTATTATAGAAATGGAACCTCTCAAAATCCTACAGAAAGAACTGGAAAACGCGAGGGCAATCAATAGAAACCTTTATGGCCAGGTTACTCAGTTATCCCTGGAAGCACAGGAGATCAAAGCCACATGGATAGAACCCATGAAGGTAAAATCGCTTTACCAGCGACTTACAGCAGCCCAAAAGGGATGGGCAGAAGAAAAACAGTTAACGCAAGGTCTGCGAACACAAATAAGAGGGCTGGAGATTGCACTGTCCGCCTGTCAAGAAGGGGCAGTTGTAACTTATCCCCTCGTATTTGTTCGCGCTCAATTGGCCTACCGGGAGGCGATAACAACCCCCACAACCACCTCAACAACAACCCTAACTCCGAACAGTTACCGGCCAGGACGAAAGGAGCGGGCAAAGCGTCGAGCGGCTCGATTGCTTAATAAGTCCTAATTAACTTACAGAATGTATTTATTAAAAAATGAATGTGTTTATTTAAAAAATTATATGTTTTTATTTCAAAAGATTATATATTTTTTTTCTTGCTGTTTAAAATGATCTCCCTGACAAGTATCTGAGAAACCCGCAATCAACACGCTAAGATGCACCATTACCATTTGTAGTCGCTCGTTCTATATCATTATTGAATTTTTATTACTCCCTGATGAACTCAACGATAAACATACGACATAAAGGGACCTAATAATCGAAAGCGAGCATAAGCCTTCTAATGACAGCTCGTTGGACCCAGAGATAGTTCGAGCAATTATAGCATTAGTAATGACGCTCACTTTTTGCGAACGAGATACCCACTCGAACACAATTCCAACGTTGCCTAGCAACGGGTGCCGAGTGGTAACAAGGAATATTTATATGACGTTACTAGGGTAACCGCAGTAAGATTAAACAAACAACCGTACCCAGTAACCCACCATTATGTTATTTTTTATGTAAACTTCGTGTGGTTCTTAATGCATTTTGTAATTTATTTTATTTTACTTTTAGGTTTTTGATTTTATATTTATTTATATTCTCTCAGATTTTAAAGTGTTTAGTTGATGTTGTATGTTGTATTTTAAGTTATCCTGGTGCTGGGTTTTCGTGATGTATTACTGATGGATTTAAACAATTCTCAAGGCTATTTGTGTTCTGGCCCAACAAATGTTATAAATCAGATTCCTATTTTGCTAATTTATATTGATTTGGTTGTTATTGAATTAATTCTAGCTGATTTTATTCTCTGTAATTCATTGGTGATTTTTTCGTATATTCTATTCTTAATCTAATTATTTATGCAATTTTATTTGACAATTTTATTTTTTATTTTTTAATTGAATTGTTTCCAATTCGAATTGTTTTGTTGGATCATTTTTATTTCATTTTTATGAAATTTCGCATTTTTGATAAATTGTCAAATTTTGGTCAAATCGTTGGGTTTTCGTGTTATGTTTATATTTATTTCGTGCGGATCTTGTTGCACTTTGTTATTATTTTATTTATTTATGTGTTTTATAATTTTATATTTTATTGTTTTTCTCTCACATTTTGATAGGGTTAATTGGTGTTTTAATAGGTTTGAATTTAAATCTGCATGTTATATTTGCATGTGTGTTACCGATTCATTTAAAAATTTACAAGGCCGTTTGTGTTCTGGGCCAACACGAGTTCAATTTTCATTAATTTAAAATTTTTATTTTGAGAAAATACCGAGTTATCAAAAAGTAAATTTTTTTACTTGTATCATATATACATTTTATTTTTATTGATTGTATTTATATTAAAATTTTAATTAAATAATAATTTTAATGTACATTTTAGTTTTTTTGTTTTATGCAATTTTTTTTATATTAAAATAATCTTTTGAAGAGCATCTATGGTCGAACTCCATCTCGACGAAGTGAAATCGTATATAAATCATAAATTCAAGATTACACAAAATTGCAAGTTAGAAAAATGAATTTTATGATCGACTACGGGTGGTGCTAAACCACGGACCGTAGTACCCAGGAGGTGAAGAAGCTGTGAGAACGGTTGTCAGAACAGGCCAAAGGTTTCCCCTGGAGTCCTTATCGCCTGACCCTTGATAGACTAAGAGTAAGGATTAAAATCTAGAAACATAAAAAGAAACATAAAATGACGTATTAGGAGGAAGAAAAAAATTAGGACAAAAAGAACAATGCCTGTCTATTGACTACATCCTAAAATCTATTTTGAATAAATATCCTTTCCTTCTTCACGACCTAAACATCAGTATTTTGGCATATGCTGATGACCTGGTAATTCTTTCAGACTCTTATCCAGAAATAAAGAAATCCTTGGAAAGCAATGTAGAGTTGGAAACCTTTGCCAACCTTAAATTTAAACCGTCGAAATCTGACGCCTTGATTCGGCACTGGCACTAACCAGATCTTTATTTAAATAATACCTGCATCCTTCGCAAAAGCTGAACGCTTACAAAACCTTCATACATTCGAAGCTTATCTTCTCCTTACGTAACTGCGGATTTGAAGACCATGGTTGGAGACAAATTCCAGGCAGAAAACAACTATTTCTTTTATACACACTGCAAGCTGGGAGGTCTTGGTATAACTCATCGGCGTTGCAGATTTGTGTACGTAGAATAAAAAAGCAAATAGTGATAAGTGCTGAGCCTAGCTCGCATAATTAGGCCGAAAGGCAGCATATGTATAAGAATCAATTGTAAAAAAAAAATAATTACATCATTTTGTCGTTTAATAAAATCTCATGTTGTTTTAGATGAAGTTCCTTTTAGTTGTACTACTAACTCATTATTGATGTAAATGAAGAAATAATAAACAGAGAGATATAGAGTATGTACAACATGAACAAAGACGAGCGCAAGCTTTCTAATGGCAACTCACTGGACCCAGCATGAGACCAGGCCATAGAAGCCTTTGAGAAGCGGCACACCTTTGGCGATCTTTTAACCAGTGGTTATAGTACTAACGTTTTCTAGCAATGGGTAACCATTTGATGATGGCAAGGGTTGTGTGTCTGTTGTTACAAGGTCGCGGACCACTAACCCACCAATAGGAAAAAATTCACTTTAACTTTATATGAGTGGACTAGCAAAAGGAATAATATATATTTAAACAATAATGTACACCACTCGGCAGAAGATTTCAATTTGGGATTAGTGCCAATAGTTGGTTCCTGTGACTCTCGAATCTTATTTCTTTTTTACCAATCAAGTACATAGCAAAATCGTATCAGATACTAATGATAATATGAAAAAAAACTATGACAAGTTTACCAGATATGCTTTTGAAGCTCAAAGAATATTAATAGTCTACAAAATTCAAGTATTCAATTAAATGTTAAATAAAAATTAATTTGAAACAATTTAAGTATGTAAAAATAAAATACAATAAATTAATTTTAAATCTTTTTACAATATTTTAATAAATTTAGTTGCTAACCAAACCGTAAATATTTTGACATTTATTTTCAAAGTAAATATTATTATGTACATTGAAATTAATATTAACATTTTGTTTAACTAAAATGTAAATTTAAAATAATTTATAAATTAAAATTAAAAATAAATTATAACGTTTTTTTTATTTTAAGCATTTAATTTAATGTAAAGGTTTTTATGAACCCTAAAAAAATACCTTATAGCAAACTAGGAGTGTTTATCAATGCTTCTAGTGCTTAATGAGGTCATATTTATGAATATATAGTTTATTTAGGAATGAATTTTATTATGCATTTGCTTAGCAATGATTGCAAAATTAAATTGAGATTTTATTTAAAGAAAATAATGAAATTATAGAAAATGCGATCTCAAATCGGGATCATGAAAATTGAATAATTTGAGAATACAAATTGCAACTAATTACAAAGTCCAATAAAAGTTCGGAACGAGTGCAAATCGATCCGCCAGCTGCTGCTAAATCGGAGGTTTATTTGCTGATTTTTATAATGTTTTAAACTCAGAACAAAACATTTTTGCTATTTCTGATGCCATTGCTAAGGGCAACTGAGAGATTTCTCCTCCTATCAAAACCGGCGCTTTCCATAAATTTAAATTCAGAAATGAGAAATTTATTTAACAAATCAAATTTTTGTTTAAATTTGTCACAATTTTTTGATTTTGCATTTTAGGAGCAATTTATTTGATTTTGCTGCTGATTTGATTGAATCAGAATAATAAATGTAAATTGGATCATTTCTGTCACTTGCTGGCTTCCTCCATCCGGCAGCATCAGGGCAATCAGAATATTTTACTGATTTGCTGTCAATAATGTTTCCATTTGCTGAATCGATCACATCAACTGCAACTTCATATTTGAATGGCCATTCCAAATCGTTATCGAAATCGCCCCGCATCAAATTGAAACCAACACCAATATAATCAATAACACCAATATCACCCTTAATAATCACCGCCAAGCACATTTTGTACCCGAATGGCCCGGAATAAAATGGCTTGCTGTAAATCCTTTCATACATAGATCTTAAGGATAAAGAGGGAGAAAGGGTAGCGGGGAAAATTGCGAAATCGCTGCAACAGTTAAAATAAATAGCCATCTGAAAAAGATTAATCCGAGCGACTCTCCTTGGCTTACGTAAATATTACATAACATTTGACCTCTGTGCACGCTGTTGCTACCTGGAGATTGACCTCTGTTCACTAGTTGCTACCTAGTAATTTACCTTTGTCCACTGTTGCCGGGTGACCTTACGATTATGTCACCCGGAGACACACGTATTATGTCACTGGTCACACACTTATTACCTACTCACTGACGTTTATCATCGTTGTTACTTAAAGCAATTTTACTATTTTTAAAAGTAAACAACTGATGATTTCTCGTCCCTATTCTCGTTTGAGGAACAGAAAAAATTGTATCGTTTCTATAACAATCAAGATAAGAAAGATGCTTTATTTCAGTTCCTTCCAAAGTAATTCCCTTTGCTTTATTACTTTCAGTTTCACCTAAAAGACTTTAGCATTTTGATCGTAAGAAAACCCACTCCTTATATCGAAGTCCCTTACTCTCATCTTTGAATTTACCTATTACTGAGTCAAGTTTTCTGGAATTCAAAGGATGACCAATATCATAATTCGAAGTGTCCAAAAGATTATCCGAAACTATTGCACGTAAAAGAGTACTTAATTTACAGTTTTTAATTTCAAGGAAGAAAGAGACAGTGTCGCCAGCAACAATGTCAATCCTACAATTGAAAAGATTCCTATATTTCTCTAATTCAAGATACTGGAGCTGATACATCCGTAATTTCGATAAATCAAGAACCGTTTGACCGATATAACAAGGTCGGTCTAAACAAATTAATTCTTTATTTAGATGAGCTGCTATTAGATCATCGTCAATCTTTATACATTTTCTGAAAGACGGCTTTGATGAATAAGTAACCATCTTTTCAAATGAATTACATAATCTTAAATTCATTCATTTTTTAAGATTTTCCACAGATTTTCCATAAAGACTATTATTTAAAAGTTTGAAATAGTTCTTATCAAGATTATTTGTAGCATCTGCTCTCAAACTAGTGTTTGTATCAATATACTCTTTAAAAATCTTTGCCTGTTTAAACCATATAGCTCTATGAATCTTAACAAATTTAACTCCAAGAGAAACAAACATCTTTAGAAGTCTCTAATGAATAAAATAGTTTTGCGTGGGATAATGGGTGAGCATAAATTTTTCATTTTTAGAATCCGGTGGACACATCTTTTCAGGTGCCACAGGGAATTTATCCAAAAACTGTTGCAAAAACTGCGAAATCGTTGCAACAGTTAAAATTAATAGTCATCGGAAAAAGATTAATCCGCGCGACTAAAATCAGGAAAAATAATGTTTTAAATAATATATAAGAATTAAATAAATTATGTTAAATTGAGACGGGAAATATGGGCAGAACGCTGTGCAAATTTTCTGAATTAATTAAAATACTTATCGGAAATAGTAAGGTAAAAGTGGAATGTTGTCCAATTGTTGGTATGATATTCTGATAAAACCGTAAAATAAGGGCGGAACGCTGCTCAAATTTTCCGAATCAATGAAAATACTTCATCGAAAACTGAAAAATGAGGATGGATTACGGCAAAATCTTTATATAAGTAAAATATTTTTATAAAGATGAGGAATAGGGACGAATCCCTACTAAAAACTTGATAATAATAATGATAATAGTAAGGATAATGGTAATAATAATAATAATAATAATTAAAAGATAACGCCAATAAAAAACTTCTCGTACGATATATTTCGATAGCATAACTACCATCTTCAGGTACTCAAAACCAACTAATCGAGCACAGGCCTTATATCGGCAGTTCGTTGGACCCATGGATCGTTCGGTCAATTATAGCATTAGCAATAGCGCTCACTTTTTGCGGACACCCACTCGAACACAGTTCCAACGTTGCTTAGCAACGGTTGCCGAGTGGTAAGCGAAAGATATTTGTATGGGGTTGTCTCAGTAAGAACCATATAGTTTCAAAATATCAACTCCCAGAAACCCACCAAATGTGTAGAATCAGAAACAACAATAAGGGTGAAAAACAACACTGTATTAACTTTTATTAATATTGTGATAATACGATGTAAGAATAATATATCGGTTTTGCCAGAAATTATGTTGAGGCGCCAAGACAAATGATAGAGTCAACAATATTCAAATAGCCGATTAAAGATTAAATAAAACTTAATTTATTACTATTTAAGTATGTAAAAATAAATTACGATAAATATATTTTAAATCTTTTTACAATCTTTTAAAAAATTTAGTTGCTAACTTAACCGTAAATATTTTCGACAATTAATTTTAAAGTAAAAATTATTATGTAGATTGAAAGTATTTTTAACATTTTGTTTAATTAAAACATAAATTTAAAATAATTTATAAATTTTCTTTATAAATCATTTTCATTAATTTTAAACTTTTTAATTTAGTTTTTAAGGGTTTTTAAGAAGCCTAAAATAATACCTTATAGCGAACTAGGAGTATTTATCAATGCTCCTAGTGCTTAATGAGGTCACATTAATATATATATATATAGTTTATTTAGAAATGAGATTTATTAGATAATGCATTTGATTAGCAATGATTGCAATAAGATGAAAATTAAATTGAGATTTTATTAGAAGAAAATATAATGAAATTATAGAAAATCACAAAATGCGATATCAAGTCGGGATAATGAAAAGTGAATTTTTTGAGAAAAATACAAATCGCAAGTTATGTTTTAAACTCAAAAAAGTAAATATTAATAATTTTCACATTTTTACTATTTCTGATCCTGTTGCTAAGGGCAACTGAGAGATTTCCCCTCCTATCAAAACCGGCGCTTTCCATAAATTTAAAATCAAATGAGAAATTTATTTAACAAATCAAATTTTTTTCAAATTTTTCACAATTTTTTGATTTTACATCTGAGCAGCAATTTATTTGATTTTGCTGCTGAATTGATAGAATCAGAATAAATGCGAATTGGACCATTTCTGTCACTTGCTGGCTTCCTCCATCTGGCATCATCAGGGCGATCAGAATATTTTACTGATTTGCTGTCAATAATGTTTCCATTTGCTGAATCGATCACATCAACTGCAACTTCATATTTGAATGGCCATTCCAAATTGTTATCGAAATCGCCCCGCATCAATTGGAAACCAACATCAATATCACCATTACCCCTAATAAACACCGCCAAGCACATTTTGTACCCGAATGGCCCGGAATAAAATGGCTTGCTGTAAATCATTTCATTTCTCCTTTGTTCTGATATTTTATCGATTTCCCATTCAAAAAATCCAGATTTCAATAAATTTTCATCTCCAAATATTGATTGAATCTTCCGAATTTCATTGGCGCATTTCTCCATTTCCAGCTGAAACTGATTACCAAATTAAAACATTTCAATAAATCAATAAATTACATTTTTATTGGCTTGCAGTTGCTGCTGCTCACAGTTTTGTTTCAATGCATCACTTTGCTGTTGTGAATTGATCTCAATCCTCTCGATCTGCATCCGGATCTGCATTGCATTTACACATCAATATTATCAAATCAACATTATCAAACCTGATTGATTGCCTCAGCATTGGTTTCCATCTGGCTGCGCATTGACCGATTCTCGTTCTTCAGTACAACCATTTTTTCGTTTAATAGTTCAATCTCTCCTGCATTTTCCTGCTTTCTCGTTTCCATCTCGCCCAATTTCTGCTGCAATCACAAATACCAAATCAATATATCATATCCAATATTGGCGGCCCAGAATTATGAATGTGCTCCCGCGGGTGAGTCAATGTGAGGCACTGTAGCCAGGGATAATTTATGCTTATTTAATGTTTATCATATACAATATTCCCCCACTAAAATCACCTCAAATAATTTGTTGCTTATCAAAACAATCGAGTTACGCTCAATTCTTAAATAATCTTATTTAATTCTGTTTCCCTAAAATTAATAAGGTGCTTTCAGCAGAGAATTGAATATTTCGGATGATTTGTCAGAGTGATTTCAAATGAATTTAAATAAATAGTAAAATTTTTAAAATTATAATTAATAATTTTTTTCAATAATTAACTTTAATTAAAATTTAAATATAAAATTCTTTTTAATTCAATCGATTTATTAAATAATTTAAAGTAAATTTGAAAGAATTATTTCTGAATATTTAATAAAATATTTATGAGGTGTTAAATTTATTAAGGAATTTAAAAAAAAGATGTTATTAAATAATTTTTATTAAAATTTCTGTTCTAAATTGTTTTAAAATTGATTGTTTCAATGCTTGACGGTTTGTTTAAATATTAAACTATATTGAAATATAAATAAATTTTTGGAATATGAAACTTTTTAATGCAAATGTTATTCAACATAATTTAGAAGATTATTTAGCAAATTCTAACAACTATAAAGTTCCATATTAAAAAAAAATTGCCTTTCCCTAGCATTTGAACACAGGTGTAAAAACACAGCAAAATACATACGTAATAAATGCAAGCAGATTTTGGTTGATTCGATTCATGATTGATTGAGAGTGTTTAGAATTTCTCATTCAATCGAAACGTTTGAGGATAGGGAGTAAATGTGATTCATTATTAAATTGAACTTTAATTGTGTAAGTTTTCGAGATATTTCTGTCAAGGAAATCTATCCAATTATAGGAAAAGCTTTTAGTCGATCGAGCAAATTTGTATTAGTCGCATTTCCATTTATTATAAGGATCTGAATTTGAACGGCTGGCGTAGAAATCTTTAGAATGACATCTTTACTAAAAACCTGAATCGGTTACATACCTACACTGAAACTAGAACGAAACAAAGCAGCAATTTCCACAAGTTGTTGATACATTTTGAAAATGAAAAGTTGGCAATCATGTTCAGTATAAAATAATTTTAACAAAATTAGATATTCGTTATTTTTAATAACGCGCTTGTAATTTAATTAAGTAAATATTAAATGTTTCATGCACTAGAACCGGAATAACAAAATAAATCAATATTTTATCAAAAATGAGCCAGTTTTTTGGGTTTTGAACCTTCGGTACTCCAAATGCATAAAGAGTACTCGTCCCACCGAGCTATAATTGTAGTAAATAAACATAATTTTATATTATACAAATACTTTTCGAACGAAATCTGCTCGCAAAATTCTTTACCGAAATTTATGAAAATTTAAATCTGAATCATATTTTATTAAAAATCAATATTTTGAAAAAATAAAATCCGTCGCACATGTGATTAGGACTGTATAGATTGATAATGAGTAATCGACTCACTGGACTGCTAATATTATAATAAATCAGATATTCGATATCAGTCTGGAAACTCGGCAGTCAGTGGAATTGGTTTCTAAATAATGTTCGAGTGCAAAACATTTACCTAATTAAAACTTTTGTTAGTATTAGCTTTGATTGGCTTAGAATAGGAATAATTTAGAAATAAGATTCACTCGATATAGTTAAAATTGATCAAACTGCAAATAACTTTGTGAGGATAATTAAAAAGAAGAGTTAATTCTCGTGTTAAAAATATCTAACGAATTTTAATAAAATTATAATAAAAAAATTTAAATAATTTAAATTATCGAATGATGAAATTGATTGATTGTAAAATTAGTTTTTAGTAATGATTGTAATTTTAAAATATTAAATATTTATTGAATATTTGTGTATTAATATTCCATATTCAATTGTTAATTCATGTTTGCTAAAATATACTCAAAATAAATACTGAAAACATTTATAAAAACCAACTTTAGATCGTTGGTTTAATATTAGATTATTGGTTGATTTTTTTGAAATAAAGTTTGGAATTTATTATTAATTAGTTTTGATGGATGTAATCAGTTTGAGAAGCCAAACTGCTAATAAATATAAATCAAAATTTATCAACCTGATTCACAAACAGTGGCGTAGCTAAATATTATGCTTCTTTTAACTAAAACCTGAATGAAAAAAGATATTCTAAAATAAACTTCAGGAGTTTCAGTTTCCTTTCCTGTTTTGGGACACAGTTCCATTATACTGACTTATAGAACTGCATTTCGTATACATGAAAGCAAAATCTTTCTCAATTACTCCAATGCAATTTCGAATTTCTCTCATTTGACAAGAATCAGAAATTGCCAAATTCAAAAAGAGTGATGCACAATGAACATACAGCAGTAGGGAAGTTTTCAAGTATTTTAGCTAACACTTGATTGAGCATTACTAACATTGCTTCTGCACCATCATAGCCTTGACCTCCCATTCGATAGAGATCCGAATTCATGGAATTCAGTGCATCAGAAATAGTATTTGCTAAGTCTAAATTGTTTTCTTCGTCCAAAAATCTTACAAAAATTTTTGTTTTTGTGAATATTAAATAATTCAATTATTATTATTATTGGAACCGAGTGAATTTCATAAGCACAATTTAATCCAATAAATCTGGTCCAGTCAGTCGACTGCTCATCATCAATCTAAACACTCCAAATCAAATGTGCGACGGATTTTATTTTTTCTAAATATTTATTTTTAATAAAATATAATTCAGCATATTTTATTTGCTATAAATTTAAATTGTCAAATATTTTGGTCAAGGATTTCTCGAGCAGATTTCGTTGGAAAAGTATTTGTATAATAAATAATGAATTATACACTGCAATTGCAGCTCAATGGGACGAGTACTCATTATACATCTGGAGCACGGACGGTTCAAAACCCAAAATGGACGGCTTAATTTTGATAAATTATTGATATTTTAGTAAATCATGGGAAAGCAATTTGTTTAAATTTGGAATTTTATAGTAATTCTAGAAAATATATAAAATAAGATTATTTAAGCAATAAGCGGAATTCGATTATTTTTAGAAGTACTCAATTTCTTGATATTTGTTTTGGGAATTAATCTGAATAAAAGCGTCAAATATAAGGCTGTCAGAGGTTTATTAAATCTTGACGGTTAATAATGCATTTTGCACTAAATAAAGGTAATTTAGTAACATATTTAGAGCCTTAACAAACCTTTCGAATAGAGATTTAATAGAAATATAATGTATTTCAGTAAGTTCAAGACAGATTAGGTGATAATCAGAATTCTAAATTTCCTAAAACAAATAATCAATAAATTCATTTTTTCATTTTTAGATTTATTAGTCAAAAGAACGGCTAAGGGTTTTGAAACCGAAACCCAGTAAACACCGGATATAACGGTTCCGGTTATACCGAAACATTTAAAATAATTATAAATGTAATTATATATTACAAATGCTTATTGCGTATTTGTTTGCCAGAACAATTCAGCTCATTTTTAATTTTATAATAATTATAAGAGAATATCAAAGATATCCTGCATGTGACGTTTGAGCCCGGCGTTTTGAGGCCACTGGAAAATATTTTAAAATTTAATTTACATTAATTTGAGTAAAAATATATTTCGTTTTGAAAATAAATAAACGTAAATTTAGTTAAAGTCATTTTAAAATGACGCCAAAACGGTTTCGTGACAAAATGTTTAAATTAAACATGATCATTTTTATAAATTATGGTTCAATTTGATCACAATCCCCTTAAATAAATATTCAATCAGCAAAAATCTTTTTGAGATTATTTAATTAAATCGTAACTATTACATCATAATTGTTTCCCTATATAACATTTGACAAAGATTATGATGGCAGACTGATGACGAGGATAATTTCCTCGAAATATATTTATTTTATTTGGCTTTAATAAGTTTTATTAATAATTGGTCATTTTTCGATATTATGATAATTATTTAGAAATATTCAAGGCAAAATGGATGACTTAGATAATTTATACTAATATAAGGATTTTTTTGTGTTTCACCTCTGATTTCTTTATAAGTGACATAATGGTTTCTACAAAATTTGACTATGAATCAAATTTATTTAAGGTATTCACGAATTTTAGGCACAGCCTTTTTATACTAAGTTATCGGAATTATTTTAGCAATCAATTAATGAGAAAATATAATCTCTGATTGGTGATTTTATAATAATTTAATGAAAATTAAAGATTCATGAATAAAAATCAATCATAATGAATTTTCATATTTTTTGAATATTTTTATTCTCTTAGCTGCTACAAGTGTCCCAACAACAGTTGCGATCAACTGACATTTTTTATCGACTTCTTGTACACATAACCGGTTGTATAAAGATATACTGCTAAACTGACAACTATATTATGCTTACACATATATTAAGACAATAGGAAATGAACACGTGTAAAAAGGCAGTTAGGTAGATAGCATATTGATACTTTCATTTTCAATTTTATTGATTTCATGGATATTAATCACAAAAATAGTATAATTTAGAGATTTTTAAGGGGATGCTCAGTGTTGTTATCAGTATACTTATGAAAATCATTGAATTATCTCTATGGGTTGACTGGTAATTTTTATTGAATTCATACTTGATTTACTGATTAATTTTAATTATTTGAGCAATATGATATATATTTTTTATTTTACAATAATTTAATTTATGTGGAAAACATTATTTTATTCGATTTTAGTCATTTTAATGAATGTTTTAATTGCTTGAATTTGTTGCCAGAATAAAATTGTGGTGATTTTCGATGGAAAATGTTGGGTATCGATAACAATTTTGTAATACTTTAAGGAAAACTTATTTTATTGGTAAAATTCCTTTTTTATGATAATTTTAAAGGAATTTGATTGGTTGAATACCTATAGTAAATATGATTCGAATGATGGATTTTTAAGGAGTAGAGTCGGTTAAAAATAGATTTATAAACAAATTTTACCTTGTAGGTTTTTACAAAATATATTTATATTGTTGGTGTAGTGGGGGAAAATGTTATTTAAATGAAAATGATTGGTTAAGATTAAATTTTATGATATTTTAAAGGGAAATAATCAATTAAAAACAAGTTTGTTGTCATTTTAAAGGGGGTTGAGTTGGTTGAATATCTGTGTTGAAAGGGTAATTTTTTTCTAAATGGAGAATATAGAGGAGGAATTTATAATCTTTTTAGGGGGATTTGTTCAGATAGATATGAAAATGTGTGTAAATCTTTTGAGAGAGTGGAAATATTGTCATTTAAGGAGAAATGATTGGTTAAGAAGAGATTTTATGATCTTTTAAGGGGGTATTATTGGTCAAGAGATGAATTTTATTTTAAGGAGATTTCAAGAAATTTATTCGGTTGAATATCGATACAAGTCGATCATTTTTATGAAAATAATGAATATAGCTGGGATTATTGCATTTAAAGAGAAATGATTGGTTAAGAGTAAATTTTATTTTAGGGGGTAACAATTGGCTAAAAAGAGAATTTATGATCTTTTAAGGGGAAATAATTGATTAAGAACAGATTTGTTGATATTTTTAAGGGGTTGAGTCGGTTAAGTATCATTATTTAATAAGTGATTTTTTTAAAAAATAATGAATATAGTTGGTAACGTAGGGGAAATTGTTATTTGATGGGAAATGATTGGTCAAGAGAGGAATTTATAAAATTTTTAAAGGAATTTACTGGAATTAATATCAGTGTTCAAAGCGTAAATATTATCTACTTGATAGGTTTTATGAAAATCATGAATATAGTTGGTATAATGGAGTGAAAAAATGACATTTGAAGAGAAATGACTAGTTGAGAGGCGAATTTATAGTATTTTTAAGGGGATTGAGTTGGTTGAATTTATAAAATACTTAAAAAAATTGTTACTTTTTTCATTGAATTTAAGTTAATCAGAATATATCGATAAGATTTTAGTTCTAAGAAATTGATTGATTCATGTAACTATTTGTAAACAAGTAAGTATTTATTAGATTTTATTATTATATTTGTAATTAAATTAAAAACTAAAATTGACTTGTGTTTAAAAAATTTTTGTTACCTATTATTTGTTTTTATTGACAATTTTCTGAATAATTTAAATATTTACTATAATTTCCAGAAATGAAGAATTTAATAATTATTTATCCGGAAATTGTACAATTAAATACTGTGAGCAGTCGATAACATACACTAATTTTCATTCAACAAGTACCTAGAACAATTACCTAAGAATCTTATAAAATTTTAAAAAATGACCTAATATATTTTTCAATTATTTTACAACTTAGTTAATTTAATATTTTCATTAAAGTTTTTCCATAAATACTGTAACATATCGATGGTTTAACACACACATTTGAGCCATAATTATTTTTTATATTTATTTGCACATATTTTCTTAAAAATACCGAAACATTTACAATTTTTCTATCCCTGTCTACTATGGACCACAATCGCAAACCTTCGAAAACTCCATTGAAAACCTTTTAAAATGATATCTCACACGCTCGAAAAATCTTTACTTAAGTTTTATACACACACATATTTCAACCATGAAACACATGTGTATCATAAATAACACATATTGTCATTAAACCTTTTCTATGTTCCGTATCGCTGATTTTACACACAGGTATTTTGAGACATGAATATAAATATCATATTTATTCAAATATATTGTCTTAAAAATATCGATTTTATCTACATTTGTTCATTGCACACACCAACTTTTTCTATTTATTACATACTATGGATCATCTTAGTAAACCTTCGAAAAACTATTGAAAACCATGTAAATCATACCTCACATGCACAAAATATTTTTAATTAAATTATATACATACACATATTTTTATTTTGCTATTCAATATTCAATATTCAATTTTATAATCTCTGAATCCCATACTTGTTGAAAATTTATTTTATATAAAAATAATAATAAAAACTTGTCATAATAATCAAAATTTTAGTAATAATAATAAAAATAATAATAATAAAAAGTTGTAATATTAAAAATAATAATAATAAAAATAACTTGAAACTATAATAATAATAATAAAATAAGTAGTAAATTATATTTAAAAATTTGAATGACCTTGACCAACTTTTAAATGACATTGAGAAAATATGATGAGTCGTCCAATGACCTTGAAAAAATATGATGACTCATTAAATAATAATAATAAAATATTAATAATAAAAATTAAATTAATAATAATAAAAATTCAAAAATATTAAAACACTACTTATAAAAATAAGTAGTAATTTTAAATTAAAAAATGTTTAAAAATACTATGACCTTGATAAAATTTGAATGACCTTGAAAAAATATGATGACTCATTCAAATAATAATAATAAAAAGTTTTAATAATAAAAAATATTAAAACACTACTTATAAAAATAAGTAGTAATTTTAAATTAAAGTGTTTAAAAATACTGACCTTGATTAAATTTGAATGACCTTGACCTACTTTTAAATGACCTTGAAAAAATATGATGACTCATTCAAATAATAATAGAATAAAATTTAAAAATATTAATAATTAAAGCAATACTTATAAAAATAAATAGTAAATTTAAAAAAATATGGCATAGAGGAATTTTGATAACTCATCCAATGCCCTTGAGAAATTTTGAATGACCTCGAAAAAATATGACGACTCATCCAATGGTCTTTGTTTAAATGACCTAGAAAAAACTTTGGTCTTTGCACTACAAAAATTTGTACTTTTAAACTTAGGAAAAAATTGCCGGGAGGAGAGGGTTATATGTCTTTGTCCCAGCAGGCCACAATCCCACTACTAATATGAATAATTTTACTGCAACAAACTGAAATCAGTAAACAATATTATATCCAGTTGCGTATTAATCTCAAATGGTTAACGGCACCAGAAAATTGATGAGATTTTATCGGGATGCCAAATTGCCGCTGACTACAGCGCTTCACATTGACGTAAGCCACTGCATAAATGCCTCACATTGACTGTCACAATTCAGGGCGCCAGCGAGGGGATTAATGCGGCTTGCTGCCACCGACAGCAATTATCTGCCTAATTATTTCAATCAATCAATTTACTTGTTGGTTTGTTGGTTGAGAATCGATATTATCGATTTGTTGTTTGAACTGTCTATTTTCCCTGCTCAAAACTGTGATTTCATCCCTCAACAATTGAATCTGAGTGCGGCTTACTACCGTCATGTCAGCCTCCTTCAATGCCATGTCGACCATTCTCACCTGCAATCACAAATATCAATTCAATTTGCTAGAAATACAAATTTAACTTTTATTTTATCATATTGCTGATTGATTTTATTATTTTCTCCCTTCAATCTCTCAATTTCTTCCCGGTTTTGCAGCTCTTTCGCTTCCATGCGGCCCATTCTCTGCTGCAATCAGAAATATCAATATCAATATCAATTCAATATTGCAATCAGTCTTCAAACCCTCAATTCCATATTTTCATTCATCATTGATTCCATCTGACGGTTCAAATTATTGATCATAGCAACCAGCAAATTGCTATGGCAATAATTGCTCTCATTGAGATGGGCATTCATTTCGTCACTTGCCACCTCATTTATTGCACATCCAAACGTATTGAATGGGCAGCTGATTGGCCGCTTGTCGCAGTTATTCATGTGCTCCTCCATCTTGATCAGCTCGGTTTTGGTTTCACAATTTTGCCTTGGGCATTTCACAATAACTTTTGATATCCTTAAATTGATTGGATGGTCTTCAGAAACATTCCTGGTGAAATTAATCATTTGAACTTGACAATATTCTGCCTCTCCTGGACAGAATTTATCATTTGTACTCAAATGTTGCTCAATGCAATTTGAACAAAAACGACAACCGCAAGGCGCATTGCATGCATTTATCATTAAGCATTTGCAAATTCTGCATTTCAATTCATTGCTTATTTCATTATCAGACTCAAATTCATTTTCTCTCATCATTTTCCATATGTTTGTAAACATTTTGTCTAAAATTTAATAAAAATTAGTTTAAATAGCAAATAATAATTATTAATGTAAAATTAATAAAATATTTAATTGCAAACATCAAATCATTTCAACATTTTACAACTTTCATAAATCATAATTATTATATCAATTATTTCCGCTAACCTTTATAATTTCAAGTTTACACAATTTGTATATTGATGTAGATAAACAAATGTTTTATTTAAAATTTTCCATAATATTTTCCATAAATTTGAATGTGATTGGATTCGACAGAAATTCGGAAATTATTAATATATGAAAATAGAAAATTCATAGTTAATTTTCATAAATAATCTAAATTAAAATTTGAAAGTAATTATAGAACAAAAGCGGTAAATTCTTAAATTTAAAAATTAAAAAACTTATATCTACTTATTTTGGGAATTAACTAATTTGGTGGATTTCTGGGTGTTGATATTGTGGGGTTTATGGTCTGAATAACCTTGACCTCAGATGTAACTTTTCTTCGCCTCCAATGGTTACCCGTATCTAGGCAACGTTGGTGATGTAACCACTGGATTTGAGATCGCCAAAGGTGAGCGCGACACATGAACTACTCTGGCCGGACCTCAACTTGGGTTCAACGCACTGCAGTTAGAAGGTTTGCGTGCGATTTTCTTTTCTGGTCCTTTACCGTTGAATCTAATGTCATGGTGGGTTACTGGGGTTCGCTATTTATTTAAACCATCCTATTGTTACCCCGGTAACGTCATATAAATATTACTTTGACTACCACTCGGCACCCGTTGCTAAGCAACATTGGAAATGTGTTCGAGTAGGTGGATTGTCCGCAAAAAGTGAGCACTATTGCTAATACTGTAATTGCTCGGACAACCCTCGGGTTCAACGAGCTGTCGATAGAAGACTTGTGCTCGCTTTGGTCCATTCGGTCTTCTTTACTTCGTAAATATACTGTTCAAATTGATCATGATATCAAGGGAGGTGCGATAATATTATTTGAGAGCTGAATATAACCCATAAATTACATCGGTATATCGTGCGGGATGGTTACGGTGACATAGACGATTAACTAACTGAACAAAAAGGTATCATTTCAGCTTATTGGGGTTATAGGAATACAAATTACACATAAGGTTTACAACTCGATAATGCTTTATTTATCAACTCAGTACAAGTGGGCTTGTTTATCCAGATTTATTCGATAATTGAGCGGCTCGGCGTTTCGCACGCTCCTTCCTTCCAGGCCGGTGGCTACCGGTTGTTACTGTGGCTGGGGCGGCGGTCGTTGCTGAGGTGGTTGCCGATTCCCGGTATGCCAATTGGGCTGGAGCAAATACAAGGGGGTATGTTACCGCGGCCCCTTCTTGGCAGGCGGATAAAGCCACTTCTAATCCCCTCACTTGGGTTTTCAAACTCTGATTGAGTTGCCGTTCATCTGTCCACCCCTTCTGAGCAGCAGTGAGTCTGAGGTAAAGAGCCTTAGTCTTCTTTGGCTCTGACCAGGTGGACTTGATTTGTTGGACTTCCCGTGTTAATTGAATTACCTGGTCGAGAAGGTCCTTATTCGCTCGTCTGGCATGGGCAAGTTCTGCTTGTAATAGTTGGGTAGACGCCATTGCTACAATAAAAATCTTTTAACTCGGCTACTAACTCGAATAATTAAAATTATGACTAATATCAAACATAGGTTGTGAAATTTAGCTTAATGAACCATTGAAGAAACGAACGACACTTATTTATTTTTAATTTAAATAGTAACACAAATTGATGTCCGTGGTGTCAACAATCAGTGAAGTCAGGGATCTTCGAAAAATCTCCTGACTCCTTCTTCCGGAGAGTAACCGGGAATGACAAACACTGGTCGCCTCGTGTTGCGAGCCGGCCTAGTCGGATAAACATCCGCAATCCGTCCGACAGCGATGTCGTCTTCGACATTGGCTAGGTACTGCCTGGCCTTAACTACCTGTAGGTCGACCTGCCATTGAATTTCTTCCCAGCGGGCGAGGAGGTCTCGCGCGTGATCTCGAATCTTCTCAGCCGGGTACTGATTGTTATCTCGTCTATTCGTCCAACGGGTGTCGTTTTCCATTCCTAGTAATTGCAGGGCGGTCTAATGGGGTCTTCTGGGTCGGGGCTCCTTGGGGCTTGTTGCAGGCCGTGCTCGCTTCCAAGCCTGACGCCATTCTTCTGCAACATGTGTGGGGATCCACTCGAGAGACCCTGGTCTTTCTAAAATACCATTATGATTATGTGAACAGGTATAATGTAATTTCAAGGTATCTCATATTAACTGTTATATTTATTCTCGCGGGTTTAGGTTTGACTGGGCACTAAATTCTCTTTGGAGCTATTCATTTAATTCAATTTAAGGTAAGTCTACTCATTAAATCATCATAACCTTTTATTCCTCTGTTTTACTTATCGACATTGAGACATCATCCGTGTTGACCCAATTATTATAGAAGTTATTAGTATTAGTTGACATAATGCTTGTTGGAGGTGAAAATTCACTAAAGAGGCCTTACGCTGTGTAGCGTGGGAAAATTGGAGTCCGATATTTATTTGTTTCTATCTCATTAATCAATTTTCGATTTGTTTACTGACGCGAATGTCCCTAAATTTCTGCGAACGCCTAGAATATTATTAATAATGTTTTTATTCGGAATCAATAATTTGGGATTCGCGGAAATCTTTAGTTAAAGTTCAGTTATGAGAATTGGAGATTTGTAATTTAGTAATTTATCAATTTGAAATTTATGGGAGAAAATCATTATCAGTTAAAATTTAGGTAAGAGAAATGATTATCGAACTAAAATTGACGTAATAAAAATAAATGTCAATCTAATATTTATGAAATAAAAACAACTATCAATTTAAAATTTATGAGATACAAATAATGATCCATTTAAAATTTATGAAATAAAAGTAATCATAAAAATTTTGAATATAAATTACCATGGGTTGTGGGACTCGATTCCCTTGGGGCTTCTCCTCTCGGCGTCACGGTTGTAGAATTCATATTTCCAGATCTGGTTGCATAAAAAAAATTTAAAAAAAACGAAATGATCGGTTGGTAGCACTTTATACAAATCGGTGTCGAGGTGTGCACATCCGCTGCACTATGATTAATTCCATCATACCAGGATGAACACTTGTGTGAGAGAAGTTTTGGTTAATGGTCGTTAAATTTAATCAATATTTATTATTTTAGGTAAATTGTTTATGTCGCTTTACCGACGAAATGCTAAATCTCGATGATCGCGTCGGTCTACACATGAAGAGATTCGATTCGTTATTCCTGATTGATAGTAGCCCACATTCGGAAATATTTTCAGGTTTGATTTTTTAATTGCTAGTTATTTGATATCGACGTATTTCTTTAGTACGCCTTTCAGTTTGCCTACTGCCACTACACGCTTTCATGATTGAATGTATCTGGATGCGAACAAATCGGGTACGCTTGTTTGCTATCGTTAACCCATCCCAGGAAAGTCCCGATGTTGGCTTAAATCACGATTTTTCGTAGTGATGTGACAGTTTCAGAAAACCCTTCATGGTTGGTCGAGCTACGGAGATGTTATCCATTTGATCCCAATTCTGGAATGACATGCAGTTTAACCTTGGAATTTTCCTTCCTGACCTGTGTTTGGAGTTTTATTATATCAATTAGTTAATTTTGTTCTAAATTCTTTGTGGGGGTTATTTTAGCCTGCGTTGTACTTAATAAACTATAGTTGGTATAATTTTAATAATGAGGGTTTAGAGAACTTAGTTAATCTTGTTACGGGTGGAAAAGTTGTTTTGATTTCACAGGGTGATTTAGGTTTTGATAATTATTATTGCCATTATGTCCTTATCGGGTTTCCCAATAACTATTTATCAGTAACTTTAATTTATAATTTGGAAATTTCATATCAAATTTAAATTTATGAGAAATAATTACTTTAATTATATGGCGGTGATTTTAGTTTTATCGGTGTTTTGAAGGGCGCGTCTACTCTCAAACTTACAATCTGATTAAATTCTTTACTTTATTAGGGGTTTGAAGCGATTTATTTTGATAACGATTAGAAATCTATAGTTTATGGTTAAGTTGAATTTATTAATTTGTTTCAATTCATATCAACGATTTCATATTAATTTATTCCCCGTACCCTTTCCCTTTAATAGGCCTTAAACGCATTTTTTGTTTATATTATATTTAATGAGTGCCCACTGGACTACTCGGTGTGATGATTTTGAGCCGTGTATGAAATATTTTAGGTCGAGTTTACAGAAAACGAGAAACGAGGAAGTAGCCAAAAGACCCCTTCCTTATTTCTCCTTTCTTCTATTCGGAATAATATTGACGTTCCAACCCCTGCGTTCCGCACGCCGGGTCTTCACGGACACAGATCATTGGTGATATTCCACGCACTTACACGAATCTGAATTGTATGTTGATTTTACTTGTGATGTGTCTTGGCTGTGGGCCGGAAAAATTTCGAAAAATAAATTCAATTTTAACATTATAAATATTTATTAACATATTAAAAACAAGATACAAATTACTTGACTAATTCATTCCAATAAATCATAAAAATACATCTCCCCCACGCCGACATCCAAGCAGAGCTCTATCGAGGTTGCGAGGACGGGACATGGAGAGAGAGTTTCCAAATAAAACTACTGCTCACCTAAAAAACTAATTCAACGTAGATTTTTAAAATTCGCAAATATTTTCGGTTCAAAATGCTTAAATTTTATGTGAAAATGTATCGGTATTTATACCTATTTTCTGTCCCTAACCTCGCGTGTTAATTTTGATTTAGTAAAACAAAATTCGGCCTTGTTATTTTCTAGTGTATTCTAATCTTTATTTTTATTATTTTTCCAATTTATTTTGATAATTTTTATTTAAAATTTTTATTGAATTATTTCTAATCCAAATTCTTGATTTAAGTTTCATTTTCATGAAATTTTATTGATTTATCAAATTTCGGTCGAATTTGTTGGGTTTTCATGTTATATTTGTATTTGTATCGTGCGGATCTTGTTGCATTTTGTTATTATTTTAATTTATTTTTATGTTTATTTATTTTATATGTAATTATCTTTTTCTCATATTTTGTTAGGTTTAATTGATGTTTTAATAGGTTTGAGTTTGAATTTGCATGTTATGTTTGCATGTGTATTACCGATCCATTTAAACATTTTACAAGGCCGCATGTATTCTGGCCCAACAGTCATGTAACTTATCATTTGACTGGTTCACGGTTTTTAATAAGTCTATTCTTATTAACATAAGTCATACAGATAACGAGAGTCAATTCTAATTCTTTATTAAATGACAACACTTTTGGAGTTATTCCTTATTCAGTTGAGCAGCGAAACGCTTGGCACGCTCGCAACGGCCGTCGCATCCCCATAGGCTAATTGCGCTGGGCCGAACACTAAGGGGTAGATACCACCGCACCCCCTTAGCACGCCGATAACGCTACCTCCAGGCCTATTATTTGAGTCTTCTGATTTTGGTTGAGCCGCTTTTCTTCAGTCCATCCTTTCTGTGCAGCTGCCATATTTTGATATATCGCTTTGACTTTTTCGGCTCCACCCAGGTTGCTTTAATCTGCAGCACTTCTTTTGTCAGTTGCAGTATTTGATAATATAATCTCTTATTTATCTTCTGTGCTTTCTCAAACTTGCGTTGTAAGATCCGACATGATTCCATATCTATAATAGAGGATTTTCATTAATTTGTACAACTTTTCACAAGTATTTAGTTATTTCATATATCTAATTACGTCAAGAAATTTAATATAGCAATTCACTAGGATCTCGAATTATGATATTATATTTTATTTTTTATAACAAGTAGAGTAATTCGGCTCGCGGCGACATCTGTTGATGTGCCGCCTCGGGCGTTCCCGAGTATAAGGATGCTCACGATGGCCATCGAGTCGATCTTCTTCTATTCTCAAGTGATGGGGAAGTATCTTCCGTGGGACCACCACGTTGATTTCCGCTGACCTCTTATTGATTCTGGGGTCGTCGAGATTAAATGAGGTGTTGTACGGAGGAGCATATCCATCCGTGCTGGGGATATCTTCGTTGATTTCGGCTAAATAGCGTCGGGCTCTCTCAACTTGTGCGTTCGTCTGACGCTGATGTTCCTCGAGGCGAGCCAGGAGAAACTCAGCTTGTCCCCGAATTTCGCGGGCCGGATTGCGTCCAGGCTCTCGCTTTATAGCGATGAACGGGAGATCGGCCTCCTCCGAATCCTGTTGCGTGCCCTATTGGGACTCCTTCACTGGGGAGACGATTACGTCTTTACCTAACTCAATGTAGCAATTACTAAATTACCGATCGCAACAGGCGGTTGGTTGATTTGGTTCTGGTAGCATCTATCTTTGGAAATGAGTGGCCCCTATTCTCGGGTTTACTGTAGCGTCAGTTGGGAACTACGATGTATCTCATTTATTACCTAGTAAGGATGATGACTTCCACGGGGAATCGTGCTACCGAGTTTGTTGTAGAAATCATTGCCTAAATCTCGTACTTGGTATTGTTACGCCTGATCACACGACGTGGTTATCTCAACTTGTTCTAGTCTCAATTTATTTTCGCGGCACAAAACATATTGATGTTGGGCGATTTGTTTCGGGATACGACACATTTGCATATTTTAATGTTATCTCGGTTGGGCAAAATGTATAGATGCTGGTATGGCTGATTTATTCTATCGACAATGAATGACGGTAGGCGACTGGTTGGCGAGAGAGATGTGAATACTTCATGGCATTTCATATTATTTGTCTGAACGCATTGTAAGGAGCGATGTTTATGCAAGCTACGGTGTCGTCATTCGCTGGCTAAATTACTATCTGATGATTTCTCATGATGAATTCGAACAGCATTTAAATAAATCGTTGATTTCACACATTATATTTATCAAAAAAGGGCATAATCATAATTCGATATGTCTGTCTCAATAGCTCGCCTTCTGAATGGAATTTGCGTTAGGAAATCGGTCTTGTCAAATATCTAAGCCTCAAAGTTACGGTAAAATGTTTATAAACAGGGAAAAAATAATTACCGTCTCGGTGAGAAAATTTGTGGTTCATAATAATTTCGTCGTCATTGATTTCCTGTGTCCTAGCTCGAGGTTCCCTGTATCAAGTGTCTAGATTGCATACTTTTAGCGGTGATTTTGATAAATGACGGCATTCCGATGATCGACAGAATATATATGCGTATGGGTGGTGTGTACAGCGAATTTGTGTCGCATACTATTTCTGTCCTAAATGTCAATCGACCTAAATTTCAATCATTTCTTATCGTTTCCCTCATGAATAATTAAATGTTTGCAAATCCCAGCAAGACATGCTGGTGCAATCAAATTTACAAAGTCGACATATGTGCACGGAATTGCGTGGGCGGACTTCTATATGATTTTTGTTGGTTAGATGGATATTTTGATCGATTTGGAGATTGTTAAATGTCAGGGGATTTCATTTACGATCGGATTGATTTTCCAAATCAGTTTATTACTTTTAATAATTATTGTCGATTTATTGGAAGCATAATTCGATAGGGAACAATTTGGTCATCGTGGCAATTTTCATAACAATTTTGGGTCGCTCTAAGTTGGATCACTTTAACGTAAATTGCAGTAAGTATTAATTTATGATTAGAAGTGTCATGAATAATTAATGACCTTTAGACTTCCCCTTTTTCGGCAAGTCGGAGTATGCTCTACCCCCGTATTTCCTTCGGATTATCTTATTGGGACGACCTCATATTATTCCCCACTCTGGGTCTCTCTTGGGATGGCCTTTATGGAACGTAAATGATTATATTTCGGAGTGTGAAGAGTCAGTGCAATGTATTCCTTTCTGAATTAATGTTTATCCCGGCATCCCTTTGATCTTATGCTTATTGAATACATTTTTTATGCATGTGTATTGGTTCGTAAATATATTTATTCCTATTGTTTTGAGATGTCAATTTTCCGAGTCATTATTTTCAAATTTGAGTGCTTGCGTTTCAGAGTCATATTATTTTAACAAAAGTTTCATTATGATATACCAACATTAACATTTATCACCTTACCATGTTACTTATAGCAAAACAGTTATCCATCTCGGTGATTTAAGGTTTCCGTTGGTCATTTTAATCACTTTATCTAATAAATTTCGTTATTGAGAGGAGATGTTAGGTCATTTATTCGTTTCTTATTGAATTGAAAATACACTAGTAAATGTGCGACATAAAAGCAATTTTCATTACAAGTTGTATATCTAACGGGAGATTTGATGGCGTGATTAATTAGCGGTTTTGCAGTTCTACGTGTAAATTTAAAATAATTTTTTAAGTCGACGAAATTATGGGCGTCCTACCTTATCGACTGTGATTTTGTGGTTTAGTTGTAGCAAAATCTGAGAACAGAAGACTAGATTTTTATTAAAATTATACCATATTTATTATCTTTACTTTTAGTATCACAATTTATTGGCATAGCAATGATTTATTTCGAGGTAATACCCCTTCACCTTCCCTAGATTGACCTTAGGATAAAATTGTGTTAACATTATGAGTTTAGGAGTGTCACTGGACTACTCAGTGTTTTTGACTTTGAGCCGTTTGTTATTAGAATTTAGGTCGAATTTATAGGAATTGAGTGATGATGAAGTAGCCAAAAGACTACTCCCTCCTCAACCCAGCTTCCCCTATACGGAATAATAATTTACGTTTCAGCTACTGCGTTCTCACGCCGTAGCCTTCACGGGCACGAATTATTGGCGGACTTACACCGCACTTACACAATTCGATGGGGGTATGTATAGTTTATTATCTTGCGGTGATGTGTTGGCTGTGGGCCGGAAAAATTTCGACATAGTTGACTTCGTTAAAACTTTTATTTGAAATATAAATACATCATAATATAATAATTGGCATTCGGCATTTCATTAATCATCAATCATAACTCTTCCACACGCCGACGCCCAAACAGAGCTCATATGAGTTTGAATGGCCGCGACGTGGAGAAAGTTTTCGAACATTCTTCCACTCACATTGAAAATTCGTCTATTTTTCACTGGTTAAGACTAACTGAGGTTTTTTGTTACAAAAACTGATTCGAGTTTTTAAACTGATTAAACTGATTAAAATTATGTAAAAATGAATTGGTATATATACTTATTGTACAACCCTAACCTTGCTTGTTAAATTTTATGTAGTAAAACAAAATTTGACCTTGTGAATTTCTGGTATATTCTAATCTTAATTTGATTATTTTTGTAATTTAATTTGACAATTTTGATTTTTTAAATGAATTGTTTCCAATTCAATTTATTTAATTTTTGTTCCATTTTCACGGACTGTCGCTTTTTTTTGGTAAATTGCCAAATTTTGGTCAAATTCTCATGTTCTCATGTTATTTTTATGTTTATTTCGTGCGGATCTTGTTGCACTTTTTTATTATTTTAATTTACTTTTGTGTTTTCTCGATTTTATATTTAATTATTTCTCTCCTATTTTAGCATGGTTATTTGATGTTATATGGATCTGATTTTAAATCTGCCTGTTGTATTTGCGTTCGTGTTACCGATTCATTTAAACAAAATCGTCTTGGCCCAACAATATTTTGAAACTATATGGTTGTTACCCAGACAACCACATACAAATATCTTTCGCTTACCACTCGGCACCCATTGCTAAGCAACGTTTGAACTGTGCTCGAGTGGGTGAATCGTCCTCAAAAAGTGAGCGTTATTGCTAATGCTATAATTGACCGAACGATCCCTGGGTCCAACGAGCTGCCGATAGAAGGCCTGTGCTCGATTTCGATTTTTAGGTCCAATTGCTTTCTTATCTCCTTCAAATGTTAATCGAAACTGTTATCTCATTTATCTTTATGTCCATTCGTTTAGTCCTTCTTATCGTTGTCCGTGTTGATGATTTTTCTATGACCTGTAAACCCTTTTTTATGTTAAATACCCACACAATATCTCTCTTACCCTTATCTATATTATAACTACTATACCCCTATTATTGTTACTAGTATTATCATTTTTCCTATCATATGTGTGTTGGCGTATTTCGAAAAAGCACAGTAAAGTCGATAAAACACCAAAATGATAAAAGTGCAACATTAATTAAAAAATTTTTAAAAAGTCGAAAGTAATATTGATCGGGGGAAATTGGTATGGTTGAACGCCAAATTGAGAGACGAGTCCAGTTGATAGCATTACGGCTAAGTATCTCATTACTAGTGACATTCTTAATGATGCACAGTATGGCTTCTTGGTACGTTCTAGAAAAACATTCTAAATCTCAACTACAATGCCTATCGCCTTAAAAACAATACTGGCACAAAGTGCAGATTATGTCACCTGGATGAAGAGACTCAGGCCCATGTGTTCAATCACTGCCATGCCAAGCCTAATGCTAGAAGAATTAAGCATGAAAACGTCTTAATAAGCATAATTGCCTACTTAGAGAAAATTGGATTTGAGATTGATGTAGAGAAATCACCAAAATATCTCTCAAATCCTACAAAGCTAAAACCTGACATGACGATCAGATCAAAAAGGAACAAAGAAATACATGTTCTAGATCTGAAAGTACCATATGACTCAAGGGAAGGCTTTGATGAAGCGCGAGAAGGTAACCATGTCAAATACAAAGATTTGGCATTAGAAATTGGACAGGCATTCAATGAGAAAGCAACTGTATCTGCCATAGTGATTGGATGCCTGGGAACATGGGATAAGAAAAACAATGCCCTACTGGCAAAGATTGGATTGACTAAGGCTGAGATCAGTCTCTTGTCAGGATAGCATGCCCTAAGGCGGTGATCGCATGTTATCACATTTACAGGGAACATGTGTCTTATAATATAAGTGCCATTTCCTTGCCCTTTACCTTAAAATGAGTGTATATGTTACAGCAATGCTGGTAATTGCATCGGCGTTGCAGACTTGTGTATGTGTGTAAAAAACAATAGAATCTGTTGGGCTATAAGCCATCATTAAAACAAAACCAAATGACTAGGAAAAAGTCATGTCGAAAAATTATGAGAATGGCTATTAGAACACAAGCACGCACCGCAAACAGAAATTAAAAATATAATAAAAACATTAAATAAAACAAAATAAAAAATAACATAATTAATTAAAACAAATAATTAATAAATTTTGCACGAAAAATACATAGAAAAATAAAGTAAAAATACAAAACCGCCAAAACCTTGCAAAATAAGGTTTAGAAAATACACAGGCGGAGGAGGCGACCAGAATAAGAATCAGCAAAAAATAAAAATGCAAATTTAATAAAATTAATACTAAAAGATTAAGAAAAATAAATAACAAAAGAGAAAAATATAAAATTAAATAAAAATCATCAAAACCCCGAAAAAATGGCCAAAAAAGATTCGAAATTAGCTGATTGGTCGCACACACGCACGATAACAGTATAAATACAATAGCCATTGTCATAATATTTAACCTTAAAAAAATTTTTTGAAAACTTAAAATTTTGAATCTAAGATTTTGAACTTTGGTAAGCTTGTATTTCATTGAATAAATTTTTGAAATGTTTATGGTTTTAAGTTTTTAATTTTAATCATGGATGGTCCTTTTAGTATCAACGACAGGTCCCCCTAATTTAATATTATTTTATACATGCTGTAATTTGTGGAAGATGGCTTGGCAGGATTCAATTCCCTCAGTTGATTTTGAGGGATGTTGATGTGCTGCCTTGTCGTCAACCACCCTTCGGTGTCTGCCGGTATGGTCAGGTCTCGTCACACTGATCGCGGAGTAGGACGCCGTCGTACTTCACCGTGGCGGCCATTGCAATGTTGGTCGGAGCGGTAGGGAAAAAAATACGGGAATATCGACACAGCTAGGGCGAAAACATTCAAATGAATGTTTAGGTAGGGATGCAATTTTTGTTTAAAACCTGTTGAATTTTTATATGAAAAGGGACGACTAGGGTTAAGTCAGTAGAAACAACTAAATGTATCAGAAAAGTGAAATTTTTCTCTTTATTTTTTTTGTTTTTGTAAGAAGTATTCTTATCGAACATTTCCAAATAAAAATTATTTTTTCATAAACTCAGCAAATGACTGGAGCATCAGAATTTTTTTTTCTTTTCTGCATCGAATGTGTTTGTTTTACTAGTTCTAATGCCAAATAGGACATCTGCACAATTAATATCAAACCATGAAATGAATGCAATAGAGAATGTTTGAGGAATGTTCGGATTAATTAATCTTAAATTTTATAAATATTATATTTAATTTATTTATAAATATAACCCATTAATGGAATTAAACTCTCCCTCGTTTAGTCAGGACAATCACAAGAAAATCCTTCTGAAAATTTTTCTCAAACGTTTACAATAATCTAAAATTCTCTTTCTCAAAATGGAGCCAAGATACAAAATCCCCAAATCATCGCGAAAATCAGACGCCACGCCATTACAGTTGAACCACGAT
This sequence comes from Schmidtea mediterranea, assembly GCA_022537955.1. NCBI lineage: Eukaryota > Metazoa > Platyhelminthes > Tricladida > Dugesiidae > Schmidtea > Schmidtea mediterranea. Next base: position 810,530 of record CM039680.1, read on the forward strand.
TTATGCCAACAGAAATACAACAAACTGTTCGCGGAGCACGAACGCACGCTCGACACGTGGTTCGCTCCCGAAGCGGTCAAAATCCTCCAGGATAAAATCCACCGGCTGTCTAGATGCCGAGAGGATTTAATTGCAGAGAACCGGGCTCAGCGAATCATAATCAACGACCAGAGCGCCGTCTTGGTAGCATCATTCACGGAAGCCGAACTGGTAAAACGACTAGCGGGTCACGATCTAGCATTAAAGTTGAATTTGATCCCCGCGAACCATCTTCCGGAAACAACTCAAGCTGGTCCAGCTCAGACACCCAGGACCAGCAAGAAGCACCATCCCAGCAAAAATCGTCGTCGCCGTGAATGACGCCGGGCTGAAGGCCTCACAATCTTGAATAATGCTGCGCAAGTGCTGGAAGAAGCCGCCGCACTCGTCGGGGAGCAGCACCCGGAATTTGTGAAAGAAGGTGACACCACACTAACCCCGAAAAGATCAGAAGAACATATGCTACCAATTCAGGTGAAAGAAACTGACGAGATGCAAATATGTCTGGACATCTCACCCGTCCACAATTCCACAACGACAACGAAGGAGAGATCGCCGACTCTCGCGAGCTGCTGGATGGACGAATTCGGAGAAGAATTATGTCATACCGTTCCCCAGGTTGGAACCATACCATTCCAACCCCTCCGGAACAAACGAAAGTTCCCCGTCGATATCGACGAATGACTACCCAGTGGAAAGAAGGACGGACTCCATTCTCCTGATATTATTTATATATTTACATACTAATTATATTTTCTGTGATTTATTTTTGTTCAATTTTGTATAAATCTAATAAAAGTATATTTTTGTAATTCTTGTTCTCTTAATAATTTCTGATTTCTCTAATTAATCGAATTATGAATGGATGCCTAAAGTCTGGTTGGAGTGCATTATGATGTTGATAGAACCTTATGTATGCATGAAGTAGGTTGAGAAAGTTCTTATTTCACTCGTAAAGCCGAAATTAAGAGATCTCAGTTAACAGAACAATAAAATTTCAGTTTCCATTATAGAGATACTAATGATTAAAAAGCAATTGTGATTAAGAGATGAAATAAGCATTCTCGGAGGAGTTTAGTTTTCTTAAATTGTTAATGAGGTTGTGTTAAACCCAAAATTTCGGCCGATATAATAGAAATTTCGATAATTTACATAACAATTTAAATTTTCACATGTTATTTAAATAAAATATTTTATGATTTAAAACAAATTTCTAGGTTAGAAAAATTTACCTATTTTCAGTAGTTTAGGCAATTAAAGCCGGAAAATTAGATAAATTAGAGAAGCCGAATTTTAAATATTTATTTATAAATATTTTTTTTTTAAAGTTTCTAAATCATCATATTTAAATTTCATTAATTAAATACCTAAAATTGGTCTTTGCTAAATTAAATTAATAACGATTAGATAAGTGACTAAACGTCTGATAAGGGTACGGTTTACTACAATCTGCACTAAATATTTTGCTATGTATTAAAGTGACTAGGGGAAAACAATGTGCAGGACGTATGCATGGGTTCGTCATAGAATGATGGGAAAGATGTGCACGGATATCGAAAAAGTTAAAGGAGTTAGGTAGACGTAAGTCCTTCTATCGGCCGTCAGGAACTCGAAAGCGAGATTATCACAAGGAGTAGTCTTGGAAACGGGGCTCACCTGCTTGTGGACTCTCGGCTGCTGTATACAGTACCAACATGGGCTTGCCTATGGGTATACAGTGGTTAGATTAAAATTGTGGGGCGTCGGGATAAGAAAGGAAATACCCTAGGGAATGCAAGAGTAGTCGAGGAAGTAGTTTGGATGAATGAGCTTAGATTAAAACAAAATTAATTCTACCCTGTACGCCAACAAATCTGATGCTGAGCTGCGCTCGCATATTTTAGCCGTAAGGCCGAGTTTCGATTAAAATAAAATTTTGAAAAAAAAAAATAAAATAATAGTAAAAATTTAGTGAGGGGTCCCTAGAAAGTAATATAAGATAAAAAAGAAAATTAATTAAGAAAAATTAATTACTAATGGGAAGCCCGACGCAATGGGAAACCCGAGAGATGTGGAAAACCCGAGAGATGAGGAAAACCCGAGAGATGAGGAAAACCCGGCGTGTAGACGGAATAATATAGCAGGATAAATTGGCCTAAACAACATTAAATGGGCGCCACTTAGTTACGGAAAGGTAATTATTTCGTAATTAGTAATTTAGTAATGGACCAAACGTGTTGACAAATGTCGGTCTGTGGAAAGTAATTATTATTAATAATTTAATAATGTAGAAAATATTGTTGACAATCGTCGGAAAACAGTCTGAGCAGGGGTATAAAAGAAAAAGGGTAAAACACGAAAGGACAGTCATTATTAACCAGATCCGAAAGAGCAGATATTATTAACTAGAGTGGATCGACGTAAATGAGCAGTAACTAGGTTAGTAAAGGAATTTAAATCCAAGTAAAGTCAAAATTATCTATCAGAAAGGATGTTTCTCCCTTGGACAACCTACCCTAAGATAATCAGAGTCATACGGTGGTTAAAAGGTGCAAATTAATTAGTGAAATTGTGATTACAAACATTGAAATAAACGGATCGAGTTGTAACTGTGATAAAGTGCAAAATAAAATTATTCTGTGTTGGGTTTGCTATTTGATTCAAAAAGGACACGATGAGTCAGACGGAACCGACTTTCAATAATAATAACCCAAAATGTGTTACATCTATTAATTGGTACTGCTATTACATTTATTATTATTCGTATTACTACCATTACCATTATATTTATTATTATTATTGTTATTATTATTATTATTATTATTATTATTATTATTATTATTATTATTATTATTATTATTATTATTATAATGATTATTACTATTATTATTATTGTTGTCATCATTATTATAATTACCATTATCGTTACTATTATCATTATGATTATTAAATTTATCGTAGGGATTCGTCCTTATTCTTCAGCTTTGTAGAGATATTTTACCTATATAAAATTGTAGCCGTACTCCATCCATATCTTACAGTTTTCGATAAAGTATTTTCATTGATTCGGAAAGTTTGAGCAGCGTTCCGCCCTATTTTTCGGTTTTATAAAGATATTACACTAACAATTGAACAACATTCCACTTTTACTTTACTATTTTCGATAAGTATTTTAATAATTTCGGAAAATTTGATTAGCGTTCCGCCGTTATTTTACAGTTTTATGATAAATATTTTAACTATTTCAGAAAATTTGCGCAGCGTTCCGCACATATTTTCCGTCTCAACTTAAATAATTTACTTAATTCTTACATATTATTTAAAACATTATTTTTTCTTAATTTTATTCGTTCGGATTAATCTTTTGCCGATGGCTATTCATTTAACTGTTGCAACGATTTCACTATTTTCCCCTCTACCCTTTCCCTCTCTTGACTTTATGATCTATTTATGTTCATATTATGTTTAATGAGTGTCCACTGGACAACTCGATTTTAGTGATTTTTAGCCGATTGTGGTTAAAAAGTTTATGTCGATTTTATCGAAATTGAGTATTATTTAAATTATTCTTTTCCATGATTTTAGTCGTTCGGATTAATCTTTTTCCGATGGCTATTCATTTTAAATGTTGCAAGGATTTCGAAATTTTCCACGCTACCCTTTCCCTTTCTTTTTCCTTATGATCTATTTATGTTCATGTTATATTTAATGAGAGCTCATTGGACTACTCGGTGTTACTGATTTTGAGCCGATTGTTGTTTAATATTTTATGTCGATTTTATCGAAATTGAGTGCAAGAAAGTTGAGCCAAAAGACCCATCCACGAGCTACCCTCTTTCACTATTTAGTTCGATGATTTAACGTTTGGGTTCTTGCCTTACGCATGCCAGAACCTTAACGGCCACGAACTATTAGCGGATAAACCGCACTTACACAGTTCGGTAAGGGCGTGAGATTTTAATTACTTGCAGTTTGTTTTGGCTGTGGGCTTAATAATAAATAAATAAATGTTACCGTACCAGTTGGGTAAAAGCTTCGAATGCATATAATTGTTTATTCACATAGTTGTCGGAAGTTCATAAATAAACATTGCCAGTTCACAGCTTCATAATTCATTGTTCATAAATAAAAAATTTCAATTCGCAGCGTCATTTTACCAATCAATACGTTCATATTGAACTCATCCATGCGATTCAAGTTAACTGTAACGCACACTAACCCAAATAAAACTACTAAATTAATTTTCAGCGTAAAACCGAAAATTAAGACTGAAAAATAAGCTTAAAATTTGTCAAAACACATCAGTACCTATAATTTGACCTTAACCTTGCGTGTTATTTTTACTGCGATAAAACAAAATTTGACCTTGAAATTATTTGTGTTATCTAAATCTAATTTTTATTAATTTCTTAATTTAAATTGGCAATTTATTTATTAAATTTTTAAATAGATTTATTCAATCAAAAATATTTTATTTTTATTCATTTAATTCATTAATATTTTACTATTATATAACTTGTCGTTTTTTCGGTCAAATTTTCTTATTATTATGTTATTTTTTTATGTAAATTTCGTGCGGTTCTTAATGCGTTTTGTATTTATTTTATTTTACTTTTATGTTTTTTGATTTTATATTTATTTATATTCTCTCAGATTTTAAGGTGTTTAGTTGGTGTTGTATGTTGTATTTTAAGTTATCTTGGTGCTGGGTTTTCGTGCTGTATTACTGATGGATTTAAATAATTTTCAAGGCTATTTGTGTTCTGGCCCAACACTAAAAAATAATAGCAAAACGATTAAAACTGAAAAACTTTACAGAAATTACCAAATTAATAGAAATAGATGACATTTTATAAAAAGTGTATGAGCCATGATTTCGCGTTTTAAATTGATCCAGAAAGATATTTCTAAACATTTAATATAAGTTCACTAATTTTAGGTATTTTAGTATGTCCAATTGGCTAGTGCCTCAGACTCTGATTTATCAGATCTCTCACGATGTATGATTTAATTATTGATGCTGTCTCAGAAAAATCAAGATCTACACCAAAGTCTTTGTTGGTGTAAGGGAAAAACCTTTTAACAACTGGTTAATAACGCTTCCTAATGAGTGTACCCCTTCTATTTCTAGTACAACCTCACAATCTACAAACTGATTTGGGTAGTAAATTTAATTAATTATTTTATTTAATTTATTTTAGGTAAAGAATTTTATAATACCAATAAATGTTGGTGATGTTAGAGTTCCACTATTAAAATCTATTTGGATTAAAAGATATGATCAAGGAGAAATTGTTCAATTAGAAATAAAGAATCCAATGTACCTTCCAGTATCGTATTCAACTATAAACATCATTGAAATAAATATTCGGGATGATAGTGGGAAATTAAATTTAGCAAAGATACCAAAACACATTTATCGTTACATTTTAGAAAACTAAATGACTAAAAAAGATTTTTACGTGAATTTGTCCGGTAGTAGTTTCCAAATAATGAAGCTGAAAAGTTTAATGTAGAATTTCCAAATCAGATTTACTTGGATGGGGATTAGGAAGTTTCTTTAACTGAATTCACTTTTGTGTACAATAATTTTCTGTTTTATAACAATTCTCATATTAAATATATTAGGAGTACATTACATAATAGTTATTAATATTTTTATTATATTGAAGGAAACTATACAATTAGTCACAACTCTACATTTTATCTGATATATATTGACAATAAAATTTTGAACATTAATTGTAAATATTTTCCATTCAAAGTAACATTTGATAGTATTGAAGAAGCTTATTGCTTAGAATTTAATAAAAAAGAAGTAGGTTTTAACGATGAATTGAATCAGATACGTACACCAAATAAGAAATCAAAATTTGATACTATACGATTAACGATAACGTATTATTATGATGTAGAGTATACTGAGACATTTGAAGAAAATTTATTCATTACTGAACTTTCACAAGTCACTGATCAGTTAATGACATCTTATCCCCATCCGTTCAAATATTGTGAAATTAAACAAGGTCAACTTGTTAAAATTGAATTGGAAGATGATGTTAGTAGTGTTAAATTTAGTAAGCTGTTGGCTCTTAGTTTGGAATTAATTGAAGAATCATATATTGAAAAGATCATTGTTGGATCTAGTTTACCAACTATAATGCAAAGAAATATACAAATGATGATTTATACAAATCTTATTGAACCAATTCTTGTGGGTGAATTAAGTGTTCCCTTTCTTAAATGTGTTTGGATAGAAAAACATAAAAAAGACGATCTTGTTCAATTCATTGAGAAAATTCAAATGTATTTATCAGTATCATCCTCGTATATAAACAATATAGAAATCAATATTCGTGATGACAGCAGAAAACATATATTTGGCAAACAATATAAAACCTACTTGACATTACATTTCCGTAAAATAAATGTGTAATCCAGACATTGTAAACCTTTATGGCACCAATCAAAATGGTGGAGATTTACCATAATTTGTAGGTAAACAGTACTGATATGTTTAGTTAAAAACAATTGGGCGATTTGCACTACCTACTCTTAAACGTTTTGAAAATTTTGGTATGAAAACTGCTAATGACGTAATAAATAATAATGCTCAAATCTTACCTGCTTTAAAATCAAATGCAATATCTGAAATTAAACATTCTATGCCAGCTGTAACGGAACACCTACCTTCTGTTATTAACAAAGTTTCTGATGTATTTAATAAAGAACAAAAAGTTGGAACAATTAAACGACAAGAAATTAGCAAGAAACATATAAACAAAAGAATGAAAGGATACGGAACTATATTCCAGTCATGATTAGCGCAAAATCAGAATTATGCATCTTTGATAGACCATCTCGTCAAGCAGTAATTGAAAATGGTTCTTTTGAAGATATTTATCCAGTCAATTCAAATACAGATCCAAGAAACACCTCAATTCAATTTTACATCAATAGCTCTCATATTGAATACTTGGATTTGAAAGATACATTACTCTACATCCAAATGAAAGTTGTAAATAGCAAGAAGGAAAATTTATCTAATGAATCAGATGTTACTGCAAACAATTTCTTTTTCCAAACTCTTTTTAAAGATGTTGAAGTAATTTTAAATTCTACTAAAATTGAAGGAAGTAATGATGTATTCGCACACAAGGCAATGATTGAAACTATTATTAATTACAATCACGATACAAAACATACTTGTTTAGGTGGAATGGGTTACGACGAAAATGACTCAAAAGGAAAAATTTGGATTTCAAAATCAAAACCAATCAGTGTTTGTTCCCCACTTCAATTAGATTTCTTTGATCAACCAAAATATTTATTACCTGGTGTTAGTGTTCAAATTAAATTAACAAGATTCAATACTGAAAGAAGTTTGCAAATCATTAATTAAGTTTATTACCCAAATCAGTCTGTAGATTGTGAGGTTGTCCGTCTTTAAACAATTTTTTAATTGCAATGACCATTTAATTAGCAGATTTAGTTTTTGTTGGAATAGCACGGGCATATCTACTGAAAACATCAATACAAGTTAAAATATATTTGTACCCATTGTTGATTCTCGAAAAAGGTATCATTTCCATCAAGTACATTTGTCACAAATCATTGATTCCTCTTGTTTTGTATGGTCTGGTTGGGAATCTTTTCAACATTGGTTTATTTAAACTATATGCTAGTTGGTCTGATAACCATTTTGAGTCTCTTTTTTAGAATTAATCACTCTTTTTGTTAATTTTCTACACCACCAAAACCATCTGGATCTTTTGGGTTTGTCCATATTGTTTTGAGTGGATTTTTGTTTAATGGTTCCTTCATTATTACAACAAGATGTTAAAATATTTTAATCAACTTTATCTGATTTAGAGTGTTGTAAACCCATTAAGATCTTAAGGATGAAATTGCATTAATTGCCGATAAAACTATAGGAATTAATGTAACCAAGAACCCACCCTTTTGTTTATACATTATTCTTTTCATTAAGCGTCTATTTTTAGTGTTTATCAATAATAAAAGGGATCTCTTATGTATTTGTAATACCACTCTTTTAGCTTTATTAATATTTACATTTCCCCGTACTATATTTTCAATAATTTCAAGCATATCGTCAATAACAAATGGAGGGAAAGCTTGTAAAATTGTTATTCTTTTATTATTTTGAGTTTTTACCAATGTATTGAAATATGGCAGACTACGTTAAAATTTCATGTTTACTATTTACAATCCTTTATTATTGTTTATAATTTGATCCACTTCTTTTTCTTTAAATTCTTCTTTAAAGTAAACCATCACTGCATTGTTGTGTAAAGTCAAAGAATAAATATCCGTGGGGAACACTTTTAGCATCTTGGAATGATTCAATTAAAAATTTTCTATTGTTTGAATAAGCTTGCCTGGCTAAGAAATCGATAATCGTTTGGTTACGAGGATTTTTGAAAATAACTAGGTATTGAACATTTAAATTACGAGTTTTATGACTTCCTCCTTGATGAAATAAATTTTTTGCTATGAAAATAACAGTAACTCTGCAATGTCTACTGATTTTTGTGAACAAGTTATTGAAATCTTTTTCCTAATTTGCTTCTTGATACAAATCATCTATAATTATTACATCGCCTCGACGTAACCTAGAAGACCATTTTTTATCAAATCCCTTAACTATTGTCATTTTCAATTTACAAAACTGATTTTGTGTTAATCCATGTTCTTCATCTGCACCCCTATGCCAATATATTTTATTGAATTTTGATTTGAACATGTTTGACTGCAATAAATTACATACAAATAGTTTTTCTGCTCCCACTTGGCCATACAATTTGATATACTGCATCATTTAATAATTCCATTTAATTTAATTTAATTTAATTTAATTTAATTTGTTTATAATTTGATAGATAGCTGAAAATGATTAGTAATATTAATTATAGAGGAAAATGTGAAGTAACCGGAATGAAGTTCCCGACCGGAAAACCTCAATATGTAGTGGATAGAAGTGGAAAATATCCAATCTTATTCTTCAAGAGCGGAAAATGCAGGATAATGGGATACAAAAGACCAATACAGGAAGGTGATCTCAAATATCAGATTCAAGACTTACAAATTCAATCATTATCTTTGAATATTGACATGGGTTGTCGAATCAACTTGTATGATTTGTCTACCAAAACAGAAAACATTTACGAATCGGAACTGTTTCTAGCATTAAGACTTTTCAAGTATAATCCACTTTGTGTGAATGTATTTACAAGCGGAAAAGTCGTTGTCATGGGGATAAAAACACTGGAATACCACAGTCTAGTACAAGAAATATTTAATTTTGTAAAACTTTTAATTAATTATCTTAATACCGACGAAGAAATACTAGATTATTTATTAAGCACTAATTGTGTTTAAATAAATTGAATTCTGACGATTGTAAAAATTAAAAATGATCGACGAGTAAGAAGCATACGTATTCGAAACAATTCGGATGAAGATGGAAAAACTCTTTCCGAATATGAAAAACAAGCTTTCGTATAGTACTCCTGAATATTTGGCTACACTGATCTATCAAATGACAGGAATCAACATCGAATAAATTGTACGGATGCACTACGAATCAGTCCAAGGAACTGGTTTGAAATGTTTAGATGACTGCATTGTTTGTGCAGATCCCTCAATGTTGACTTGTTCATTTAGCCGCAGATGGTGCCGGGATTACAAGAAGAAAGAAGTTGTACATATTTTGTTGGCTGAACTAAGTTATTATTATTAGCAGATTTGTGATGATGTAAATTAAATAAATTTTGATCTTTTTACTTGTTTATTTTATGTGTTTATGTGTTGATAATTAGATTTTTATAAAGTTTTCATAAAGCTTTTAATTGTTTGAATTATTATTATTATTAATATTATTATTTTGTTAACACTAAATTTCTTTGAAAATTTGATCGTTATCAATATGTATAAAAAACTTATTGAAAAATTATACTAAAAATTTAACTTAAAAATCATGCTAAAAGTTCTATTTAAAAATCATATATAAAAATTCATCTATAAAATACTAGTTAAAACACTAATTTTAAAATTTATCTTAAAAAAATTTAACTTAAAATAATAATTACATAAAAAATTAAAATACAAAAATTTACATTAAAATATAAAAATTTCAATTTCAAAAAATCGCGGCAAAAATTTCAAAAAATAAATTGTGCCAAAAAATGTGCGCACACAAAATTAATTATCTTGATTACATAATTGTGTAATCAAAATAATCCAAGATTGATTACGTCATTATGTAATTTAATCCATCGTGAACCCCCCCCCCCCCCAATTTTTATTATGTAGTGGTGTGTGGGCACGATAGGCCCCTCACTGCCTACTATGGATGATCCCGAAATTCAGGCGACCAGCACCAATGGATGATCCCGAAACTCCGGTATTAAAGGTATTACATTAATCTACACCACAAAATGACTATGTAAGTTTGGAAAGGTCATCCATTTAATAAAGGAAGGCAAAACGTGACGGAGCGGCTAGTTCATCGTGCTAGAAAGATTTGACAAGCGAAAAATATTGTTAAAAACCAATTTTTGATTTCAATATAGACGATTCAATGAAGTGGAACGAGAATAAATATAGAATAATATCTGATTGAGTAATACGTTTGAGTCCACTTAAAGCTACAGCGGAAGCCCACGAAACGTAGCTTTACTTACATTTGACATCGTATCAGGGTTCAACAGCAATCCGAAATTGGGCAATCATTTTATGGAGAACATTTTAATCGGTGAATAAGAGTGAAAACTTCATTTGGTAGCTTGGTGGCGACAACACTGTCAACGCGGTGACAGTCGGCAGATAAAATAGAGGCAGCAGACGTGAGCTGTGCCGCTCAGGACCAGGTTTACCAAGTGCTGAAGGCTATAAAGGCAACCCTCGAATAAAGCGGTTTTGAGCATCAAAAAAACAAATAATGAGCAATTCAATGAAGCTAGGGAAAAAGGATCGACATCAATATGAAAGTCACATAAAAGAGTAAAATGTTCAATTTGAAAAATTCAGAAAGATATGAAAAGCGGAGGCAAAAGAGCTGATGACCATGAAAATTATTTGAATATTTGCTATCTGCGTGACAGGCAAATCTGGAGCGATAAAACAAACGATGACATTTTCCTAAATAAAATATAATTCATCTACTCACTTTATTTTTCGTTATTGTTTCATATTTTGTTATTACATAATTATGATTTAATTCAATAAATTATATTATTATTTAATAATGTTAATTAATTATTTTAATTATATTTTCATTAAAATTTAATTTAATTTTGTATTTAATGAGTTTTGAAAGTTAGTTTTGAATGATGACAACTTGCAGGATTGTATTTTTGTTTCCTATTAAATTCCGGGACATTTGCCCCCTTAATCAGGGCTAGACATTTTGAACCCTTCGTTTTACAGGCGCCCAGATTGGCACAGCACCGAAACTGGACCCTCTTCTAGGCTCAACTGAAGTTCCGCTCACAAAGCAACGCTTCAAACGTAAAGTTCTTTGACAACTATATTGAATAAACTGTGAAAAGATCAATCATTTGATTTCTGTAAACATTTTCGATACGACTTGGATATGAAAGAAGAGAAAATTTGTTTACAAAATGATATTTATTTGGCGCGGAAAAACAAATCGGTTTCAATACATTGTCCCAGTACTGTGAGGATATTTAACATAACGAAGGGTGCATAGGCCATAGAAAAATCAATAATACGAACAAAGTCAAGGAGGATTATAAGAATAGAAGTAATGATAAACGGTATAACGTATTGATTAACATTTAGAGAAGATATGAGACGTAAGAAAACAGATTCCTTATAACCAATACCTTTACTTTCGTCCTTAAATTTATCAATTACGGAGTCATGATTTCTCGAATACAAGGGATGAGCTGGTTCATAATTAGAAGTATCCAAAAGATTATCGGAAATCATAGCTGGTAAAAGTTTAAATAATTTAAAACTTTTAATTTCAAGAAAAAACGAATCAGTATCGCCAGCAAGAATTCTTATTTTACAATTGAAAAGTTCTCTATATTTCTGTAATTCAACATATTGCAGTTCATACATCCGAGGTTTTGATAAATCTAGAACGGATAAACCGTTAAACTCTGAAAAGGTCAATCATTTGATTTCTGTAAACATTTTCCATACGACTTGGATATGAAAGAAGAGAAAAATTGTTTACAAAATATTTATTTGGCGCGGAAATACAAATCGGTTTCAATACATTGTCCCAGAATGTTCCTTGAACATTACATGTCTATCTTGAGAGGTTCTTTTGTAGCGTTCGACAACTGGATTTAAGGTTGATAATCTTGTACTGAAGCTTCTAGTTAGCCGTTGATAGGCCTTGGATTCACAATTGTTTAATGGGGAAGAAATCGTGAGATTTCGTTCAATATTGAGATCAGGATCTAATTCTAGGGATCTGTATCTTTGGTGGGATATAGGCCTGCGCGCTTTGACGGAATTATCGGATGTGACTTTCCCATGTGAGCCAGAATTCGAATGAACCCCACTGTCCTCTTGAGGCAGCTCATTGGCCAGGAAATCAACATCCTTATATTCTCCTGAACTCGACCTTTCCGTCTTTGAAGAATGAGCACTTTTATCCCTCTGTCTGCCATATCTGACTTTTGAATAGCGTTTCCAAATAGACGAGGACGACTTGTTCGGCGGCGAGTCGTCATGGAGAGCTAATGTGGAAAGCTTTGAATGAGAAGAGACAGATTTTCGACAAGAATTGGAAAAGTTTAAATTTGAAACAGATTGAAGGCTTGAATTCCACAACCATTTTTCATGAGGAGGATTAGTATCATCAGCAAACGCCTCTTTGTCCATTTCTGAGTACCGAGTGGAAAAATCTGCACTGGTGGAAATGAAAACCGGCTGGCTTTTGCTGTAGGAATAGTAAGGATATTCGTCTTCATAATAATTGCCAACATTTAACTCTCGTGGCGTTGCGCACGGCAGACGAGATTTATGCGGCCGCGGCTTCAATTTGGAAAAGAATTGCTTTACTGCAGATCTCGCTAAATAAAAAATAATCACATTTATTATTATTATAATTATTATTATTATTATTATGATAATTATTATTATTATTATTATTATTATTATTATTATTAATATTATTATTATTAATATTGTTAAGAATAGTGTCTTAGCCTGAAAATCATAATTAGATTGACGTCTCTAAACGGTGACTTGTAAATAATAAAATGACGTTTTAGTGACTTCACAGAAAAATTACTAAAAACAAATAATAGTAATTTAATATGTAAATACGTCATCAAGAAATTACTAAATGTGGATTCTTGATGACGCAAATCTAAAAATAGTAATTTATTTAATATGCAAATGTAAATTTAGTAATTAACAAGTAATTTTAATCCTAAATTTTTAATATAAATACTAAAGCATTTTAGTGTAAGGCCGATCCGAAAACAATCTAAGCAGGACGAATTAAACCGAAATTAAATAATTGAAAAGTGGACCAGATTATTCTAAGCCAAAAATAAAATTCGAGGACAGAATTATTAAAAAACGATAAAGGAAGAAAATTACGAATTATTGAATTAGAAGAAAAATCGAAATTGATGTTAAGCAGATTAAGAAGAAAATCCAACCCAATCCAAAGCAAATATCAACATTGATATTTATTTACAATTTATCGTATTTGAAGAGAAATCAATTCAAAAGGAAAATCAACATTGACATTACTGAAAGGAGTTAAACTTGTCTAAATTGAAAGCAAGCCAATTAGTTCGTAAGTAAAGATTATTATCAATGCCGAGCAAACAATTATTTCGGCGAAACCTATTTAAACCAAATCAGTTGGAGAATCAGAGCAGTTGGAAGAATAATTCTCAAGTTTGGTATACGAATTATCCAGGATTTTGTACGTGTTATTTTATTTAATTAAAAGAAAGTAATTTTTAAAGCGGATTCTTTAATCCGGCTTCTATATAAAACTAATTAATTTAAAATCAAAATACCCAAAGCAGTTTACAGCTTTCGTGCTATTTGGGGTGCGCAAAATTTAAACTTACTTACCCTCTGCCTTTTAGGATAAGTCGGCATAGTAACCATCGACTTCTTGCTGGCCATTTGGTAGGGATCATTTGATCCGGATTTCTTTCAGAACTTTTAATTTGTACACATTTTTGATTGTAAATTGTTTGTACAACCAAATAAAACTTGTAAGTAATTAATTGACTTGTCTTATTTATTTACATAGGACCACAACCGGCCTTTTTATATTTTTGTGTATTAGTTCATTTTAGTTTGATATTAAATTTGGAGTCAGAAATTAAACTGTGTTAAGATCGTATCCCCCACTTTTTGATCTTAACATTATTATTATTATTAATATTATAATTATTATTATTATTATAATTATTATTATTATTATGATTATTATTATTATTATTATTAATATTATAATTATTATTATTATTATAATTATTATAATTAATATTATTATTATTATTAATATTATAATTATTATTATTATTATTATAATTATTATAATTATTATTATTATAATTATTATTATTAATATTTATTATTATTATAATTATAATTATTATTATTATTATAATTATTATTATTGTTATAATTATTATTATTATCTTTGTTACTCCTTCATAAAATTATTAAAATTGAATTGGAAGAAGATGTTAGAAGTGTTAAATCTAGTAAACTGTTGGCTGTTAGTTTGGGATTAATTGATGAATCTTATAGTGAAAAGATCATTGTTGGATCTAGTTTACCAATTATAATGCAAAGAAATATACAAATGATGATTTATACAAATATTATTGAACCAATTCTTGTGGGTGAATTAAGTGTTCCACTTCTTAAATGTGTTTGGATAGAAAAACATAAAAAAGACTACCTTGTTCAATTCATTGAGAAAAATCCAATGTATTTACCAGTATCATCCTCGTATATAAACAATATAGAAATCAATATTCGTGATGACAGTGGAAAATATATATTTAGTAAACAAGACAAAACTTACTTGACATTACATTTCCGTAAAATAAATGAGTAATCCAGGGATTGTAAACTTTAATAGCACCCATCAAAATGGTGGGGATTTACCATATTTTATAGGTAAACAGTACTGATCTGTTTGGTTAAAAACAATTGGGCGATTTGCACTACCTATTCTTAAACGTATTGAAAATTTTGGTATGAAAACTGCTGGTGACGTAATAAATAATAATGCACAATTCTTACCTGCTTAAATCAATGAAATATCTGAAATTAAAGATTCTATACCAGCTGTAATGGAACACTTACCTTCTGTTATTAACAAAGTTTCTGATGTATTTAATAAAGAACAAAAAGGTGGAACAATTAAACGTCGAAAAATTATCAAGAAACATATAAACAAAAGAATGAAAGGATACGGAATTAGTGCAAAATCAGAATTATGCATCTTTGATAGACCATCTCGTCAAGCAGTAATTGAAAATGGTTCTTTTGAAGATATTTATCCAGTCAATTCAATTACAAATCCAGGAAACACCTCAATTCAATTTTACATTAATAGCTCTCAAACCGAATACTTGGATTTGAACGATACATTACTCTACATTCAAATGAAAGTTGTAAATAGCAAGAAGGAAAATTTATCTAATGAATCAGATGTTACTGCAAACAATTTCTTTTTCCAAACTCTTTTTAAAGATGTTGAAGTAATTTTAAATTCTACTAAAATTGAAGGAAGTAATGATGTATTCGCACACAAGGCAATGATTGAAACTATTATTAATTACAATCACGATACAAAACATACTTGTTTAGGTGGAATGGGTTACGACGAAAATGACTCAAAAAGAAAAATTTGGATTTCAAAATCAAAACCAATCAGTGTTTGTTCCCCACTTCAATTAGATTTCTTTGATCAATCAAAATATTTATTACCTGGTGTTAGTGTTCAAATTAAATTAACAAGATCCAATACTGAAAGAAGTTTGCAAATCATTAATTAAATTTATTACCCAAATCAGATTGTAGATTGTGAGGTTGTCCGTCTTTGAACAATTTTTTAATTGCAATGACCATTTAATTAGCAGATTTAGTTTTTGTTGGAATAGCACGGGCATATCTACTGAAAACATCAATACAAGTTTAAATATATTTGTACCCCTTGTTGATTCTCGAAAAAGGTATCATTTCCATCAAGTCCATTTGTCACAAATCATTGATTCCTCTTGTTTTGTATGGTCTGGTTATTTTATTTTACTTTTATGTTTTTGATTTTATATTTATTTATATTCTCTCAGATTTTAAAGTGTTTAGTTGGTGTTATAATTTGTATTTTATGTTATCTTGGTGCTGGGTTTTCGTGCTGTATTACTGATACATTTAAACAATTTTCAAGGCTAAAAATAATAGCAAAACGATTAAAACTGTAAAACTTTACAGAAATTACCAAATTAATAGAAATAGATGACATTTTATAAAAAGTGTATGAGCCATGATTTCTCGTTTTAAATTGATCCAGAAAGATATTTCAAAACATTTAATGTAACTTCACTAATTTTAGGTATTTTAGTATGTCCAATTGGCTAGTGCTTCAGACTCTGATTTATCAGATCTCTCACGATGTATGATTTAATTATTGATGCTGTCTCAAAAGAATCAAGATCTACACCAAAAGCTTTGTTGGTGTACGGGGAAAACCTTTTAAACAACTGGTTAATAACGCTTCCTAATGGGTGTACCCCTCTATTTCTAGGACAACCTCACAATCTACAAACTGATTTGGGTAATAAATTTAGTTAATTATTTAACTTAATTTATTTAAGGTAAAGAATTTTATAATAGCAAAATAAAAGAAGTTATCAAAGCCAATCATTACTCTGTATTCTCGCAATTCAAAGCTTGTTATGTGAAATGATTTAATTGAACTTTGAGAGAAAGATTGAAAAAATACTTTGTGCATCAAGGTAATAAAACTTGGATACATGTTTTTACGAAAATTATTTTTAGTTACAATCATTCGCCACATAAAGGATTAAATGGTCTCAGACGGGTCTCAGACCATCAAGAATCCACATTTAGTAATTTCTTGATGAGGTATTTCCACATTAAATTACTATTATCTAAATTTAGTAATTTATTCTGTGACGTCACTGAAACGTCATTTTATTATTTTAAACGTCACCGTTTAGTGACGTCAGTATGACTTAATATTTTTAGGCTAAGAGCCTGTACTTAACATTATTATTATTATTAATATTATTATTTATTATTATTATTATTAATATTATAATTATTATTATTATTCAATTCCCGCCACCTTGATGCAAATATTGATGAAAATAGATAATATTGCTATATGATAATGCAGGAGCACATCCAGTGATTGCAAGGCATAAAAAGTGCTTTGTCATGAAACCTTGCTTCGTTTAATTTATTCTCAGAATTGGGTCCTTCCAATTTGCATTCAGTGCGGCTGATGGAAAAGTTCAACAACAAAAAAATTCCTCATCAAAAAACTAGAAAACTACCAATCGGCGGTCACGATGCTATGATGGGGATGGCATACTTCCTCA
>CM039680.1:833162-838162 GCA_022537955.1 Schmidtea mediterranea
CATTGACAATCATTTTTAACCTGTAGGGAATTCAGCGTCTTCACTTATATTTCTTCGGTAGTCTGTCGATACTGACTGTAGATTCTGTTTAGAGAAACGAATTCCAAAAGTTCTTTGTCTTTATTAAATCTTGAAGATTGTTTTATACCTTTTAATTGTCAGTATTTTGATCAAATGGATTATTCTTTTCTATAACATGCAAGGCTCTCGAATTCGTTTTAATATGTTTTTACTTTTCCATGTTATGTTTCTATTTAGTATCTTGCTGGATTTCTTGCTTTGTGCTTTGATTTATTTAATTATAGCCTCTAATGCAAAATGCAAACCCAAAATAACATCACTACCTATATTACACAAAGCTAATTCAATCATTGATAGTTTATAATTCATTAATTTTCTACATCTCTTCCTGAATTCCAAAATACTTTTCTTGAACACTGGAACAAACGAAGTATAACTTTCAAATTTATAGGATCGTCTTATTTAGATGGTATTCAGATCTTGGTTATGAGTATTTATGCCATGGATGCAATGCCACATAAATTGGAATGACTGCCCGCCATTTCCATTCTCACTTTCTTGATCACAGTCAACTTATAAAATTTAATAAAAAAGTTTTTAATATAATATATTTTTGAAATATTAAACATCAATTAAGAAATTTATTTGGATAAAGCAGTTTAAATCGATAAAGTCACAAGTTCAAATATATATGTTGGATTAGAGCTTTCTTTTATTTAATAATAATAATAATAATAATAATAATAATAATAATAATAATAATAATAATAATAATAATAATAATAATAATAATAATAATATGTCACTTATAAAGAAATCAGAGGTGAAAAACGAGAAAAGTCCTTATAATATTAATAATATTATGAATAATAATAATAAAAATAATAATAATAATAAATGTGATTTATATTCATTTAAAGTTAATAATGAATTTAGAATAAATAAATAATTTTTCTAGCATGAAAATTGACGAAATCAGTATGGACATTTCCATTACAGAATTATTGATGGCCGCCGCCATGGACGCGCTTGACTAGGTCTCTCTGTCGGAAATTCAGGGAGAAATATAAATGTCCCAATTGCTCCGGCTAGACCAATCATATTAACGACCATTTGTTTCGAAAGATCAACTTCAGAATAACTGCAAGTAAATGATTCTATAATTATAATCATCAATGATTTGATTATAACTTGATAATATTTTTTAGCGACCCAATGATAATATGAATAATTTCTTTATTGACGCCTCCCCATGAAGCACGTTTGCGTGGACTTGATTGCCGTATAAGCTCCGTATGCAGGACCATTGAGCACACATTGCAATGGGTAAATATTTGTGTTCTGTGTCCCATAGTGATCACTTAACCTAGAATAGTCACAGCCTTGTAGGCCAAAAACCTTCAAGGAATGAAATATTTCAAAGAGTTTTGATGTTTTCTATAATAAATATTAAAATACTGGTCCAAAAGCAGAACCCTAAAGGTTGTAGGGCACCCGAAATCTATCATGGAAAGGGTACTTCTAACAGTACTTCATAAATGCCCTTTAATAAATGAAAAAAAAACAAAAGAGATTTTCTGTTTACCTTTATTGTATAGATTTTCTTTTGGAAGATTATTTATCTTGTCAATCTCTCTCTGAATTTCTTTAACCCAATTTGGGGTACTTGAGTGTTTATTGGACTGAAATTTAAGCATTGATCTTATTTGTGTTAATTGATCTGGTCAAGATGTTTGGATCTCTTGGCCACCTTTGATCTGTATTGTTTATTTTGACAATATAATAGTTCAGAAATTTGGCCTTTGATTTTAGCTCTCGCCATCCTTATTGTAACTTGGAAGGTTATTGAATTATGTGGGGGCAAAGGGGAACTCTATAAATGTTTACCCTTGCCTCTTTGATTTACTAAATTGGATTATGTAGAAGATTGCAAATAAAATTTAAATGTATGAAAAGTAAGTACAAAAACAATTTGAACAATACAAAAACAATTGAAATTTAGGAAATTTTAAACTTTTCCAAGGAAAAAGGTACAAATGGATAAATAACACAATAATGAATTAATTAGAATTTTGCTGATCACATCAATAATCTCATTGGGAAAACAAAATCACTGACCTTGACAGCGCAGATGGAAAATAGAGAAATTAGTTTATACGACATGAGAATGGCAAAGATTGTAGAAAAAGTATACCTATTTAAACAAAGGCAAATCTGATTGAATTTGCTAAAATTAGTCAAAATTTTACTCATTGTTAGGAAACTTTGGAGACATAATATTTATTATCTAAAAAAAGTGAGTAACTCCCAGAAGGAAATTATTATATTTTAAGTATCTTGCGCAAGATACACACATGCATACATAAATCACATAAATCACACCTTTGACATTCAGACATACATCACATAATCGTCAGTTTGCATATAAATTCATACATTCCAATTT
The DNA here is from genome assembly GCA_022537955.1 of Schmidtea mediterranea. Classification (NCBI taxonomy): domain Eukaryota; kingdom Metazoa; phylum Platyhelminthes; order Tricladida; family Dugesiidae; genus Schmidtea; species Schmidtea mediterranea. The sequence continues at coordinate 835,630 of CM039680.1, forward strand.
TTAATAATTTCTACAGCAAATCTTCCGTTCAATTAATACACCTCACCACTTGAACCTTTTTTTCAAAGATTTTTAAAATTCTTAATTTAACTTTGCAATAAAATATTAATCGTTTTAAAATTATTCGTATACCAATAATATAGACGGCCTGAGGGCGTCACGGTATTTTCACTAAGGCCTTTTAGTCGATTGAAGCTTCAAAATTTATAATATTATAAATACTGAAGAAAATTACAAGATTAGCAGTGAAAACCGCATTCATAACTCCGGAGAACTTAGCAAAGGATTTAAATGATATTCTAGCACGCAGAAGGGGGTCGGATTCGAGTAATTGTTTTTTAGACAAATATAAATCTATATCAAAATTATGATTTAAAAACATAATTTAAATGAAGAAGATTTGGAGATATTTTTTGATTCCAAATCCACAAAAAGATACAGATATACATAAAGATATTATTAAAAATAATGATTATTATAATTATTATAATTATTATAATTATTATAACTATTATTATTATTATTATTAATATTATTATTATTATTAAATATTTTTTACAAAATTTGACTTAAATCAGATTTCAGATATTCACGAATTTTCGGCACAGCCTTTTTCAAGTGATTTCGATCATCACTTATTTATTTAAAAAAATATGAGAAAAATTTATATATTTTGTATTTTATATTGATTTTATTGGTTAAATTTAATTTAAATTAATATTGAGTTTTAAATTTATTTTAAATTATCTCCCCATCCCAATAAAAACAAGGAAGTTTTCAATTTACATTAGTTGAATATTGATGGTCGATTTGTGTGTTTTGATAAAAAAGGTTTCTGCAGCTTGTCTTTGTAATGTGTTTTGGACGCGTCTTGTAGTATTTAGCATTTTGTTTCGTGTATTAGTGGCGCTGATTTGTGTACTTTTTCCCAGTGTTCGTGATAATTACTGGCTTTGCTTATAATATGTTCATTGAGCCGTGAACGGCACAGAAAATCTTGATGATAAAGGTCTGATGTTTGGGCTTTTTGAGATTTTTGAAGTTGTGATTTCAAAGGTGCTGCAGTGGTGAAGGTTGGACGAATACGTACAGGTAAATCTGTGTTGTAAATGAAAGATCTGATTACATTACATGTCTTATTGTTCAAGAAAGGGAAACGTATGTATATTGTTGGTTTGTTGTTTTTCTTTTGTTTGTAGTGATTATTTTTGTTTTTTTTCCAACTGTATTCATTTAAAAAATATTTTTCAACGAATTCTTTTTGATATGAGTTTTGCAAAAAACGTGTTTTGAAATTTTCGAGGGTTTCTTTTTTTGTTATGTCAAAACAGTTTCTCATTGCTATTTTTCTCTCTCCTATTAATAATGCTATTTTTCGCTGGAATGTAACTTGGGTTTCCCAAGGTAGAATGTGCCCATTGTGTAGATTTTTAGTGAATAGATCTGAGTTGAAAGTGAGTGGGTCAGAAACTTGAGAGGAACTTATCAAGGTATCTAAAAAAGGAATTTTGCCTTCAGAGTTAGGACGTTCAAGAGTGAATTGTATATTTGTGTTAGTGGAGTTTGCATGAGATAAGATGAGGTTGAGAGGTATCGTGGAGACTATGAAAATGTCGTGAATGTATCTTTTCTAGAATAGGATTTTATCTCCAAAAAAAAGCCCGAATCCTGGATTCTATATGATATATGATAATTGCTAAAATCGGTGAAAGTTTGTTACCCATGGCTAAACCTAGAATTTGTTTGAACGGTTTTCCTCTTTGTAAGACAGTGTCCGAGTTTATGGCTAGTTTGATGATTTCAATGAAATCTTTTTCTGATAAGTCTGCGAAATCTGTTTCCGCTTTGAGAGTTTCAAAAAAGAATGCTGCGACAGTGAAGACATTGTTTGATTGCTAGTGAGAGGTATGGATCCGTAAAGATTTGAAGCGTCAAGAGATCCCTAGAAGTATTGTTGCTCTGATTTTGTAGAGATACTGTTGAATCTTGAATTGGGTTTATTTTTTATTTTTTTATGTAAAATTTACTTTTAGTTTGTATGTTGTTTATTCGAGTTATTATGTATTAGTTTTTTTTGGTGGAATTTTACATTTAAAATTTGGTTTGAATTGTGTTCAAGGTTGGAGGATTTGTAGTTTGAATTATTTTTAATAAATTAAATTGCTAACAATAAAACGAATTTGTCTTATAAAGAAAACATATTTTAAAAATGTTTCATATGATCGATAATGATTTATATAGAGGTGATTCGGAATCAGAAGATTTTTCAGCGGAAATTATGAAAATTGATATGTATAGAGAAAATGTTTTAAAAAATCCTCTTGATTATGATTCTCACTGGAAGTTAATTAATGCACTAAAACATTCAGAAAAGATGATTGAAGCAAGAGAATCAAGAGAAATTATGCATATCTATTATCCATTGTCCCCTGAAATGTGGATTGATTGGATCAATAATGAAAAGTCTATTAATTCAGACAAAGATTTCACGCGTGCTCTATTCATTCGTGCAATTGAAGATTATAGAAGTGTC
>CM039680.1:840662-870662 GCA_022537955.1 Schmidtea mediterranea
ACAATTGACTGATAAGACAAGGAAATAATAAAATAATTTGTCGTCGACTGCATCCTTCTGCTTTGTGTGACAACAATGAGAATGAGGCACTGGATCATAACTCCACCAACGATGCACAGCAAGTAGATCGGGATCATGATCCATGGATCAATATTGACAGACTTCTCAATCGACTGGTTCATCTCTGATGCTAGGTAAACAAATTCAGATGCTAAACTAAAGCAAATATCAATTACCATGGCAACAAGATTTTGTTTTATTTTTAACAAAATGAGTAGAAAGGAGAGAAATACGAAAGAGACAAAATCAAAAATTATTTCCCATTTCTAAATTTAGCATTTTAAAATCGCACACAAATTTATGAAATTCCCTCGGCCGCTCACGGTTTGCTTTGTGAAAGGCAGCGCTTGGTAACCGTGGCGGGATTTCTCACGCATCCAGTCGTGGCCCTCCTAGAATTTGGGCACAATACACCCAATATAAATGGTACATTTGGGAAAGGGCTTCCCATCCCGCCCGTTCACTTTCATATAGTAAAATACTATTTTGGGCCACCCATTCTTTGGTACTCTCATTTTTAAATTTTTAAATGAACAAAGTTAAAATATTAAAAAAAATTATTTAAATATTATCTATAATGTCGATTCATTATAATTTGTTTGTTTAAATCAGTTGACGAGAAAAATATTTTGAGCTTGTACCACTAAAGCAGGAATAGCAATTTTAGGGTACCCCCGTTAATAAGTTGTAATATTAATACATTTTTCATATCTAAACAGTTTTGTTCAATGCGCAAAACTTAACGTAAATCGCTGCTGGTTGCGCTGAGCACTCTAAATTCAATTTTATTAAAAATATTAATAAAAATGGGTCATGCGACAGTTCAATAGCGGAAATTTGCAGACCTGAGATTCATTTGGGCCCGTTGCGTAATTATTTGCATCCGTTAACGGATGCACTCTACAACACCACGATTGAACAAACTAGAGTAAAGGAAATGGTTATGTTATTCCGTAAAAATGTGTATTCCAAGTATCTTTAACGGCGATTGGCCAATAAAACTGTTGATAAATGTGCAGATAAGCTGAATGGGATTGATAAAATAATTTCAATTTGTGTTAGTTTGGTTAATTCAATTGAGAGTGCCCCTTTGATTAACAGGGAAAGTAATGTAATGAATAATAATTCTAAATTTCAGTAAAAAATGAAAGTGATTTGTCTGCTGGTGTTGGTCTTGTTATAGTTGTTGCTTTTTATCAGGGTTTTAAACACTTTAGAAAAACAATTTAAGTGTTACAGCTGATCTGTCGAAATAAATTGCAAGAATATATTATACAAAAAAATGATGTTCGTACTTTTTATTTGTATTAATATTTTCTTAGAAATAATAGTAAATCCAAAATCCAAAATGATATAAAATTAAATATATTTAAATAATAAATGGGTCAAAGTCAACGGAGCTCTAACGGCGGATGGAGTAAAATCTCGGAGAGATTCCCCCTAATTGAATGATGTATTGAAATTTCTAAGCAGTCAGATAAAAACGTCATCAACTTGTGTGAACCGCCATCGCAGGCCCAGTATTAACAAACATGCTAAAACACTAATAATGATAACAAATAAGATGAGAGATTAGGATCTCAATACTTCATGGAAATGTTCCAAACCCGAGCTCCAATATCAAGGAATGATATCCAAGACTCGATGGGACCCCCGATGAATAAAAACTAAGCCCATTTCTTTATGCAAATGATTGAAAATTTGTCACTGCTAAATACAAGAACTAAATTATTTACTTTCTTTCTCCACCGCTCTGATTCCCATAAATTACAATCAAGTCTCTAGATGATTTTACCAAATGTAATATTTCCCCCTTCCCGCGCCGCCTCGTTCTGTGTCGGCAATGAGAGATTTTTGTATGACTTCCTTCGGCTGTGGATATTGAACAATTGAAGTGCAATATTAATCATATAATGGCAAAGGGGCTATGTGAGGTTTCGAAATCTCATGCGCAGTCACTATGCTGTTGGGAAATTATTTATTACCATCACTATGGCAACATTACTGAAAATTAAGGGATATACGTAATTTCGTTGGCAACTGGGGGAGGATATTAAAAGTTTTTCTAAGATTTGTGGTAAACATTATTTAGTATTTTGAATTCATATTTTATTATTATTATTATTATTATTATTATTATTATTATTATTATTATTATTATTATTATTATTATTATTATCGTTATTATTATTATTATTATTATTATTATTATCATTATTATTATTATTATTATTATTATTATTATTATTATTATTATTATTATTATTATTATTATCATTATTATTATTATTATTATTATTATTATTATTATTATTATTATTATTATTATTATTATTATTATCATTATTATCATTATTATTATTATTATTATTATTATTATAATTATTATTATTATTATTATTATTATTATTATTATTATTATTATTATTATTATTATTATTATTATTATTATTATTATTATTATTATTATTATTATTATTATTATTAATCAAAACTGAAAAGCCAAATAAAGGAAATATATTTCGAGTAAATTATTGCCATCATCAGACCTCCATCATAATCATTGTCAAATGTTATACAGTCGAGCCCGCTTTAGTCGGATCGGGATATCTCAGATTTTGTCCTAGTGTTTTGGAAAGTCAGGATTTTTAACTTTTACAGTTAAATTTGTCAATTAAGTTGTAGAAATAAGTCGTATTTTGTACATATCAAGTACATTCACTGTTAGTATGTAGTTTTAATAGAAATTTAATAATAATGTTATTTAATTGCAAATATCAATTTGATAATTTGTTTGTTTTAAAATTTATATAAATTGAGTTTTTTTCATTTTTTTAATCTGTGATTGCTTTAGAATTCCTACAGGCAGACACTTGTTATGGTCATTTCATCCATTCATAATGGCTGGACAACGCAAGTTCTAGACCAAGACCTCGTATGGAAAATATAAGATCATCAAGTTTGTTGAAGGACACCCGAATTCATGCGTAGGTTTCGATTCTGTTGATGAGTGGCAAATGCCTCGTCATCTAATTAGTGACGTGCATGAATGGATTAACGAGATTCCTAATGTCCCTATCTACTATCTAGCGAAACTACAGCCAAGGGAACGGGATTGGAAAATATAGCGGGGAAAAAAGACCCTGTTGAGCTTGACTCTAGTCCGAGAACTTTAGAGGTGTAGCATAAGTGGGAGACTTCGGTCGACAGTGAAATACCACTACTCTGATTGTTTTTCTACTTACTCAATGAAGCAGTATAATTAACTTTTGTTAATTTATTTTAGTGAACAAATTGCGATCTTCGGATGCAATTGAACTGTTTTGAGGACAGTGTCAGGTGGGGAGTTTGACTGGGGCGGTACATCTGTCAAAGGGTATCTCAGATGTCTCAAGGGAAGCTCAATTAGGACAGAAACCTGGTGTTGACTAAAAGGGGAAAAGCTTCCTTGATCTTGATTTTCAGTACGAATACAGACCGTGAAAGCGCGGCCTATCGATCCTTTTGAAGCTGAAATCATAGACAGATGAGGATGAGAGTATATTGGAAGACGAAATTGATGAATATCCGGTACCTACGATATTGAAAGTTAACCATTCACATAATACAATCATGTCTTTTGCCCTCACAAAAAGCCAAGAACCGTTCGCAGATGAAGTAAATAAATTTGAAATAGAGATTTGAAGCATTTATTACCAAGCTTCTGAAGAAACAAAGATCAATTATGAACTATTTTTAAAAAAATAAATAAGTGTTTATAACTTAGCAGTTTTGTTTTTTATATATTTTTGAATTATGCGCCACGTAAACTGCTGTCATAACGATGAAATAAAAAGTCATTCATTTTGATTCTATATTAAATCAACGATAAACAAATACTACGGGAAAAACAATCTATTTGATATAAATTGTATTTGTCATAAATTGTATGAATTGTGGCAGTCCAATCAAATCCGAATCAAGTGGGCACGGCTGTATAAGTAAATAATAATGATATAATAGTTATGAGTTAATGATTTAATTAAATAATCTCAATAAATTCCTCTCTGATTGAATGTTAAAATAAAATCCTTTCCCAATTATTATAAAAGTTTTTATATAAAACCTTTCTATGCTCAATAATATTACTCACGATTCTTAATAGGCTATATTCCTGAATCTAGGTACGGAAACGGTAGGAAGTCAATAAGTTTATGATAGAAATATGTTAATGATTTGATTTAAGACTTTGGTCATTATCTTCTTCTTTTGAAAAATCTAATAAAAGTAAACACAAGATCGATTCTCTTTTGTGTAAAATGGATATTCTAAAGCTTTTGTAGAAGACTGACTAAGGAAACCAATGATCGCCTTTTGATTGCGCCTGTTGAAAACAACGGAAATTTTAGTCTACTTAAAGATGGTAAATATTCGTGTTTGAGTTATTCCGTTTTCATAAGGTTTTAAAAGTTTTACGTTGTCTGTCACAAAATCATTAGCCAATTCAAATGTATTTTACAAAAATGGTTAAAATCTTTAAAATCAATAAATATGTGTCGTAATAAATTTCAAACACCAATAGGTTTTTTATCTGATAGGTTTTCGTGTAATGGGTCCAATAGGCCATTTGCATGGGGAGGCTGCCCATCATGTCCGCATATGGGTTTAGAAACATAGCCGATTGAGAGCTGTTATTGAGCACAGAAACATTTCTAAAGTAACAACTGATTTTTGCATACTTTTTTGAGGAACCTTAAAATCCATATCATTTTTTGTTTTAACCTGATGATGAGAGTGAAACTGCCGACATGTATCGTAAAACGCGTGTTTGAATTGTGCTTTCTTTTAATTAAATCATGAATAATAATAATAATAATAATAATAATAATAATAATAATAATAATAATAATAATAATATTTATTATCGCAGTAAATTTATGATGCTTATAATTTTGACTTATTAATATATTTCTATCCGCGTTTTTATGGGATTATAATTAAAGTGCTGGTGAAGTTGCTAGTAAAATTATCCCTTGATTGTTAGTGATCGTATCGCACAGTCAATCGCCCTGGGACCCCCTAATTGTTGGATATTTAATGAATTACCATGGACAGATGAAGCATTTGATTTCCTGGTTGTCAGTGCAAAGTAAGCAAACAAATTGCAATTCTCCTAATTAAAGACTTATACAGTTGCGTCATTCACTCAGAATGAAGAGAAGGTTACGTACATGTCAAATGAGGAACCTCTTCTTTATTTGAAGATTTAAACTGGCAACATATGTAACTTTAACAGGGTCTTACCTAATAGAAAGATGGGGGGGGGGCGGCAGTTTGACTTGTTTTCGAATTTTATCATCATTCATTAATCCTCTGTGTTTTCAATATTAGGCTTATCGCTTTCACTTCGAGTTGCTACGGATCAGGAAGCGCCTCGATATTAAGCGGCATTTACAAAGGTTTTAAAAGCAATTTAAAATCAAAGAATTGAAGTTCTCAAGTTCTTGCTGGCAAATCCGAAAGCCTTGGGAAACATATGCGATGCGGGCAAATGGCCTTAGACTCGCACAGAAATGAAATTATTAGGTCCATGAAGTTTCAAACGCAAATATTATTAAATTTGTTTTAACAAGTGAACATTTATTGACACCGTTAACTACGAATTCCGCAGTGTTATCCGTTTTTTGGTTTTGATTGAAACAGGAAAAAGACCATTATTCATGAGCGGCAAGAAACATATGGAATTGAAGCCCCATGCAAGGGTATTATTTACGTTTGGATTAGAGGATTCCTCTGGCAGGAGCAGAAAGAAGTGAACAATTCAAGGAAATTGTTGAGGAAAGTTGGAAAATTATTGTAAAAATATATCAACTGTCAACTTGACTTCATTGAAACAAGAAGGATGCGCAGAACATCCCGGAAAGCGTTGCAATCAGAAATTAAGCAGTCGATTTGTCCCACATTTCTTGAGAGCAGAGATGCAAAACATATCAAATGCAAGCATGACAAAAGAATCTGACTATCTTTCATGATTTTTGGCATAAAACTTTGAAGAGCATTATAACGGAGGAAAGGTGTTTTTGAGTGTTTACGTTAGTAAAGCACTTGATATGGTGAAGGATTGGTTGGTAGGGCACTTGATATGATGAAGGATTGGTTGGTAGGGCACTTGATATGATGAAGGATTGGTTGGTAGAGCACTTGATATGGTAAAGGATTGGTTGGTAGGGCACTTGATATGATGAAGGATTGGTTGGTAGGGCACTTGATATGATGAAGGATTGGTTGGTAGGGCACTTGGTATGGTGAAGGATTGGTTGGTAGGGCACTTGATATGGTGAAGGATTGGTTGGTAGGGCACTTGGTATGGTGAAGGATTGGTTGGTAGGGCACTTGATGTAGTAGTACTTTCATAGTTTATCTCATCCGTAAAGCTTCAACCATACATCATTTGACAGTGTCTCTTCTATTCTGTATGGAAATACATTCTTGAGACATTTACCGTCAACTTCCTGAAAGAATATATTAATTTGTCATAAGGTTATGAGAAAGTGGCCAGTAAAATATCTTTGTTAGAACCAGTAAAGAAATTTTTGATATTAAATTTAGCTATTTTACGAAACGCTATAATTAATTCAGTCAAACAAATTACGAATTTTCTGCTAATTTCAGTAAGTACAACCTTGGACATTGCCAGATTAGAATTTCCAACAGAAGGCAATTTCACCGTCTTATCTGATTACTTTTGGTTCTTCTCAAATGTCCAGCGCAAGGCGTTGCTTCGGATTACATTTTATTCTCTTTTCTTGGCAAATGACGGGTAAAATAGGGCTACCAAAATGCCTTCATATAGTCGTATCTCACCCCCCCCCCCAGTAAAATGTTGCAATAACTGAATGATCAAAATAAATGGTTTTAGCATTTCTTTCAGTTTGTTTGGTACACAATCACCTGTAATCATGACAAAGGACGATGGGATAAGGCATCAAGGCCATTCGTGACGCCCCCCAGCAGCAGTAACCAAGGACAAATGGGAAATATGATAATGATATTGGTGGTGTAATACAGCTAAATAATAATGAAATCCTTTAAATTACTTATACACTGAATATCCCAAATTCCTTTAATTTAACACTTATTATTATTGTTATTATTATTATTATTATTATTATTATTATTATTGTTATTATTATTATTATTGCTATTATTATTATTATTATTATTATTATTATTATTATTATTATTATTATTATTATTATTATTATTATTATTATTATTATTATTATTATTATTATTATTATTATTATTATTATTATTATTATTATTATTATTATTATTATTATTAATTATTGTTTATCATTATTTATTTTGATCCATCGTGATTTATATGATTAAACTAGAAATACACGTTATCCCCTGTCACCCAACCCTCCGCCTACCCCGCCTTTAGTGTGTTTGGGTCATTATATCTGCCTATCACTAGAAAGGAAGCATTTGATTGGCTGATTAATTATCACACTTCATTTGATGCAAATATTTTTTGTAAATTTTTATTATTTTATATGAACTTCCTAAACATGAATTTCTCCAACGGCACGCTCTGTGAAGAATACAAGGCCGATCTGTCGCTCCAGAATTATCTGCTGCCCATCTTTTATTCTGTCATCTTTTTGATGGGTTTGATGGGAAATATTACTGTTATTTACATAATCTTTTTTAAACCCGGCATGACCACTGTGCCCAATCTATTAATTGCGAACTTATCGCTTGGAGATATAGTTTTCATATTCGGACATATGTGCTTCTCGATTCCTTCGTATCTGCTTCCGGGATTCTACGGAGGTAACTTCCTGTGCCGATTGATGGTCTTTGTCAAATGCAGTTGTCTTGGCATTAGCATCTTCACCTTGACATTTATGGCAGTTGACAGGTTGGTGATCTTCATTTTTATATTATTATTATTAGTATTATTATTATTAATATTATTATTACTATTATTATTATTATTATTATTATTATTATTATCATTATTATTATTATTAGTATTATTATTATTACTATTATTATTATTATTATTATTATTATTATAACTATTATTTATTATTATTATTAGTTTTATTATTATTATTATTGTTATTATTATTATTATTATTATTATTATTATTATTATTATTATTATTATTATTATTATTATTATTATTGTTATTAGATTATTATTGGATTATTATAATATAGTTCATAAATGAGTGTAAATATTATATTTCCATAAAAACAAATATGAAGCCAAGTAAAGAAAAATCTTATAAAATATCAGCACAATTATTGCGTCCTCGATCATAATTGATCGGAAGTGCCAATTATGGATCAGCTAATTGTGGATCATGAGGAATGTGAAATCTCGCGAACTTCAACAAAATAGAAATCACATTACATTATCAAATAATATTTTAATAATAATGAAAATCATGATAATAGTTATAATAATAACGTAATAATAATAATAATAATTAAACGATAACGCCAATAAAAAACCTTTCGCACGATATATTTCGATAGCACAGCTATCATCTTCAGGTACTCAAAACCAACTAAAAATATTATGAATTAACATTCAATTTAAACAAATTATTTTTTATTAATTTAATTTTTTAATAAATAAATATTTTTAAAAATATATTTTAAATTAATTTTAAATTTTAAATTTTTTTTAAAAAATTTAAAATTTAAAATTAATTTAAAATATATTTTTAAAAATATTTATTTATTAAAAAATTAAATTAATAAAAAATAATTTGTTTAAATTGAATGTTAATTCATAATATTTTTAGTTGGTTTTGAGTACCTGAAGATGATAGCTGTGCTATCGAAATATATCGTGCGAAAGGTTTTTTATTGGCGTTATCGTTTAATTAAATCGTTGCCAAATTTATTTAATTATTTATTTAATAATAATAATAATAATAATAAAAATAATAAAAATAATAATAATAATAATAATAATAATAATAATAATAATAATAAATCACTTGAAAAAGACTGTGCCGAAAATTCGTGAATACCTTCAATAAATCTGATTCATAGTCAAATTTTGTAGAAAATATTAAATAACAATGACATTTAAAATAAAAAATTTGACTATGAATCAGTAGTGATATCGATGTTTTATTGATATCATTACTGATTAATAGTAAAAAAATTTAAATATCATTGTGAAATGAAAAGAAATTAGAGGTTAAAGCTAAAATAACAAAACAATAATAATAATAATAATAATAATAATAATAATAATAAAAATAATAATAATAAAAAATAATAATAAATATAATTATATCTTTTCCATTTGTTTGGACCTTTGCTTAAGAATGAGGATTCAGCATTGTAAAAGTTCCAATGAAGAATTGAGAAATTCCACTAAAAGCAAAGAAAACGGTACAAAAGTATTTGCTTAGGTTATTGTAGAAAGAAATGAAGACGTTACTCCCATGAAATCCCAGTTCACACTGTATTCCCGTGACTATGAGCCATCATTATGTCATTCCAGTAACTTACCTAACGCAGTCACCAATTTCTGGTGATTGCGTCATTGGGATCTATTTAATCTCATTAGAATTTACCAAATCTACGACTCGTTTCAGTTTATGGTTGATTTCCATTGCAACATCAGCTGCCAGCGGCCAGTCCCAGCGGGCCAAGAGGATGTCCAGCTGCGCCAGGAATCATGTCCCTTTCTGAAACAAAGGACCAACGCAAACTCAAAGAGAAATTTATCAACAAAAATATATCCTGGAAATCGTTTGGGAAAATTTCCACTAATTAGGTAGTCAAAATTTATTGATTTTGATGCTGCTGCAATCGATATTTCGTAGAATTAATTACTTTCTATAATTACTGAAACATCACAGCATCTTAATTAATTCGCTCTTTAATAAGATTTATCCCAGAATTCCCAGAGAAGTTTTGCTGCACGAAACTTTCGAGTTTTCCGCCTAATTGGACTGACTGGAAGGGATCAGTTAGACAGGTCTGCATCGCATCCTTCCTCACTTATTCCCACGCTGAAAGCACTCATTAATTAATTGATATTTATTCCAATCAAAAACTAATTAATTATGCCATCAATGTTATCACGCTAGCAATATTCTGTCAAAAATTATGTAATTAAATAATAATAAATTTAATATTTTGAAAATTAATAACCAATAGGAGATTAGGGGGGAGTCGGCTCCATGGTATTTTTCCCGGACCATTAGGAGGGCAAACGAGCCAAAAATATAGTATACAGGAAATAGATCTGTAAGTATTATGTGCTCAAGCAAACCGGAAGCGTCATTCCGCCTTTGCGAAATATGAGCAATATGGGGGGGGGGACTTCCCTGGTTTCAGCCTGTTAGCCGGAATCGCTTTTTTGATCTAGCAAAAAATTTCTATTCAGTATGAACTTAGTCAATTCTTGGAGTATTCGAATCTTGTTTTTTATTTGTATTCGCCTTGGTGTAAACTATTTATCGAAAGAAAATAAATTCTTTTCTTTAATCTTTTCATGCACAATCTTGAAAAATTGTGGGAAATTGTTGCCTGTGTTCTTAGTGTTTCATAAACCTATAAGATTCCATTATGCTCATGGACTTATCTTCCCATAACCTTTAGGAGGAAACCTCGTTAAAACCTCGCTAAACCAAAATGTCAACCTTTACAAGATTTGAAAACTCTATAGAAAGACCACTTCCGAAACCTTCTTCATCAAAAATCATAATATTCCCATCAACATTCAGCAAGTTCTTTTGTTTTCTTTTTCTTCTTGCCATTTTTGAAACAAAATTAATTATCATCAAATAAAATTAATTTAAAAACAAGTCAAAATATTATTAGCATAACACTACAAACAATATATGCATAATTTAATTAACGATTGTCAAATAACATTTGATAAAGGCAGAGCTGAAAATTTATGTTAAATTGAAAACATTGATCTGGAGTAGAAAATTTATATAATCAAGTCGACAATGAAAAAAGTCAAAGGTAATGCAAAAAAGATAAATTATTTGACTAAAGTAAATGCATAAATATGCTAAAGTAATTACGGAATGCAGAGTCCCTTGCCCTACTACCTGACATCAAAACCATCTTTAGTAAGGGGCTCATTTTGATTCCATAATGTATTCTATATCTGTTTCCCAATTATTTTCAGGCTCCTCAAAAACGTTTTTGTTAATTTTAACCATTGATATGTAGTCGAAATGAAGATAAATGAAATTTTTAAAGAAATAAAAACGATTAAATATGAACAAAAAATATATATATAATTTTTTTAAAAATAAAATTAATAATCCCACCAGAGGAGATCTGAAATAATAATAGAAATAATTAATAAAATACAATTTTACAAATAAAAATATAATAATAAATAATAAAATAAATGTGTAAAAATAATAAAAGATTATAGGAAATAAAGAAATGATAATTATCACAAACACGTGTAAAAAATCTGGCAGTTTGTTATAATTCTCTGTTTAAACAATTCAATTGAAAACAATATCAACACTAAAACTTTCATACTTAGCCCTTTCTAAGGCAAAGGAAACTAAAAGTGATGTAAAACTCAAAGTTTATTGATAACAATTACATAGTTACAAATGATCTATGGTTTCAAATACTATAAATTTGTTCTCTTGTGGCTCAATATAGGTCAGTAGTTGTACCAAAAGCAAAGATGATTACCAACAGTGTTACGCTTAGATATTTTTATTAGTTTAAAATGGTGTACAGTATATTGCCACCACCTTAGAAAGGGTTAATTGTTATATTTAGGTATACGTTAAGCATATCACTAAAAATATTGAGCTTAAATCAAAAATAAAAAGCATTTTTAATTACTTTACTGCTTTAATAGAAATCATGATAAATACTCTTTTCTAATTGCGGAGCCGAAACTTGGTCATTTTGTTCTCGCTGGGTCCTTTATTTCTTAATGTAATGTCAAACGTGTGTAATTTGTTGTTTTAAATGATTGTAGGTCATTTATAATATGTTTTCTAATTAGTTTAAACATATTTTTACAATAAAATGATTAAACATTTATGAAATATTTTAAAATTTAAATTAAATGTGAATATTGATAAAATTTATGTAAACATACTAAATGCAATATTTGAGCCTGATGCGATGTGCCAAATGTTTTAATATTCTAGAAATACATATTTTCATGTCGTTTTTAACTTATTTTAGTTTCTCTTGTATTGATTGTTGTTAGGGTCATCCATAAATGACGTCACGCACTTATGGGGGTGGGGCTCACACATTTGTGACGATGTTTGACGAGGAGAGGGGTGTTAAGAACTGTGGCGTCAAATGTTGTATTTTTTCAACATAACTCTATTCTGATTTCAGCTTTCCAGGGCCTCTTTTTTAATACATGCTTTCTCATACGATATTATTGCAGAGTTACACTAAATACATACTAAAATGTCAATAATGTCAGATGCAATAAATCTACCCCGTCCGATCTTTGAGCCATTCACAGGCAAAAGCGATTAACTCTACCTTTTTAATTTTTTTAAAATTACTGTTTTCTATGTTAAAAGGACCGCCGTCAAACAAAAACCTTACGCTAATAAACGTGCTTCTAATAAAGAAACATTTATTTGTTAAGCGCGTTATAGATAAATCAAGCACAAAATAAACCTTAAGAAGTTTTTTTTCTATAGCGGAATCATTTAAACCAATATAATTTAAATAAATAACTACGTAAGCCTATTTCCGCAATATTTGTTCATGAAATGAAATATGGACCTGACAAACAGGGCCGGCTTTACGTACAGGCAGAGCAGGCGGCATCCTGTAGCGGCCGTTTTATGAGGCGGCTGAATGCGTCCCTCGTAATTTTAATACTTGCATGTAATTAAAATTGAAAAAAATATATCGTGTGAAAAAATAATAAAAAGAATAATATCGGAACATCAAAGAGGACTAGAGGAGGCTTGTTCGTGCTTATTTGGTTTGGACGGGAAAAAAGGGATTTGCTTAAACGCTCACTGTACGATATAGCTAATTGATAAACTATACTGGATAACTGTAGTATTTATGAATGTTCCGGTCACATGGATGTAAATGTACATTTATTTTGAATATTTACAAATGAATAATTATCAAATTTGTGTTTTTTGTTATTTTACTTAATTATACTTGTGTTAGGGGCAGCCAACAAAAATCTTGCCTGTAGCAGCCAAAAGTCTAGGGCTGGCCCTGCTGACAAAACAAAATTAAAATTTGTGTGTAATTGCGTTGAAAATGAATGTGGAATATGAAACTGTAACTGTTGCATTTGTGCAACAATCGGTCTGAGGTACTTAGGAACGCAAAATACTGCAAAACATTCTATTAACTTCAAATTTCAATTAATGTTGGAAACTTGCGTTGCGTATGTGCAACACGGGAATCACTGCAAAATGTAGGCAAATTTGACAGAAAGTGACTATCAGACATTTGGCATCCGATTTTTATTTTATTCATGGGTTACAGTTTTGTCACTGTATTTTTGTTTATTATTAGTTGCGATAATTTTCATTGGTTTATAATTTATTTATTAATTTTGTTCCGGCCGACTGCCAATGAGCAACCGAACCACCGAGCAACCGACCCACTGACCCACCCACCTATCGAGCAACCGACCCACTGACCCACCCACCTATCGAGCAACCGACCCACTGACCCACCGACCTACCGAGCAACCGACCAACCGACTCACTGACCTACCCACCTATCGAACAACCGACTCACTGACCCACTGACCCACCGACCTATCGAGCAACCGACTCACTGACCCACCGAGCAACCGACCCAAGGAAATTTTTTTTTAATGAATTTCCAATATTTTATAAATTTGTTTACATAACGCAAACGTAATATAAATATTATTGGTTTTGTTATTCACATAAACAAATCCAATAAGCTGTGACAGTTGTCAACAAAATCATCCAATCAATTTTTGTTGTGGAACTAATTTCCGTTTCCATGGAAATGATGCCGCAGTTTGAGTTGCTTTTTTTGGAAGCAATTCACCGCTCAAGCTCGAATGTTAGTATTTCCTAAAATATTTATAATAAATAATAATTAAATAAAATATAAACACTGAATATGTATTAATTAAATATTTAATTAATAACGGAATTAAAAGCAAAAATTTATAAAAATTATTTAATACGAATAATTCGTCGTAAAAATAAAGGAAAATTCTCCTTAGAATTGAACTGTGAAGATGAGCGATGAAAGAGAATTAGAGATTAAATGGAGGATATTAATGCGAGCCATGACTCAGGGGGCCGGTCAAGGACACATGGGAACGGACATGTGAATTTGCAATGTGCCTGTCTCATTGTCCCTTCCAATGTCAATGGGCACAATTTGCGCTCTCCAGGGCCCAATGCCACCGCTAGAGCCCAATGTCACCGCTAGAGCCCAACGCCGCCGCAGCGCCCAATGCTACCGCTAGAGCTCAATGCCACCGCATGGATAATAGGCCAGCATTTCTATACAATATAGACATCAGGGACCAGATGAAACATGAAATATTAATACGCCATTGTTACAAATATTAAAAGTCAAATATAAAATTTTCCCAAACTCATTAAAAAACATGAAATTAATAAATAATTTTTTAATTTTTTCACAACTTTCTTCATTGCGTTACAATTAACCACTCCATTTTGCAGTCAATGGCTCTTGATAAGGACTTGTCAACGGTTTCCACGGACTTTCACAAATAGGTGGGGGGGGGTGATTTCTCAATGAAAACTTGGTGAAGCTGAAAATTATAACAATATTCTGCATAATAATAATAATAATAATAATAATAATAATAATAATAATAATAATAATAATAATAATAATAATAATAATAATAATAATAATAATAATAATAATAATAATAAAAATAATAATAATAATAATAATAATAATAATAATAATAATAATAATAATAATAATAATAATAATAATAATAATAATAATAATAATAATAATAATAATAATAATAATAATAATAATAATAATAATAATAATAATAATAATAATAATAATAATAATTATGAAAATAATAATAATAATAATAATAATAATAATAATAAATAATAATAATAATAATAATAATAATAATAATAATAATAATAATAATAATAATAATAATAAATAATAATAATAATAATAAAAATAATAATAATAAAAATAACAATAATAACAATAAAATATCGCATTCGGGGCCCCATGAGCTGCGTGGCCATCAACTGTCGGTGTAAGGAATCTGTCCTGAAACATGAAATACAAACAGCTGCAAACCGATCGCAATTGTAGCGACATTCGCAATATGCGAGTCTCGAAGTGAATTATGCGAATGAAGTTTCTTAGCAAAATTTAAGGAAAACAAAATTCCTCTTTCGACGAGAGGGAAAATTTGACATTTAATTTCGGCTTTCAATTGAAATTTGAAATATCCAACCGGTCTGTTTCTGTTGTGAACACGTTTTTGTGACAACGGAATCAGCTGGCCGAATGCGAGAAATTCGCTCTGTATTTGGTGCTGGTCCTCGCACACAAGATGGGATAATGCCAGGATTGGTTTCTGGCGATATTACCAGCACAGTTGCACATTTTTATTCACAGACTTTTCAATCGATTGAAACTTTACAGAATCACAATTTTGCTTTCATCGACTCCCATAATCTTGTTTCACAATAGTTTAGGAATTCTCCGTATATTTTCCGGCTCTGGATTCATCTATATCAGTGTGCGACTGAAACGGACCTCGCAATTAAATTAGGCTTTATCCATTCTCCGTAAAATTTCATATTAATCCCTTTGTAGCCGTTATATCGCTGTTGATTGTATTGTCTTTCTTTCTGACCTCATTTGCGGTACCCTTCTATCATTGCTGAGTTATCTCACCGGTTGCGTAACACCCATTTTCAACAAGGGCAGTGTTGCATCTACTATTTGTTTATCAAGCTTGACATGTTTTAGTCTTAATATTTCCGGATACGAAAGATTAGTTTCCTTCGAGGAGGCTGAAAAGTCATTAGGTTTTTATTTAAATGATAATGAGAGAAAACAATTCACTTGTGAAGATTAAAAATATAAATTGTTCAAACCTAATAACGAATAGATATAGTCCCCCCCCCTACATTGTAATTTCAATCCTAAGGATTTCGTGATACAGTTGAAATTCGCAGCGTGATTTATTAATCTTGTTCAAGTTTTCGCCATGAAACATTTAAAGAAGATGCCCCGTGTAAGAAAGCAATTTTTACAGAATTAGGGGTGGGGGGGGTTCATGTAGGTAAAACTAGAGAAATGTGGTAATAATTAAAATAGAAGAAAAATATGACTGGAATGTGAGTTAGTATCCCCAAATGTGGTTTTCTGCACACCTGAATGCTTTTAATTAGAAAGTCGTATAATAAGGTTTTTTTCGTGGGTTTGGAATGCTAATTATAGAAGGGTTTGAAGATAAATATGTTTTTAGTCATGATATCACAATTCTGACTCTCCTTGCTTCTCATTGGATAACCAACATCCAATAATATTGAAACATTATTTTATAGCACAATTTTCAATTTAATGATAGTTGGTTTGTAATATGTCGATCATAAAGAGAGAAGTAATAATTAATTAAAATATTAAATGAAAATATACCATAAATAAACATAAAAATCACAACTCATTAAAACCGTATTTTAATAAAATTTTATTTTGTTTGTTTTTTACAATACTTGTCCCCTTTCATGCGCCCGCTTTAAAAACAAAAATGCGTCCAAAGTTTGGTAATCCAATCTTCACCATATCCTATTTAAAATACCGCAACTGCAGTTAGAAGAATTATTACTAGATAACGAGATTTTTTGTATAAAAATTTTCCCCTCACGCCTTATTTTTTTTTGTTAAACACTTTGCTAGATTCCTTGGACGTCCTGGTTTTACTTTCCGGCAAAATCATGCCCTTCAGCCTCAGTGACCTTGCAATCTTAAATTTCCTTTGATAACTCTTTTAGAGCTGTGTTTTTATTCCGGCACCCCGTCAACAGAGCGCCGACAAAAGAGCGCAGTCAATTAAAAAAACATGTTGCAGACAAAATAATATGACATGGTTAAAAATAGTTTCAATTAAACAATCGGCCGTTCGATAAAACGATATTGCTTCTATTTTTGTTAATTTATATATTATGGTTAATAATTTATGAGAAACAGTTTGAAAATATTTCTAAACCAAGTAATATGGAGAAGATCGATTCACAGAAAAGGAAGGCTATTTTATTGTTCGAAGGCTATAGATATAGAAAGGACAGAGCAAATGCTGATGGAAGTTCGACAAGGAGATGTTGCAAGAAAGATTAGTTTGTACTTCCTTGATATTGTTAAATTTTATTTCAGTTTATATTCTCACATCAGACCTAAACATTTAAAATCTTTGTATGTGTTATTAGGTTGCGTTTTGAATAATTGGACTTCAGTTGATAGTCTATTATAGTTGAGATGCCCGCAAACGTTCAGTTGAATATACCAGTTTTTTTAAGAAACTGAAGAATTAGTTTTTTAAAGAAAAAATAAAGAGTTAACATCAAACTATGATCTGATTTAATTTTCTTGTCCCTATTTATTAAATATTCTTTTTCAATCTTTAGTTTGCGCTCTTTTGTCGGCGCTTTTTTGACGTGCGCTCTTTTGACATGTACTTTTTTGAAGTGCGCTCTTTTGGCGGGTCTCCTTTTATTCCAAAGTTCCAAAGTCCCAATATCCCAACATAGAGTTGACAATTGTCGGTTTTGATACAGTTTAGGTTTGCTATTCTTTTTGTTGATGAGATTTGGCTATCATCTTCAAGAGTACTGTGCAAAAGGTCAAATAGTTCTGATAGCCAATTTCTTTCCAAGGACGTTTGTTCTTTCGAAACATTTAGACATTCTTCGATGGGTAAAAATAGTGATTTTAATTTTTCCTTACAAGATTCATTCTACACTCGAGGTTTGATAAAGCATTGGAAAATCTTCACCATCATCAATTAATTTTAAATTTTTCTATCAAAAGTCGAATTGGAAAAATTTAAAAATGATGAAAAATTTTAAAAATAAAGAAAAATTTTAAAAAAAAGAAGAAATTAAAAATGAAGAAAAATTTTAAAACAATAAAAATAATGAACAAAAAATCGAAAGAAATGTCCTTTCTATCTTAGAATTGCAAATGATCAAAACTCTGAAATCCAATCTTGAACAAATAATCCAAAACAATGATTAGTCAACCGGTGGAAAGGTGATTTGTGACCTCCTGTCTCTTCTTGAATTGAAAACTAAAAACCTTGAAAACTCCTCAGTAGACCCTAGCACAAACGTTACGTCTCTTTCTGACATCAGAAATAATATTTCTCCTGGTCTCAGGCTCTTGATATCAGGCTCCTGCTGTCAGGCTCTTGCTTTCAGGCTCCTGCTATCAGGTTCCTGCTATCAGGCTCCTGGTCTCAGGCTCCTGCTATCAGGCTCCTGGTCTCAGGCTCCTGCTATCAGGCTCTTGCTATCAGGCTCCTGTTATAAGGCTCCTGGTCCCAGGCTCCTGCTATAAAAATCCTGGTCTCAGGCTCCTGCTATCAGGCTCGTGGTCTCAGGCTCCTGCTATAAGGCTCCTGATCTCAGGCTGCTGACTGACAATTACTTTCATGAAATTGCGAACAAACTAAATTTTAATTTTAATAAAAAAAGTAAAAAAAACAAAATTTGAATCTTATATTAAAAAGTTTAGTTTTATCTAAAATAATAAAGTTAAAAAATTATTTTCTTTATTTAAATATCAAACACTAATTTGACCAACTTTGCTTATGGCAAAATACAAAAATTATAAACGCAGCTAGTCGATCTATGGTCGACGCGGGAACCCAAGGGCCACAGGACTCAGCGGTCACAGGACCCAACGGTTACAGGACCCAGCGGCCACAGGACCCAGTGGTCACAGGACCCAACGGCCACAGGATACAGCGGCCACAGGACCCAGCGGTCACAGGACCCAACAGCCACAGGACCCAACAATACCCTCAATATTAAACTACCCCAATCCCTCACTGGCAGCCGATACGCTCTCCATGTAAAAATCAAGCAAGGAAAGGAAAATTTTACCGAAGAATCAAATTAGAATAGTATTCTTGTAAAGAAACCTTACCATAGCAAGATTAATAACCACATGTGCCTAAACTATGCTACTTATCTCAAAAACCCTCCAGTAGGAAATTCATCTTTCTTAGTTAACACTCTCCTTTTTACTCCAAAAACTAAATTACCTTTAGCTATTTTTCAGCAACATTTCCAAAGTCCGACGACGTCCCTTCTAATACCAACCATCCAATATCCACAGACGACTACTCCTCTGAAAATGTCGACTATGATTTCCATTTGGCTCCACTACCCGTTCTAAAAAATCCTTCATCCCCTAAAACCCCTACTGACATTGCCTAAACATTTGAAATTGTAGATTCTGACCAGATTGATAATGCTCCAGCTAACCATGCTCCAAAACTAATAGTTCACTCCCTACATTTTGACAGAAACTATCGAATTACGTATCAAGAAGCTCTTCTCCGTATCCACAGTATCCCCAGCATTAGAAATGGGCATTGTATTGAAATCTCCTCCATTTATGATTCTGACTATTTGCCCGATCGTCTCCCAAATATTCTCCAGGCTCGAAATGGACTATAGGAGAAACGATTTTAGAGGTTAAAACTCTCCTTTATCCTGGGCCTCTGATGTCAAATAACATTTTATTTACCGATTTTTTGGAGGATCTTTTTCAATTTCTTTTTTCTATTAATATAAACATTACCTTGGCTCCTTCTGACATAATGATCTTCTCTGATCATTACACGTGTGAGGGCATCTTGAACTTTCCAAAATACCTTGAATACATCGAAAAGATCTGGGAGAACTCACCCGAAGAGATCCTCCCTGGAAACATTATTACTAATAGTGATTCTATATTGGTTTCTAGTATTTCCCATTTGAAGTGAACTTTAGACAATGGTATACTGAATAGTGGTGAAACGCTTCAAGCCAAACTCGCATAAATAAGCAGCAAGCCTATATGCACTTGCTTATTGCTCTCACTATGAAATACGGAGAATGCCTCGATGTCAAATATATACGACAAGCTCTCTCTGACAATATATCTAAACACTTTGAATCTTTAAACCATTGTTAACCTTTGTTTATATGGCTCTCCATATAGATTCTACCAGGCGTGGTCACCCTTTTATCATAAAAAATAATATCAACCAAACTGAACCTTCTGATCCCTGCCATTTTCGGAAGAAACACTTTAACAACTTTGTCCCTAAACACACTCAGTATTGCTTAGATCCTGATGAAATCTTCTTTAACTTTGATATCCATACCAATGAAGACTGGAACTTTACCGATATAACAGATTATATCGACTCTTTCCCTGGAGACAGCAATGAATGCTGCTTGCCGCTCAACCTCCTTTCAAACACTGGATTCTGACGGGTACTCGCAGCAACCTCGAGAGAAACCAAAGATTAGATGCTTGAGCAATGCTCGTATATCAAGCCGAAATTCCACGTTATTTCAAAAACTAAACTCTTATTGTTTTACTTGATGTCACTAAGGATATTAATTTGATTGTAGTATACGCGGAAAGGAAGTTGGCGTCTTTTTGTCATAATAGCTCCCCTACTCCCCCCCCCCCAAGCTCACTACGCCATTTGACGGAATCCCTTAAATCAACACTAAAATGTATACAATACTAAATTTATTTCTTTCTAAAAATTTTCTATTTCGTTTTCGTTGAATGAAAATATTAAAATAAAATTTATCAAAATACCAAAATACCGGTATTTAATATCAGGCAATATTAATTGGTATTGCGGTATTGCTAGCAAAATGGCAATTCTAAATAAAATTAACCTCTCTTATATAATAGTCCTTTATGCGTTACATTTACTTTTCGGCATGAAACTTCTTAAAGGCCTCTTCTTAAGACTCCTTTTATTAATCGCTTTGAACCCCTCGATAACTCGTCATTATTTTATTTTTGGATTATTTTGAGCGCATTGGAACATTCAACAAAAATTGGCCCTTTATTTGACTCGTGGTTTAAAGGAAGGAATAAGGAAAAGGCTTTCGGCAATATGAAAAGCAAAATAAAGTTCTTAGAAGAGTCGGAAGTAAAAAGAATAAATCTAAGATATTCATAGAAGCTGGTGAAATATTTAGGGAAATTTTTAAAATCCAAAAGATAAAAAAGAAAATGAAAGAAATTGAAAACAAAGATTAACAATGGAATTGCGTAAAGCTGAATAATTGAAAGTTTACCAGAAAATATAAGGCAACATAAGAGGTCTCATGAATTAATCAAAAAAGAAAAACAAATGACATTCGTATGGTATGATCAGAATTTGTGTGGATTTAGCTGTGAAATCAAGCCGGAGCGATCCGAGAGATTTGGGGATAATATGTAATCTGCTGAATAATATTAACCGGAAAACAGTTATATATAAATTATCTAAATTAGAATGGAAATTGCCAGTCACGTCGAGGAGTAATTTGTATGATTGATTTTGTGAGAATGAGATTTATTGCTTGGGATTAACTGAATTTGAGAATACATTATGGAGACGGAATTACCGCAGAATCTGGTGCACAAAAAGAGGGAAAAGTTTACCATTCTCTTATAGTTTATAATCTTTT
This sequence comes from Schmidtea mediterranea, assembly GCA_022537955.1. Classification (NCBI taxonomy): domain Eukaryota; kingdom Metazoa; phylum Platyhelminthes; order Tricladida; family Dugesiidae; genus Schmidtea; species Schmidtea mediterranea. The sequence continues at coordinate 862,436 of CM039680.1, forward strand.
CATGTTAGTAAAAGTTGTCATAATAAACTTCCTTTATACTACACTTTTACCGAATTATGTTCCAAACAATGAGGGCATTCATTTATTAATACGTCATTATTGTTTTTGGGTTACGCAACTTTAGATTCAAGAAGTTTGATAGGTCAAGTTTTCTGATGAGAGCGCAAAACTGGAATGAGATACCCTGTTCATACTTCAGTAAACTGCTACAACTCTCCCAACATAGAATCACATTTTATACATTCTGCAATCATAAGATAGGAAGCTTGGATAGACATTTTCTAAAAGTGGAAATAAAAAATTGTAGAAGTGAAAAAGAGGAGAGAAATAAAATTGAATTAAGCAAAAATAGTTGCAATTAAAATATTTGAGATAAACAGTTGAGTAGTATCAACTGATTGCTGTATTTTAAGAACGGCCTTCCCGGATTAAGGGAGAGGAGGGGGATATGTGAATTATGGCCGTGAGAATTATCATTTCGTGAGCTAGCTGAAAGATAAATCAAAAATAATTAAAGAAAACAAATTTAGATGAACCGAATTTAAACTGAACAAATAAACAATGAATCGAGGAGAATGAATTTTTATCTCAAACTTGATTAGAACGATGGCCAGATAAAGCAGGACGCGGCCAGATATAGCAGGACGAGGACATTTAGAGTAAGACGAGACCATATAGAGCAGGACGCGGCCAGATATAGCCAGTAATTTATGTCCATCAAACCCAGGAAGAAATTAATTTTTAATTAGAAAACTCCCAGTCGATCTATTTGCTATTAGATCAGTGAAACTGATCGCTACGCCGTGTTGTAGGGAAATTAAATTATCACTGCTGGGGGGGGGTCCAAAAAGTGTCTCCTTTATCTTATCACGATTCAAAGATTTCATTCGAGAAATTAAAGTGATATATATATATATATATATATATATATATGTGTGTGTGTGTGTGTTTGTGTTTGTTTGTGTTTGTGTTTGTGAGTCAAACGAAATTATTCGTCCTTACTTCTTTGTCAAGTTTGCTTAAAATTTTATAAATTTTTTATTCAATTTTCCTCAATTTTATTATTATTATTATTATTATTATTATTATTATTATTATTATTATTATTATTATTATTATTATTATTATTATTATTATTATTAATATTATTAATATTATTATTATTATTATTATTATTATTATTATTATTATTATTATTATTATTATTATTATTATTATTATTAATAATATTATTATTTTCTACAAAAATTGACTATGAATCATATTTATTTAAGGCAGAATGCTTTAAAAATCACCAGACATATTATCATATTAATCTCTGTAAGTTTGACTACGATCCTCTCTATCTCGAGGCCTCCAAGACAATCTCAGTTTCCAAAGCATATTTTCACACCTCCTTAGGTTAAGAACTATCTACGAGTTTATTTTTCATTTCTCGAGGTATTCAAGGTCTCGAAATATATCTGTTGAAATAGAAAATGTGTAATTTTATTTTAATAACTAATAATTGAATGTGACTAATTCAATTATTTCTGGAACAGAAACCGCAATAGAAGTTCAGGAAATGAATAATATCAATGATCCAATTTATTCGATCCATTTGATATTGATCTTGATCCCAGTGAAATGAATATTTAATTTCGTAATCAAGGACACAAATCGTACCGAAACCGACATTGATTGTCATTCCTTCATATCACTAATCGGAAAATTATTAATTTATTATTATACAATCATTCTGGAATCTTAATCTCAAAATGTTAACTTATCGCTCTGTCGATGGAATGAACATGACTAGAATTGTTGGACGAGTCAAGTTTTAGTTTCCATTTTTGATTTTCTCTGTATCTAGAAATAGTTCTCTTCCTCAATTATCAAATTATGGAACTCGCCCATCTTGTGTTTTTGTTTTATTGTTCAATGGTTTCTGTAGTAAAGGTATTGAAACATTACCCTGCGTGAAGCAATGAGATTTGCGTCATTCAGTTCGCCAAAAACAATTTACGCCTTAATCTTTAGCATTTCTTAAATGTATTTCCCTCTGCATACAAACGTTTAGTATTTCTTTTAATAAATCTTTAAAATTAAATTTTTATTCGAAATTGAAAGATTAACTGTTCATAGGTTTCTTACTATCGTGGGAATGAGTCTGATACGGCTTATAGGGGCTTATAATCAGATTGAATGTAGGAGGAAATAGGTTAAAAATTTAAAAGTATGTGAGAGACACATAGCCCCAGCGGGAAACAGAAAAGACGGGTTAGAGAAAAATCAGGACGGTACAAGACCAGGAAATTGTCAAAACGAGAAACATTATTTGTATACACGATAACCAGAAAATATTCAATGTTAACATTTGTGATATTTGTCCCAATTAAGTCTTGCCGGTGGCAACGAACATGATCAGTCTAGCTTGCGATTTCTGATAGCAAAACCAAATTTAGCCCAACCTGATATTTCACCATTTCAAAAATATTGAAACCCGTTATATAACTGGGGGCTCTCGGAATTTCATTTCAAGTATTACAATACCCATATAAAGGAGACCTCAAATTTTGAGACTACAAACTTCCAGACCTGCCGCTCTCGAAATATGGCAACTTATATCGGATGTTTTACAGCCATAGAAAATAATTTAACATAAGTACCCACCTTAAAATGGTTGCTCTGTGGCTAAAATAACTAATAATAACTTATTCTACAATAATAAATTTTTCAACCGTTCAGTTTTGCATCATTCGATAAAGAAGATTCGATTTTGAGATAAAATTGAAATAAAACTTTTAATTAGATTTTAATCAATGATAAATATTTGAATAAATTTTTCAGTAAATAAAAATCAATTTGCAAATAATGTTGGAATAAAGATGTCATGTTGTCGATTAAAATCGCAAGTTATGGTAAAATTTTAAATGTTCCCTATCGAATAATTTATTTACACACATTCACACACACACACACATATATTAAATATTCAAAATTGAATTTAAGGATTTAATTTAATTTTATTAAATTTGAAATATTTGAAAGGAAATCATTTAATATTTTAAATATTTACTTTCGTTTAGATTTCGCGCGATTACTCGCCCCCTTCATCAGCAGGCTCTCAGCCGAGTCGCCGTGATAACCGTCATGGTCACCATTTGGATATTCTCAATGGCGGCGTCCGTACCAACGATTATGTACACTGAAATCAAGGTCCACCCAATTTCGAACAACGACACGTGCTTCATATTGCGATTCTGCAGCAGTGAACATCCTTATTTTGAAGTGATCACTTGGGTCAGATTTTGCGTTTATTTTGTTATCCCATTTTTTGTCATTAGTTTCTGTTACATTGCTATTTCGACTACCCTGTGTAAAACCCAAAATGTATCGCTTCTTGTTGTTACAAATCATATGGACAATAAAACTTTGGCGATTCCTCGGAGACAAATGGAAGCGAGAAGGAAATTATCGGTTGTCGTATTAGCTCTTGTTGTGATATTTGTTGTTTGCCGCTTACCATATGAATCCCATTCGATCTTCTTGCTTTTGCAAAGTGAAAGCATTCAGTGGTGGTCAGCTGCGGCTACTGTCCTCCTCTATTTCTATTCGTCGATAAATCCTTTAATTTTAGGTATTCTCAGTCCAACTTTCCGCCGGTTTATGCTTAAAATGTGGTGCAGATGCTTTTTTAATTTTTCTAATACCGTCCAGACTCATTCTGCTCCTCCGAATTCTACCAAGATCGTATACAACCGAACGAACAGATCTCCTTCTCCTTGTGAACTTCTCATGTAAGTTATCACCTCTTTAAAGCGTTTATTTACAATTGGATTGTTGACTTGGTTCCCTACTAATCCCAACAGAGGTCTCCTCTGGCCATGTGCCAGAATAAATGAGAGCTATCTGGATCATTATATTAATTTAGGATCATAAATGTGCTATAATAAACTATGATTTGATTTTGTTGTATTTTGTGTTTTTATTTAACTTTGTTATTAATATCGTGTACATTTATTTACTCCAGGTTATGAGGAGTGAGAAAAGGAAAAGAGGGAGGTCATACAACTTCTGTCATTTAGAATTTATGAATTTTGATCACTGATATTTTTGATTGAAATGTCTGCCTCCTTAAATTTGTCATACCTTTTCTTTTGCCAGATTTTACACATTCATTTACGGTTGATGAATAGTTTCCGCTATTGTCTGAAATTTCATCTCATTTATCTGCTGTTGGCCACAAAGATTTATTTTTTTAAAAATTTTACAATAAAACTAAATTATAGTTAATTCTATAGCTCGTATTTAGAATAAGGAAAAAAGCAAAGCAGTGAGAATATGTAAAATTGATACGATCTGATCACAAAGTCACTAGAATCTATTCCGGATGGAATCGAGTTTCTTACATGGTATCGATGAGAGCGAATTAAGGACAAAATAGTCAGTCATCATTTAGCGCATTGAATATCGCATTTGACAATTTTAATTGGCCGAATAATTTCGGATATTTTATTTTGATTAATACGAAGTGAAGACCTTAACTCCTTTTGACCTCAGGTAAATAATGTCAGAAAACATATGCTCAGCCTTTTTATATTAAATAATTTATCATTTAAATTGCCTTCTTCTTAGACCAAAGATATTTAAAAATTATATGAATAATATCTTTTTAGTATTTTCTAGTTTTGTTAATTTTGTTCCTTTTATAAATTATATGAATGGGCTTCATTCCGATATTAAGTTCACAGTGGACCAAGAAGTTTATTCTTTTCTTTCATTTTTAGATTTATTAGTATAAAGAACAGTAAAAGGTTTTGAAACAGAAATTTATCGAAAGCCAACAGATACAGGCCTAACACTACTTCTAACAACTTTTGTGACTTTAAATATAAAAAAAATTGGATTTTTAGATCTTGGTTATCTTCTTCGTTTGAAAAATCTAACACAAGCTAGTTTCTCTTTTGAACTAAAATAAAAATGGTAAGACTTTTAAGGATTGCGTTTCATGAAATCATTGGAAATTATAGTCAACTTAATGATGGTGTACCTATAAAATCTCATGTTTTAGTTATTTCATATTCGAAAGGTTTTAAAAGGTTAAAGTTGTCTGTCACAAAATCATGTAAAATTATATCAAAATCGTTAAAATTAATAAATATGTTTAGTAATCAATCTCAAGCGTCAACAGGTTTAGTATCTGCTCTAATGTATAAGTTTCCATTAAATTGGTGTATTGCTTCATATGTTGGAGAAACTTCTCGTTATCTAATAAAAATGGATCAGGTCGGACAACGCATTCTCCGTCAATAATTTTTTTTAAATTTTAATACTAATTTAAAAGTGTGGAAAATTAAAACAAAATTTAGAGTTGAACAACATTTTTTACACACAAAACCCAAAATATTTCACATTTAATAAAACTTAAAAAGAGTGATTTAGAATTTGTAGAATTAATATTCATTGTTAAAGTAGCGCATTTTTGGTTTCTCCATCACTACTTACTAAATATTAAACATTTTAGATTACAAATAAAGCAGGATATTATTATTATTATTGTTATTATTATTATTATTATTATTATTATTATTATTATTATTATTATTATTATTATTATTATTATTATTATTATTATTATTATTATTATTATTATTAATATTATTATTATTATTATTATTATTATTATTATTATTATTATTATTATTAATATTATTATTATTATTATTATTATTATTATTAATATTATTATTATTGTTGTTATTATTATTATTATTATTATTATTATTATTATTATTATTATTATTATTATTATTATTATTAATTATTATTATTATTATTATTATTATTATTATTATTATTATTATTATTATTATTATTATTATTATTATTTTTTTTTTATTATTATTATTATTATTATTATTATTAATACTATTAATAAATAATTTAATTAAAAAGATATAATTAAAAGAAAACGCTAATAACACTCTTTGTACGATATATTTCGACAGTTTTACTGTCATCTTCAGGCACCAAAACCCAACTCAATATTATCGATTATTTATATTTATTTGAACAAATTATTTTTTATTAATTAAATATTCTAATAAAATTAAATATTTTAATTATTTAACATAAAACCAATATTCGTTAGTTTTTTTTTATCAAATTAAATATTTCTGTTGGAAAAAAATCAAAATATAAACGTTTGCACTCAATGTGAAATGGGAACCAGCGCTTGGAGAAAACTTAATTAGGACATTGATAAAATAATAATTATAAATTTAATAATTACTGACAAAGTACATAAAATATTAATAGCAACATAAATTTGCAGTTTATAATATGAAAATCTTTTATTCCTAAATTTTTACCATTGATTGTTTTTATTTTCCATTACTTTTATTTTTAGTTCTTTTCACACTTCTATCAATATTTTCCATTTACTAGATAAATTATATATTTAATCTAATTTAATCCGAAAGAATGAAAATAAAGGAAATTATAATAATAACTGATTATCAACTGTAAAATAATTAGTAAAAGTTATGATAAGCCTTTGTTGCAAGTTTGAGAATTTTGAAAAGAAAGATGAGAATTTCCGAATATGAAATAGTTCTGCTCGACATGCTTTAGCAAATCCATTGAATGTGAATTTGAAGGGATTGAGTTTTATTTATTTGAATTTTCTCCATTTTGATTGGATCCTTATTTAATTTCAAAATTAAAGCTATTTTATTGAAATTTTATAATTTTATTTTAATATTTTATCTTTAAAAATAGCTCAAATATCTGATAAGGAGTTCACGATTTTATTATTTCTTGTTACAATTGCATAACTGGATTAATCATTAATCAAATTAATTATCTGTTTGAGAACTCAGGGGCCCTTTAGCATAAGACCTGTTTTAACTGAATAGCAACTCCTGTAATAAAATGAAAAAATCAACAAACTTATATAATGGGACATACATACTTACCTGTTTGGTAATGTAATTTGTTCTAATGAATAACTTCTTTTTCTAATTGAAAGTCAGAAAGTATGAGAAAAATGAATTTAACACGTGAACACAACACAGTAAACGATGCAAATAAACTTCCCAAATGCGGAAATGTTAAGATGAATAACAATTTTATATACTATCATATTATAATTATACATCGTAAACTTTGGTTTAAAATTAATCTGACTTACATTTAAGAAATGAAACCGAATATTCGCATATTTGTATTCCTACAAAGCTAAATGGTCATTAATATGGCTGATGTATAAATTTAACGGAATTTTCTTTATTATCAGCTATTCTTTTTGTTATCAAATTGGATTTACTCGCCAACTTGTATTATAAGAGTAGTTATTCAGTTGAAACAAGTGAAGTAAAGTATAGCGAAATTTGACGGATTATTACATTCGGATATAATTTCATCCATCAAAATTACAAACAAAATTCCACATGAAATATTAAGTTCTTTGCGAGTTTGCGTATTGTCGTATATATTGTTTCAATACATTTACTATAGAAACCGTTGAAAAATTAAACAAAAACACAAGATGAGCGAGTTCCATAATTTTACGCGAATGGAACTTATAAACTGTCCGCTTGTAGTAGATTCAATTTGGATATGTTTTAGGTTAATTTATTAATATTTCACTTACATTTTGGTTTCTTTCATGCAAATTGTGATTTTATATCTTTGAACAAATATTTAGGAAACATTTTAATACAACTATAAAAATGAGTGCCCCTCCCCCTCTCAATCAAAGGGATGTTGTAAATTTTTATCCGGAAACTTTCATTTATTCTATCACGAATAAATTACTCGGAAAGCTCCAGAGTACATGTCACTGACGATTTATAGACCTAACCACAGTCAACAGCAAGGAATTATGGAACTTCCTAACCGTTTTATCATCAATTACGATGAAACATTTAATTCCACTTTCCATTGATAGTCCCGGAAGGAGAGAGATATCAAAGGAAAGCTAAAGAATAAAGCAGAAACGACGGCAAAATATACGACTGCCTATTTCTACGGATTCCTATTCGTTGTTGGGCATGTCTATGAGACGGCAAACTGGATATTAGACTGTTGGTAGAGATACGGCAGTTGCACTACTGAAGGATTTGTTTCAACGCAACCGTGGCCACCTCTGAATGCAGTTGGCATATTTCTATCTCTCGTTTCTCGATAAGAAAGAGAATCAGATGTAAAAAAAAATTTATTTCCTTCTACCGACGAGTCAACA